>CM068954.1:87581623-87593214 GCA_035128595.1 Eptatretus atami | reverse complement strand
GTTTGAAACGTGGGTAGGTCAAGTACAGCCTACCTCAGAGGAATTACAGTGTTCTTGGCACATGGAACCCAAATGTCATATCTTCACGGAAGCAGCACTCAGATCAGGCAGTTGAACGTGAAAGAAGAGCCATCACTAAATTCGACTCATTTGAAGAGGCGGACACACGGATGTTCATCCATTGCCGCGCATTGCACCACACACAAGCAATGACGTCATCATCGTTAGTCCGGATACAGATGTGTTCATAATTGGCATAGCCTATAGTACCCCAAATCTCTGCACATCTATATTTCCACACAAGAGAAGGGAGTCAACCTGGAGGACAATTGACGTAAGGCAATCTACGGGATTAGCATTGGGGATGATGTCAGCCAGCTTGATAGGCCTTACACTGTTTTTATGGCTGCGAAGTGTAAGTGCCTTCTATGGCAAAGGGCAAAAAGGAAGGCCTTAAACCTCATACTAAAATGCCAGAGCTTTGCAGTGCCTTGAAGGACCTTGCTGAGAAAGGTTCTGACATACATCCAGACATGATGGAACACTGGAGACATTTTTCTGCAAGTTATTTATGGACAGGCACAATATCACTACTGCGATGAGGCCAGTGTACACATGTTTCGTTTGCTAGAAAGTCTGGAGATCACAATGCCTTCCCAACCAAGATGCCCTGAGACAGCACCTCAAGAGAGGCCAATTACCCAAGCTGGTAAGTTAATTGGTTGCTTCTTTGAATATTGACATCACCTGTAATTTATTTGTAGACAGGATACTGTATATGGTGCAGCATGTGTAATGAAGATGTTATTGGAAAGTTTTTGAATTGAAACAAATATTTGATGTCACAACATGCTTTGTAAATTGTCAAAATTACAGCTATTTGGAAAGAGTACTTGAAAGTAACAATCTATACCAGTTGGAGTGCGTTTAAGATTAAACATGAAAATGTAGTGATCAGAGATTTTTTTGCTTCCACACTCAGAGCAGGATTGTTTTTGGATTTAGCAAGTTTCTCCACACAGAATCCCAATAATATGATTTTACTGTTATTTAGTGTTAATGATATACATATTTCCAAAACAAACATCAGAGGTATATCTCCATTCTTAATGTTGTGATCACTTCAATATTTCAGGAATTTACAAGAGAGCCTGCAGCCCATCCTGACATTCCCGACCCTGATGGCTTACGGATGGGATGATGGGAAGAGAACTTGCATAGCGGGATGACAACTTTCCACCTGCACCAGACAGCGTGATGGAGCTGCTAACTCACTGGAAGCTGCCAAGAAGACACGATTTGCAAACGACCGAAAACTACATGCATTGCCTACAGAATAACATTTCCGTGCAACAGATTTGCAAGTGCGGCAGGAACAAACTGCTCAAACATAACTGCAATGTTGACTTGATGATAAGAATGATGATAAAGACTCAGATCTGAAGCTGAGGAAGACTCTGATGCTTGGAAAGAGGCATGGAAATAACTTGCACTATTTGTATGTATGTTTTGGAGAAGGTTCAGGTTGACCAAAGCCGAAGAGACAAATTGTGGCTATCTCCGAGTCTTTAAACAACATTTTACCCACTTTTGGGGGTCTGAATTAATAAATATTGCTTGCCAAGACCAACGTGAACATGACATCATATAGTTTGTGTTGTTTTTTACTGTGTAAATGGTAGGTTTTTTCAAATGTAACATACACTTGGTGTATACGGTGTATGGGGCAGCGGTTCTCGGTAACGTACCACGATATCGCTTGTGAAAAAAAATAGGATGTTTTGGGGGTCATAAAGGCTTCCATTCACACCCTTCTTGCCCAATTACCTAGGTTCAGGCATGAAATCAAAAAAAACAAATAGATATCCACCCTTTATGGCCCACGGTCTATTAGCAGTCTTCCTTGGCTATTGGACACAATCCCTTGGACGGGTTCGCCACTTCCGACATAGTATACCAAGCAAGCTCGCACTCATATTGGGCCGACCTCGCAAGGGATGACAGGCAGAGTCAACTCCACCCGGGTATTAATTCAATGGGTGACAGGACTTTCCAACTCATATCAGGCCCTAAGATCCCTAAGCCCACCACACTAACACATTAAGCCAACACAGCATACTATAACTATTCAAACAGGCCCAAAGACAAGCAGGTGTTGCCAGATAACGATGCGATCATTCACATTCAAAGTGTAGATCACTACATCTCCACATGATATGCTATGTGGCAGATGCATCTACACATGATATGACTATTTTCCCTGTTGTGATATCTGCTCATGGCAACAAAAATAAAGCTCAAACTATTATATAGGACAACAGACCATCATCATATTATGTTGAATTAAAGGAGGAAACAAGGAAGAAAGTAATTAAGAAGGGCACTTCAGGGAACGCATACCTCGCCATACTGTAATGCCTGATCCACGAGCATATCGGCCAATACATTTTTGAAATATCAGCTATTAAAGTACGACATTCGCTGCTTGGCGCTATCTTCTCAAATGATGAAGAATCACTTTACAAATTAAATAAATATTCGGATTTGGCTCCACCAAAATCGAATCAATTGGTCCTTGCTTCCACACCCAACCGTCCACAAGTATCATCCGAATCCTCCACAACTTTTTGAGATTATCCTGCCTACAGGACAAAGAACAACAGACAGACAGAAGTGGGTGAAAACATAAACCCCTTCACCTTCGGTGGTGGAGGTAATAATGGTTGGACAGTGCGGGAAAAACAGAAAGAACATTGAGGGGAGATTAAAGGAAAAGGAAGGGAGGGATGATACATGAAGATATAAGAGGATGAGCGGGAATCATAATCCACCAATTTGTTATGTATTTTGCTGTATATGGCCCTATAAATAATAGTGAGAGCCAGCTCTTCTTACACAAAACGTCAATACACACAAATAATATCAACAGCACATCAATTAACAAAATCTACTACGGCGAAAAAAAAAGAAATTAAAGGAACACAAATCAGACAGCTGGTGGCATATGCAAAGACCTCACCGTTGAATGTTGATCTTCGGGGTCGTCGCATATCATTAGCGAGGCCACCAACAGATAGCATTTTGCCAGATGACGAGCGAAGAAGCTGGACCGAGCGCAGCGGGCAAGGCATTGACCTTGATTTTGGTGCAACACTCTCAATTTCCCCACTCCCAACGACTTGCCGTTGAATCAGAACAAGGAAATAGCTAAATTTATGACATCATAAAATCGATTTGCATTAATTTGGCAACCAAAAAAAAAGGCAGCTGTGAAAAATTTGGTTTGAAAGATGTCCACAGTGATCAGAAGGGAGGAAAAGGGGTGGGAGGCGGGTGGGGAAATAAATAAAATAAATCACAGCTGGCAATGTAATTCAATGAACAAATAGCGGTACTACCCTGCAGTTCATTACAGGGTCGTTGCTGTACTTGCATACCAACCATTCCCCACAAAGACCAGCAAGCGTTGTCCCATCACGCACAAAGCCATATGCTCACAGCCCGGGGGCACATCACCACACAAACGGCCGGGACATGAACCATCGATTAGTCCGCTTGTGGCGGAAATGAACGGGAATGCAAGTTTCACAAAATGCAATCATTCCAATAACATTGATGACACTCAACCAATTTCTAATACAAACAGCATTTGTCATTGAAGAGCCAAAAATGTGAGGAGGTCGTTAACTTTATTGCTTTGTCGAACGCCGTGGTGTAGTTCAGTTAATTATTTTTGTGACATTTTGCAAGATACTCAGGAAATTGGCTTTACAAAACTGCACATTTCTAGTAAAATCTTGAAACCGTTGACGGAACATATCAAGGATAGTAGTTCGGGATAAGGAGAAAAAAGACAGCGAGGATGTCATATAAAACTCCAAGTCCCATATTGTTACACTGCCTGCTAATTTGTTCTACCCATTAAGTTATGTGTCGACTTGTGCCATCTGGACGTTTTGAAAACAAACCACAATGATATACCTCAATACAAAAATTACGAGGTACATCGATCAATCGGGTACCTCAATACAAAGCGCCAATTCAATATGGAAAGATAATATCAAAATATTTCATTATTATTCACTCTGGGTTTACATGGGAAGCATGTCGACCACCGAGCTCTGGTGGCTGTCAAGCTAGTCCACCACCAAGCTATTGCCAAGCTTTGGTCACCAGCATCTCAAAACACCCAACCCCCCCCCCAAATCGTGATATTTTTGAGCCTTGTTAACCATCCACAAGCCACTCCCTTTTCAAGTTTCCCAGTTTTTGGGCTGTATCTATCTTGCCACCCACACGCCTCATTCTCAAGTCTCCCTCATTTTGTCCATCATCCCATTTGTTGCTGATGTTTCCCCAATCTTTCTACTGTTCCTTTGGATCTGTTATGTCCTGATCCATTTTATGTTCAGCTCCTCCAAAACGAGCCCGACATTGAATACTTTACAAGAAAAAAAAAAAGCATTAAACAAACTCAAGGGCTTACTGCACTTATTACAATTCAATTGTGAGACAAATCAATGTTGACTGTCGAAGAAACTGGAGTGTGATACGGAAATATTAGAGTCGTTCAAGTTTTATGGACCTGGTTCCCTTCTTGTATTTCCGAGACCCAACAACCAAAAAAAAAAAACTTCGTTTGCGCAAGATAAACCAACAAACCATGATGGGCTCTCCAAGGGATGATGACGTCCCTCGAGTCACACTGACTGTCATTTGTTGCACTTCAACCTAAATAGGTGAAACAACTTGTGTTGCCCTTACGGAACCAATTTCCCAAGACAGAAGAAGACGCTGATCAACCTTAATCTTTCTTTGTACTGTTCTCACAACCAATACAAGGCATTTGGCGGGGCGTGGCGAACAAAGCCTCATTTCCATAAAAGGAGGAAAAAAACAAAAAACCACCAGAGAGACAGAAGCTGGTACTTGGGGACGCGCATACCTCCGCGACGCGGAGATGCCTGATCCACAGGGAAAACATATCGGGCCCGACACATTTTGAAATATATCAGGCGAAATATCGTTTTTGGCCCCATCTACTCAATGGTGAACATTCACTCAAAGAAAAAATTAAATAATTCTCATATCCAATCTGGATACGGATCTTCAAAAAATCTAATCAATTTGTTGTGGTCAAAACACCCAAAATGTCCACCGAAGGTTTGATCCAAAATCCATCCACAATTTTGAGATTCATGCCATAATATATATCGTTTAGTCCTATCTCTCTATGATGAAGAAATCACTTTTAAAATTCTAGTATCGGATACGGATCGGATCTTCACCAAATCCTAATCAGTTCATCCTGGTCACACACCACAAACCTGCACACCAAATTTTCATCGGATCGTCCACAACTTTTGGAGATATCCCGACCACACACCCAAGCC
Organism: Eptatretus atami; assembly: GCA_035128595.1. NCBI lineage: Eukaryota > Metazoa > Chordata > Myxini > Myxiniformes > Myxinidae > Eptatretus > Eptatretus atami. Next base: position 87,587,821 of record CM068954.1, on the reverse strand, counting down.
CACCCCAAGAGGACAGACAGACGGAAGACAAAGCAAGACAACAACACAAACAAGAAGGACGACCATCTGCAGAGCATGATACTTGCCAAAATCCCATATAAAATAAATTTTGTCTCAAAAGTAACTTGGTGGTTGAATTCAGATGCGCAAATAATGCAACCCTTCTTCAAAATTTCAACAATCGAGATGAAAATTCACAATTTTAGAATTTGGCCTATGTGACCGACCTACAAAAATAATTGATTGGTGGTGAATTCAGTGATTCCTGAAGTATATATACTCTACATTCAAGTTTCAAAGTCGGATAGAATTTAAGATGATGGATTAGAAAATAACACAACGTTGTTGACCATTTGGACTATGTTGACCTTTTGACCCTTCAAAACAATAGGGCTCTTCCTTATGACCAAACTCACCACGTGTGTGGTGAAGTATCGTGAAGCTCAGTTTAAAAATTGTGAAAACCTGTAGTACAAACAACAGGAGAAGGGTGAAAACATATCCTCCTTTCACGTTGGGTTGCTGAATGTAATAACACAGGCTGAAGCATATCTTGGGGGAGCATTATTATTCAAAGGAAAGATTAGGTAGATGTTTCACATGTAATTATTGTGACTATCCCAACTTGTTTACATACTACATTTCCTTTGCATTAAAAAAAATAAAAATGCTTTTATACTTTTGTAAATGTATTTACCAGCGTGGAAAGTTTTATTTTGATTGCATGATGTGATACCTTGTCCATATAAAACTGCCGGTGAACACCAAACAGGGGAACACAAAGGATGTGAGCTAATAAACAGTAGACAGACTTTGAAAAATCAAGCACATGAGTGGCCTCAAACATTGCTCTGCCTCCCCAAGTTTGAAGGGACAAGAAACACCACACAAAATGCGGACGTTGTCATTCAACGCGTTCGTCTACAAGACCAACAAGAAAGAACAGTTGTTCAACACTGTTACGTATTTTCACACAACGTCTACAATTTCAAACACAGCACGGACACTCTTTTACAATCTCGGAAAGCACGTTGGACACCGGAAGGCTACTCGCATCCAACGAGCCTTCTGAGTTCGTTTGTGTAGACATGAAGTCACACATGAATTTGAAATGAGAAAGAATGGTCAAATCCAAGGAAGCTACAGCAGCCAATTCACCTGCCTCAGTTGAGCAGACTGCTGGGATCTTCACACCATTGCCACCCCACTGTTCCAGCCTTTTATTTTACCTGTTGTGATATCCTGACATTATAAAATCGCATGCTCCTGGCTAAGCGCATGTAGTGGTTAACCAACTCTGATTTTCAAAAATGCTCAAAAAATGAATTTGTTCCATGCCCTTCTCACTACATTTTCCTGAAAGTGCAAGTCTAACTAGAGTTCAGAACAAAAAACCATATAGCTAATTTACATTATATATTATAGTATATTATATTATAATATATATATATATATATATATATATCTACCAGAAATATTGATACTTTAAAGAAGGGGTACTATTCTGCATTGGGTTTTGCCAGGTCTCAGTTTTCAATGAAATTACCTAATTTTTCTTTTTTTTTTTTTTGACAAAAAAATAAATGTAAGTCATATATGTATAACTTATTTCTAGGAACTAATCTAATAATCAAAATACCAATTTCTAGGATTTTAAGAAATAATACATACCTATTTTTTTATTACTGCTCTATTCATGTGACGTCAGATGCTAAAAGCACTTAAAAGACGGAGAAGATTTATCGAACAAATTCTTGGACGTAAATTTTCAATTCAATCAATTCTGGCAGAAACAAAAAGCTCTCTAAAATTCTCCAAAACTGTTTTAACTGCCTTCTAAATTAATAAAATATTTTTTAAAATACCTGGAAAAAATATTTTAAAAATTTTTTAAAGAAAATTAATTTTTAATCAAATTCGAAAAGTTGTGACGTGCAGTGACAAAAATTCAAAATTACTCTAAACCAAAGGCATGCATGTTTTCAATATTTTTGTAATACTATTATATCTATATCACTGCTCCCCATTTGTAAAATAAATTTTAGTGAAAATAATCTGATGCAACAGAAGAATAAAAGACATTTTTTTTAAAACGTACGTGCAAGTCGGACATTGGGTTGGAAAGTTCAAGTCAAGCCGCTGTAATTTAAGTATCCACCGGATCATCTCAATTTTTTTTACATTGATTATGGTAATAAGTTGAATAATTTAAACACGAAATATGAGTTATTATATATAAACTGAGTCATTTTGTTAGGAGATTTCTAGTCCCAGGCTCTAAAAGAGCAATAAAACAAGAAAAAACAAAAATATGCCAGAATGTGCATATATCATGCGAATCCACCATCTGACCGGACACAATGCTGATTTTCTCAGCATGTGGTGACAACCTTTTGATTAGATGAGAAATTTCTATAGAATTAGCTGTATATGTTGTATTTTTGCCATGGTCTCTAATATATGTCATATTTAAGATGAAGAACAAGAAAAAAGGCCAAAACTGGGCATGTATATTCAATAAAAAAAATCCTGTTAGATTCAGTAATATACTCATAGACCCATGAACCTATATATTTTAAGGTCCTATGGAACACTGTCTGCGCAATTGAACCAAATTCCATGACCAGTAGTATCTTGTTGACTTTCAAAAATGCCACTCAAGTCAGGGTATGCGCTAAAATAGGGGTGGTAACCACTTACATGCGCTTAGCCTCCTGAGAACACCTGGACCACAAGTGGAACGGAAAGGTAAAGAATTATATACTCGATAACTCTTCAGAAACAAGGAATGTGATGAGGATTCAATTACGAATGTTATCTGCTGGTTGCATCATTATTGTTGCTGGTTGCAGGCATGGCTATGTGGCTGATCAGGTGCCTCGGCAAAATTACGATAATTAGGTACCGAAGGCACGTTCGCAACATGGAGTGCAAGTGAAGTATAGCTGGATGACATTTTCAGATTTAAACGTCATAGTCAACAAGCTATCTCACATCTGGTCTCCATTCACGCAGGTTTACTTCACACAGGTTGGAGCCGTTCGGGACGGGACACACAGCACGGAGATCGAGTCTCAGTAGAGCAGTTTTGAATCCAAGGCGACATCATTATGTTGTTTGTGAGCAGGATGTATGCAGCCGTATGTCTGACGCATTGTTACAGATTTCCCATGGGTGCAGAAGCCACTTGGTCCATCATGTCTGTTTTATCTACACTATATTGATTTTATCTAGCATCGGTGTTTCTTGGACAATTATGAATATCTCATTGCTCGTCTGCGCAAGTACCTTGTCAATTTACAGTACATACGCAAGATCAGACATCACTCAGATAAATGCATCATCCTATCCTTGGTGGTATAAATTGGATGGAGTAGATGATGAAGAACAAGGAAAATGATGAAGACAAAATGGAGAACAGAAGCCAAGTGAGACAGACTCGTATTCGGTAAGACCCGAGTTGGAAAATTTGATCTGCCTTAAGCGTAATACATTGAAGCACTATTCTGTTTCTAGATGTCCTGAAGATTTTAGAAACGTACAAAACCATGCGTAACCAGCCCACTGAGGCAGAAACACAGACAATATGAGACAATTGTGACCTCCCACCATGCGCACTGCACACAGTTTGGCCACAAAGTGCCCGTCACAACTCAAAAGCATGCAATGCTTTCAAAAAAAGGAACCTATCTGTTGGATCCAAGTGAATTTACAATTGAAAAAAATTACCCCCGTGTGGGGGTGACGGTCATCTCTATAATGTTTTTTTACTATCATAATCGACATGAACCGTTGCCGATATCTCCTAAAATGACAGACTAGATAGGTTTTGAAATGGCGACTTTCACAACTTTCGTGACCTCGTGACCTTGACCCTGACCTCAAATCCGGGAAAAAAATATGTCGTTGGGTATCACTCATTGACCTCTACCCACATACCAAATTTCATCAAGATCGGAAGTAAAAAGTTTTCTTTGTACCGGGAGTGTTTTTGACCATCTTCCAGGTTACGTGGCGGCAAAACGGGACGGAAATTCAAAAATCTGTCCGGTTAGATACAAGATAATATTTTTTACTATCATAATCAATAAAACGTTGCCGAATATCTTGTACAATGGCAGACTAGATAGGTTTTGAAAATGGCGATTTTTATAACTTACGTGACCTCGTGACCTTGACCCTGACCTTGAACCCGGACAAGTTATATCGTTGTGCAACACTCATTGACCTCTACCCACATACTAAGTTTCATCAAGATCGGAAAGAAAAAATTGTTGACGGACGGACGGACATTTGGTCCGGCTTTATTAGGTCATCTCTGTAGAGATGACCTAATAAGTGGTGACGAGTTTTTGCTGTTTACGTGTGACATGCCACTGTCACTGGTGACGTCACGTGTCTGTAGTCATGAACCGTAGTCCAAAGGCACCCAAGCTCAGGCCGCAAATTACGGCTGATGAAAATGCAACCGGACCTGTCCCAAACGGCTCAAACCTGCGAATGGTGCAAAGCATCATTCCCTCCCCATTTTCCTCCTTATCCCTACTGCAAACCAGCGTTTACGTCAACAACTGTCGAATGCTTGATGAAAATCAAATTTTCAGGAATCTTTGTGGTGGCTTTGTGGTTGGGGTGGCTGGCTTTGGATCCTGGGGTCCTGAGTTTGAGCCCCGTTTCCTGCTGAATTAACACCAGGTGGGGTCGACTCAGCCTGTCAGCCTCCCGAGGTCAGTGAAATGAGTACCAGTGTACTGGTTGAGGGGCACAGCATCAGTGGCAAACACGTGCTCCAGAAATGATAGCTACCCCGCAACCAAGCTGCCATACGTAAGAACAAAGAACACAGTATGTGACCACAGTTATTCCACCAAACAAAAACAAACTTAGGAACAGCCGAACCAGAGGAAAATGTGGCAAAAAGACATCACATAATAAAAACAAACACATCATTATCAAATGGAAGACCAAGAAGGAACTCGAAGAAGTAAAGAGAAAAGATGGAGTCATCAGGAGTAACCTGGATAGGATTCGGGTTTCAGCCGCTACTCCACTACCCTCAAACTCATCCAGGCGCAGCCAAGTCGGCCTTACAGAAAAATTTCTGCAAGAATTCACTTCTCCTGAGAGAGATAGATAATGAAAGAAATAGTGTAAAAGAGATGAAAGTGAAAACAAGAAGAAGAATAAACTAGTAGGGCACTCGGTAGAGCGCAAACCTCCGCCCCGCAATGTCTCATCCACGAAAACATATCGGGCCTAATACATTTTTGAAATACCATGCTATATATCGTCATTGGCCTCATCTCTCAGTAGCGAAGAATCACTTAAAAAATTAAATAATTCTCACATCCAGATGTTCACCAAAATCAAAGCAATTCGTCCTTGTTACACACCCAACGTGTCCACCAAGTTTCATCCAAATCCGTCCACAACTTTGTGAGATATCCTGTACACAAACAAACAGACATAAAGGGGTGAGAAAACATAACCTTCACCTTTGGTGGCGGAGGAAATTATCGGATCCAGATCCCGATTTGGATCTTCACTAAAATTGAATCAATTCTTCCTTGTCACACACCCGTGTCCACCAAGTTTCGTCCCAATCCGTCCACAACTTTTTGAGATATCGTGCTATGTATCGTTTTTGGCCTGATCTCTCAATGGTGAAAAATGAATTCAAAAATTCTCGGAGTGGGATCCGGATCTTCACCAAAATCTAATCAGTTTGTCCTTGTCAAACACCCAATGTGTCCACCAAGTTTCATCCGGATCCATCAACAACTTTTTGAGATATCCCGCACACAGACAGACAAAGAAGAAGACGTTGTGCAGAGCACGATACTTGCAAAATCCATAAAACAAATTTGACAACAATAATTACTGGTTGAATGCAATGACCAAATATGCGAATCCCCTTCGAGTTTCTCGTCAATTGGATGAAAATTGAGGATTTTAGAAATCTCACCTTAAAGTTGTTGACCTTTGGCCTATGTTGACCTCAAAAATAATTGGTGGTTGAATTTATTGACGAAATATGCAACTCTTCAAATTTCATGTCAATCGGATGAAAATTGACAATTTTAGAAATTCGGACTATGTTGACCTCAAAAATAATTGGTGGTTGAATTCAGTAAAGGCTGATATGATAATCCTGTTAAAATTTCTCATCAATCGGATGAAAATTGAGGATTTTAGAGA
>CM068954.1:87543227-87572449 GCA_035128595.1 Eptatretus atami | reverse complement strand
GACACAGCTACAGCAACTCCTTGGGCATGGTAACCATCAGAGCGACCAGACTTATAGTAGGTGTAACCACCCGCCATGATCTCGCCGCACTCCAGTCTCCGAACCTCAGAGAGTGCTGCAATACCAATGTCCAAATGCTTGAGCTCAGATGATATCAGAGGCAGGTGATCATCCTCTCTTAGGGATATGCCATTCCAGGCACCCACCTGAAAGCACCGCCTCACGTTAACCCATAGAGACTGCCGTCTGGTGGACGACACCTCAGCACCACCCTGACGCACTCTCCCGCAATCTGATCCAGGAATGTTACCCCGTGATTTTCCTCCTATCATCAAAGATTGGGGGTCCCGAAGGCTTTGCCCCAATCCCGTTATCTGGTCAGCTGCCCTGCGAAGGGTAGTTGCACTGGAGGTACTCCCACAGAGTGGGTTTTCAGATTTCTTTTTGCTTTTGAAATGTATTGCGGAATGAAGGATTTTACGGTGGCCAGAGTGCAAATCCTGCCACCAACCTCCTAATCAAAAGTAACCCAACTGCAGGAGGACGTCCGCAGACACAGTTCGGATGTCCGCAGACATAGTTTGATATGTGGACCGGCTGAAAACTGCCATGCTCGTGTTTCATAGGTAACGTACCACGTCTGGCTGTCACAGTTTGCCCACCCATTGAAGGACGTGTTGTGATGGCTTATTCTCGTTGGTTGTTATCTCCATTTGTGGGTTTCAGGAGGTGGGAGGAAGTTCCCCCAGAACTCAAAACCTCCATCCCCTTTTTAGCTTACCTAGAACATAGTTCCGGGGAGCTTATGCGATGGCATGTCGTCCTTCCGCCTGTCCGTCCGTCCGTCCATCCACAAATACTTTCAACTTCTCCGAAACTAAACATTACGATTCCGATGAAACTTTACCACAGCATTCATCACCGTGTATGTAGCAAAGTTTGTTCATGGCATTACAAATATCGGGCTCTCAGAGGGTTTATGGGGGTTGCCCCCAAAAATAAATATTTCATATTTGCTTTCTTCTCAGAAACTACACATGCAATTCTGATGAAACATGACCACAACCTTCATCACCTATAATTTAGTCTTGCAACGTAGTATGATATTTAGATCAATTGTTCAAATTTGCATAAAACACCAAAATTGGTACACATGTGAATAATGTATTCTGACAATTCTAGATATGGAGCCACACGATATTGTGCCTTGGTCAGCTTCGGCGACCATTTCCAAATGGCCACCATTCTACTTTAGCGAAATTGGCTATATGCTCTTATTTTCTTATTGCATTGGTAGTAGATATAAGGAAAGTGTAAAATTCAGTAAATTGACCATGAAAAGGCGTATTTACAAATATTATGAGCCAGCATTTTCGGTAAAAAGCCATTTATTTGATTTGTAAATTGCTGCTCTCCTGAAACTTTTGCTGAAAAGTCCCATTATTGCCTGGAGAACAAGAGTCAAATGATATTCACATCAATTCAATGGGTTTGGATATCAACAAAATTGCATTATAGATTACATACTTTACTCTATTTTGAAAGGGAACTGATATATCGTGTAATGACACTCAGAAAATGTAGTCAAATTATTGCACACTTCACTTTGAAGCGGCTACGGTTTACTGTCTATCTACCATTCTACCAGGACATGGTACACGCATACATCAGTCTAGTACATATGAGTTTCTGAGCTCAAGTGTACTGCTCTAGATCAAGAAGTCAACACTTTTACAAGCAATGTGACTTTTGCATTGCACATTCTAGCTAGGCCGATATCTCAGTCTGGTTTTATGCGTCTGTCTATACTGGCATTCTCCTTCACAAGCACACAGTCCAGTGCTTGCAGATTAGCCTTCTTGCATTTGCAGCGGTTTCTACAGCCTTTTTGCAGCCGCAGACACCAGCTCGAAGCAGCTTCTTGAAGCCTCAGGGAGTTGTGGTCCAGAGCGTTCGTGGGACATCCTCTGTTTGCCCGCGCCCAGCTTGTTGGTGATGGAAGCACGGGTGAGGGACAAGACCGCCCAGACATAGCCCCTGGAAGACTGATCTCTTCACATGCTGTTCCAGAAGCATCGTAGGTAGGTGGGATGCGCTGGCGGAGTTCTCTTGGTGAAGAGTTTCTCTTCTGGCCTCGTTGACATCCGTATATGGACTGGTGCGGTCATAGAGGAGCACACAAACCTTCAATGCAGTGATTGTGTCATCTGGATGTTACTGGCGTGGTGGTACAGGGTCACAAGAGAATCTGTCAGTTCTGGAAACGAGTTCCATGTGGCGGCAGATTCCTTCCATGCCCCAAGAATGCTGATACCGTGTACACATCGGTCATGGCGTGGAAGACAGGAGGGCACGTGCCTTCTGTGGACCGGGGAGGCAGCTATTTCATGGGGCAGGGTTAGCGGTAGTTCTTGCCCGTCAAAGGCAATTCAGAGTTCATCCACGCATGGTAGTGCCTGGGCTACCATCACGCCAAGACGACGACGTCGGTGTCTACGGTTTGAAATTGAATCCGACGGTGGTCATGTTCTGCAGCATGGGCCACATGTAGCATGATGCGAGTGTCCGCTCTTCTTGACCGCATGGAGCCAGAGAGCTTTCATCTTCTCTGCCTTGGAAGGCAGATGACTGCTTCACATCAAGTGACTACCAGCTCCTTTGCCTCGTCATGGAAGGACTGCACCAGCACATCGGACAGGAGGTGAAGAGCTCCACTTGTTTGCGTCGACAAGTAGAACAATCTGCCAGTTTCCTGGTATGGCTGCGGTGCTCACACGCGCCGTCGCACCCTTTTCCTCGTTTCTCCCTTTCCTTGTCGCGTCTTCAAGGAGCCTCTTTGTAGCTATCCAAAACGAGGTCCAAAAATGCATTTTTCCAATACAATGGTTGGAAATATAATAAATCACAAAAGACATTTGTATTGTTTTCCTTTGTAATTGCACATCACATGGAGATTTTATCACCCCGAGAAACATACAAAGAGAATAACTATGACAGATATCCATGTTGTTAAGTAGAAATGGCGGCCATTTTCAAATGGCCGCCAAAGCTGACCAAGGCAAATTCTGAGTGGCTCCATATCCAGAATTGTTCAGAATACACTTAGTCAACATATGTACCAATTTTGGTGCTTTTATGAAAGTCGAACATTGGTTTGCTATGCTGCAGTACTAAAATCTGTACAAACTTTTTATATTATGCATGAGAAAAATCGGGCTCGAAATGGGTAAAAAGCGGGGTTCCCCCCAAAATATGTATTTGCTTTCTTCTCCAAAACTACACAAATAATTTTGATGAAACTTGACCACACCTTCAACACCCGGGATGTACCAAAGGTTGTTCATACCATTAAAAAAAAATTCGAGGTCTAAGGGGGTCTCCGGGGGTTGCCCCCCAAAATAGGTATTTGCTTTATTCTCAGAAGCTGCACATACAATTCCGATGAAACTTGACTCCAACCATCATCACCCTTGATGTAACAAAGATTGTTCATCGCATTAAAAATATCAGGTTCTAAGAGGATGTAAGGCAGTGGTTCCCAACCTTTTTCTGATCGAGTACCGCTTGGAGGTCCCATTCCGTCGCTGCGTACCACCTGGTTCCAGAAAAACTCAATTCGATAAGATACGGTTCCGGCTCTACATTCTACCTGCAAGACGGTTCCGGCTCTTTGACTTGATGGTCATCATGGCTGAGAACCCCTGCTCGCACTCCCACGTAGAGGGGAAAACCAGGAGTTGGGGAACAGCGTGACAGGCTAGTGTCGGGTACGAGGAGGCCATGGTCACCCAGAAGTTAATAGGAGAGCATTCCTTGTGCTTCGTCTTTGCTGTCTCGTCAACCTGGATATCTATGAGCTCCTCTTGTTCCCCAGTCCCGACAGGCAGATCGCCTGGTTCAACGGAAAACGGATTGTGATGTAGGCAACAACATTAATGTCTGGGAGTAATGCATCAACATCAGTCTTGAGCAGTGAGAGGTGACGTATGAGAGGTGACACATTCAAGTATGGAGGCAGCGGGATAATTGTGTTGTGGATTTTTTAAACCACCTTGTTGTGATCGTTGAAGGATTTAAGCTGCGATTGTGGAATCCTATTTGACTTCAGGCAGAGTTTAACGTTTGCCTGATTTGGTTATAAAACTCCTGCATAAAACCCATAACACTGAAAACCGATGTCCACACAAGTCTTCCTTGTGAACAATTATATTTCTAATTATACACCATACACTTTTCACCCTCATACAAATGAACTAATATCCCATTGATTGCAAATATTTTTATCTTCTATTTCATTTTATTTTACTAGTTAATCAGTTACCCAACGATTCAATTCACTTCCACATTACATACAGAGAGTTTTATTCTAACTTGGTATTGGTCAGTTCCAAGGAGCACAAGCCACTGACATGTCTATACATTTCTCAGGTATTGCACTGAAACAATTTTACATTCAAAGCATTTTATACTTTTCATGAGAGAGCGGTGGGGCTTATTCAACCCAGACTGCAGACATGTCCTTTAGAGGAGAGACTATTCGTACATTTCTAGGCAAAGGTTTCGTTTATATCAGCTCAGGTACTGCTGCCTCAGAACAACACACATTTCTTACATTTAGGGCAAAGTCTTTTGGCCAGAAATTGACAGCCATTCAACTTGCAGCATAAAAGTACATTTTAAAAATCCTTTTTACAATTTGAATACATTAATATAAATTTTTTCCCCACAACTGCGCCATTTTTTTTTTTTTTTTTAAGAAAATTTGAATAATTTTCTACAACATGATTACTATGTCCGTCCTGAAGGAGAAAAGATTTCCATTACTCAACTTCATAACAATGGCAGCGAGTGCTCATTCAGAAAAATGAGGTGAGTTTCCATTAATTTATGGCCTGTTCATCAGCATGTGTCACACATTGAAACCATGCTACCCGAAGTCAGAAGATAACAGGTCCAGGGTGTGATAGAGCAGACCCTACCAGGGAAACACAATCGAAGCACTCCTTGAGCTGAGGAGAAGGTAAGATGTGGGCGGATAAAGTTTGGCGCCGGAACTGGGTTGAAGGAGCGGTGTGGACTCAGGCCTGTCGTACATTAAGCAGACCACAGCAAGTTCACGATGTATTTGCAGAGGGGCAATCGGAGGTGTGGCTGAGAAATTCTCACGCAGGCACACACAACGCCACGAGTTAAACTTTGCTCAACCTTCTCCACATGGGTTTTTCTTTCTTTTCTCACATTGCTCCATCTTCTCTCTCAGGAAGGGCATGATCACGTGTTTGAATTGCTCAAGTCACCCAAATCTGGGTCTCCATCGTCCATCTTTGTTTAGACAAAATTGTACATTTCATTGTTAACTGCGTTCAAACACTCCGAACAAAACAAAGCATAATTAAACACCATCAATAAAACGCATGGCACAGCTTTTCAATAAGACTAAAAAGGTTGCTTAATAGATGATAAATTGCATTATATGTCAGATCAATATTTTTCTTTTCCTTATTATTTCTCCAAACAACATTCAAAATATACGAAATCCCAGTTGTACGTATACTCAAAAGATCCATCTCATTTGCTATTTCATTAAAAGCAAACAGTCTTATGAGGTTCAATTTGCGATCAATAATTTTTTCACAAAAATATTCCTCATTATACCCAAAAAGATGAAAGTTTCTTATTTCTTCAAGAACCGAATTCCAAATCGGATTTTGCACAGTATAACCATTTTAACATCACATCTGCGAAACAATTTACAGTTTCATTCACAATAGTTTCAGAGCAACTGCCATTTTTTTTTCTAGTAACTTTTCCTTATCCTCAATTAACAGATTGACAAGGGTTTTTTTTTAATGAGCTTAGTCTGAAAGTAACTAACACAGTTTACCGCCTGCAGTGTCGTTGGCTGCAGAGCATAAAATATCTCAAAAATATGTTTAACCAATCTCTCTAAACACACATGAATTCCATCGACATTTTAATTCTGACATTTCTGCATGTCATTCTCTCTCACACAAAGACAGCAAACATGCTGCATTTTCCCAACTCACATACACAACATCTATCACTTCTCTGACCTTCCTAATTACGAATCCATTTTCCTTTATCAAAACAAATAAATCATTTAAAAGTTTAGCAAAAATTGTCAAGTCACTTGTCAAATCTGTATCAGGCGAATATCATTAAATTGCAGCTCAAACACTCTGTCTACAAGCAGTACAGCCTCTCCCCTGCCAAATTTATCCCAGTTTGGGAAAAGCATCTAAACTTCAGACTAAACATCCAAACTCTCTTAACATTTTTTGGTCAAAACAATAAAATATTTCCTTTTAAATCCATAAACTCAAAATTAAATTCTCAGCGTCTACCAATTAATCATGATTACCTTGATGAATCGATCAAAGGGTTAACCTGGGTTTGTTTGCCATGCATTCCAGCACAGTCAGGCAACCTCACATCGCAGACGAATAAAAAATTTGCCTATTTCAACGTCCCTGAGGATCACAAATTATCTGTGATCGCCCCACGTGCTAAACATCATCAAATCATTAAATCATTCCAAATCACGTTTCTACTTTAAATAATTAAGTAAATGGTTAACTCAGATCAAACTTCGAAACATTTCTGACACGTCTCAGAGCTTGCCCAGCACTCAACCTGCCGGTTGTGTAATACAAATCATCACAATGCCAGCGAGAGTAATCCCAAACTTACATTCCGAATACAGTATATCACATTCACAATTGTTATTTCAATATATTCAAAATCTATGGTTTAGATAAAACTTCAACACTTTTCCTAAATGGACTTCACTTAAACAGATTCAGTAAGAGGGACGCCAAAACACAGGAACAAGGAACAGGAAGTTTCTCCACATCCGTGGGAAAAAAAGAAAAAATCTGAGACGGGCAAAACCACAGTTTTAGCATTACTCTGTCATGGCTTCAACAACCACACACACACACAAACTAAACAGCATTTTTATTTTAAAGTCATTGCAACGGCATGCACAGCTTCCGACAAATTAGCCGCATCTCTTGAATCTGCATAATGAATCGAATTTCCACACTTAAAGCAAAGCTCGAACACAGACTACAGTGTAAAGAATGCACACCCCCAGATCAGTGGAGGGGGTCTACACAGTCAGCTTGCGACTTGCGGAACACAACGCCAAGAATGCATAACATGCATTCTCAACACGACCCACAGCTCAACTCAGCACGAGTTGTCCTCAGGTGTCTAGCTGAGGTGGTTTTAATTATTTAATATTTTAAGATGCCATCTTCGTACTTTTATTGTTGCATATATTATATTTCGAAAAGACATTCATGTATCACATCGTCCAGAAATCTTATAATCTCAGCAAGCTCACATCGCATCCTTTCCACTTGAATTGATTCACACACACACTGCGACCTTCGTGCGTTTACACAAACTCGGCATCAGGCTGTTTTATTTCGACTCTCTGCCTGATTTTCTTCCATTAGTTGTTAAAATTCGTCAAATCCCAACAGAACACGTTTATTGCAGTGAATATGGACTCGCACAAGTTTATTTTTTTACTCTCAGCAACACATGCATTTAATGCAAATCACAGCTACGACCAGCCGGTCAATCATCTCCTGCATCTACAAAATTTACAGTCGACTTCACCTTTGGGAATCGCAGGGTCACCCTCCCGTGAAGTGCAATGGTAGGCTTTGCCTGAGAAACCGCTTACTAACTGATGGGGATTCTCCAATCAGGTTCAATGCAAACATGTATCTCAAGCGTCCTATGCGCGGTCTGTGGATGTCATTCGTCATGCTTCATTTCACTGATCTACTTAACAAGAAATTTTTCTCTTGTCGACAATGCTTACTGCTGAGAGCGCTCTCCTTACCTTCGCTCAAACACTTGTCGTTCTCCAGGCACTGCCTCCGGCAGATAAGCACTTCGGTCACGAGCACCGCACCCACGTCGGTTCGAATCCGAGTCACCAGGCGCCAACTTGTGGATTTTTTTAAACCCACTTGTTGTGATCGTTGAAGGATTCTACCTGGCCGATTTGGAATCCTATTTGACTTCGAGCAGAGTTTAACGTTTGTCGATTTGGTTATAAAATCCTGTAATAACCCAATACACTGAAAACCGATGTCACACAAGTCCTTCCTTGTGAAAAATTTATTTTCTAATTATCCACCATACACTTTTCACCCTCATACAATGAACTTAAGAATCCCTTGATTGCAATATTTTTTATCTTCTATTTCATTTATTCTTACTTTAGTTAACAGTTTAACCAACCCGATTCAATTCACTTCACATTACATCAGAGAGTTTTATTCTATCTGGTACTTGGTCAGTTCAAGGAGTACAAGCACTGACTTCTAATACTTTTCTCAGGTCTTGCACTGAAACAATTTTACATTTCAAAGCATTTTATACTTTCATGAGAGGTGGTGGGGCTACCAACCAGACTGCAGACGTGTCCTTTAGAGAGAAGCACTTGTACATTTCGAGGGCAAAGGTTCGCTGTTATCAGCTCAGGTCACACCCTCCAGACCAAGACATTTATCAACATTTAGGGCAAAAGTCTTTTGCCAGAAATGACAGCCAATTCAACTTGCAGCATAAAAGTTAACATTTCTAAAACTCCATTTGTTACAATTTGAATACATTAATATAAATTTTTCCCCCACAACTGCCAGCACGATGTGTGTCAGGGTTCCCAGATGTATCAGGCCAAATCATTTTTTTAAAGGTTGAGCCCAAAAGTGCTCGCGAACCACCTGGAAGCCCTTGCGTACCACAGGTTGGGAACCACTGATGTAAGGGATTGCCCCCAAGATATGTATATGCTTTTATCTCCGAAACTACACACACAATTTCCATGAAACTTGACCCTTCTACGCCGATTAATTATGTCCCAAAGTTTGTTCACACCATTAAAAATTTCGACGCCTAGGGGGGTTTACCTGGGGGTTGCCCCCCCAAAATAGGTATTTGCTTTTTCTCAGAAACTACACGCACAATTCTGATGAAACTTGACTACAACCTTCACCACCCTTGCTGTACCAAAGGTTGTTCATGGCATAAAAAATCGTGGTCTCAGGGGATCTACAGGGTGCTTGCCCCCCAACAGAGGTATTTGCTTTCTTTTCAGAAACTACGCACAATTCCAATGAAACTTCACCACAACCTTCATCACCTGTGATGTACCAAAGTGTGTTCATGACATTCGAAAAATCGGAGTCTAAGGGGGGGGGGGGTTTCCCCCCAAAATATGTATTTGCTTTTTTCTCCAAAACTACACACACAATTTCAATGAAACTTGACCACAACCTTTATCACCCATGATGTACCAAAGTTTGTTTACGGCATGAAAACAAAATTCCATAGGTATTTACTCTCTTCTCCATTCCATATTTTGCGGGTCATCCATGCATACCAGTGGTTGCCTGGTTATCTTATCCAGCCGGTACCAGGTGAGTGTCCAGGGTTGTTGCCCCTATGTTTTGTAAAGGATCATGATGCATGAACCAAACTTTGAAACTTCGTTCTCATAGCCCCCTTCCAAGGTCTCTTTTCAGAATCTTCACTGAACCTTTGACAGCCTCCATTTGTAGCTCTTTTGTGATGATATTCCCTGGAATGATTTTTAAGTACTCATTAAGGGTTTTCTTCATCATTCCTGTAGCTCCAACTATCACTGGTACAATTTCAGCTTTCTGCTATTTCCAAATCCTCTTGACGTCATTTTTCAGATTCTGGTATTTGGTAATTTTCCTGATTTCTGTAGCATTTAGTCCAAAGTCATTGGGAACTGAAACCTCAATCAACAATGCTGACTTTTCCTTTTCGTGTTCGAGCACGATGTCCGGACTCAATGTTTTGTTTGCAATGTCCACATTTGATGCGTTCATCTTGTCATGTGTGAGCACTATATGGTCTGGTTTGTGTTTTCATGATTGTTGAGGGACAGCGATGTTGAAATGTTTACAGATGTGCCGGTGGATTACTCTACAGATGCTGTCATGGCTTTCTGTGTGCAGCTGTTCCGACATGAGTTTTTTACATCCCAAAAGGAGATGACTGGTACTTTGTTTCTAACCCACAAAACCTGCATTTGGCTGATTGGCTCAATCCCGCCATTTTCTTAAAGGCATTAATGTAGTGTCCTTGGTCTTGGGCATTGATGATGACTCATTCTCCATCCCAATTAATTTGACCTCTTTTTAGCTATTCCAAAGAGCATTCCTTGTTGAAATGCTCTTTTTTTTGTCCTGCAAAGCTATTTTTTTTTTCTTTAAAAAAAAAATCTTCTTGTTCTTTTGTCATTCTCCCATTTGTCAGAGTATATCTGCTGATATTTCTTTTTATAATTTTCCTTTATTTTTTCTTTGCAATCATTGGGGCTGTGTTTGTTTCTGTTTCATTTTCCTATGTAGTATCCATCATTTGCACCTTTTTTGGAAGTGTGCTGCTGAATGGATTAAGGATCCCTTTTCTGGTTTGTTGTTTTCTTACTTGCATACAAATGTCATCTGATAGTCTGTTGAGCTTTTCACATTCTCTGCAAGTCCGACACACGATGTTCTGTGCACTTCTCCATCAAATCGCCTCCTCCTTCTCGTCTCGGTAAGTACAACCTCAGTAAGCATTGGTTTTTGAAGAATATCTTGTGAATAGTTGGAAGTTTCTTTGTTTTGGTGTCTAAATTGTTGATCTCTAATTGTGGCCAGTTTATAACTGCACAGCTATATTCGAATACCGGAACGAAAAGTTGGTTTATAGCTTTGGTTTTGTTTCTTGGGGAGAAGGATGACTTCAGAATTAGTCTTATTCTGCATAAGTACTCTGCTAATTATTTTACGCATTGTTTTTTGTTGTATCTGGGAGCCTTCTTCTATTCCTAAGTATTTGTAGAATGCTTCGTTTTCCAGTTACTGTTTTGCTGTACTTTGATCAATTGAGATGTTGTCTGTTCTTTTTGTTTTTTTCTTGTACAAATATGCATTTAGCACATTTGTCAAGACCAAATTCCATTCAGAATAACAATTACGACCTAGGTACATTATTTTTGACCAAAATGGTACATTTACACATAGAAGCATCAATGTAGCTCGGTCGTAGTCGAGGAACATTCTTTCAATCAGCTTCCACGCTTTGTTCAAAACCTGATCATAAAACAAGCGTGTCTTCAAAGGATTTGTCTGCACATTTTCCTGAGAAGGATAGAGCATCCTCTATAATAGACAAAGGTTCAGAGTTCAGACTGAGCAGCCTATTTCTTGATAGGAACGCCGGTCAGTTATTCACAATGCAAGCCATCAAATCTATATCAGTGAAAAAGTGGGCTTTGTTTTTATTTTAAATGCTAGTTGAGACCACCTATCGCTTTGCTGACGGACCAATTAGTCGTCCTGTTTGCCAAATTTATTTGTGCATGAGTGTTTAATCTCTTCCCATCCTCACGTCCACTTCCCACCCACCTTCCACCCCCACACCCCTAGAAATGTCTCACACACGAGCCAGGCTTTGAGAGGCCCTCCGTTGGGGGAAGTGGGAGGGGGGGGGAGAAGAAAGGAGGCCAAATTACCATTGAGAAGAGAGTACTTTAAGCTCAGCGTTCCCCAGGTCAAAGGGGGAAATTGTAATACCTTCTGCCACCACCAGGTGGCGCTACACAGTACACATTTACGTAACGAATTTATGCCCTGCCGACCACCCACACCCCCGCATGTGGCTGCGACCACATAGCCTTTGTTCCCCCCGACACAAAATTGAATTTGCACCTCAATTTGGAGTTTGTACTTAAAACATGTGGCCTTGCACAAGAACAAATAAAGGGAAGAGAGAGGAGAGAGAAGAGAGAGAGAGAGAGAGGAGAGAGAGAGAGAGAGAGAACACTGGCATATTATATATATATATATATATATATATATATATATATATATATATATATCGATACACACACACAATATATATATATATGTTTTCTGGCAGGTACCTGTAGAAGACGGTAATGTCACTGAAATGGACGCTCATTTTCACCCCTGAATTTCATGAAAGATAAGCATCAGTTCACCACAAAAATTACATTAAGCCCCTTCCAGATAGAAGGTAAATACTGCCAATTGTCCAGAGGCTATGTACGATGTGATTTGGCACCGCAAATTGGCACCAAAATTTGGCGTTTCTGTCTTATTGTTAGCTTTACATATGCATATACATATATATATTATATATTATAGTATATATAGTATAATTAGTATATATATTGCAGCCATTCCCGACTGGAGTGGCAAGAAGGGTCATGTTATTATACTCTCTGGGGTATATAGATTACAGTAGATCGAGGCCCAGGACTGTTAGTCTGTGGGGGATGCGATAAGGATATCACGCCTCAAGAACGTCGGGCTTCCTCCTTTTCAGTTTATTGTTTAACAGCAGTAGTGACTGTTTAAAACGGCAATCATATGTGTTTGTGATTTATCATATTTATTTTTCTGCTGTTAGGGGTGCCCTATGAAATGCCACAATAAGCTATTTATACACTTTAACATGGATTTTGCCTTTGGTGGAAAACCCCTTTGGGTGGTGAGGCAAACAAAGTTGCAACAACCTCCATCGCATAACCCTTAGTCATCCTGTCAAGTTTAGTTGAGATTGGATAAGTAACGACTGAATGTATTGCGGTCAGACAGACAGACACCAAATTGCATATTTTAGTTTGATTATGTCATTTATATGGAAATGCTCACTGAAGAAGTGACCAAAATAATTTTTCAATAGTCACCACTTTCAACACTTAAAACCAAACAATCAAGGTACCAACACAATATAATCCAAATAATACACAATGCAGTAAAAAGGAAGAGTACCCATCACCAGTGATGGGAAAAAGCAGGCAAAAGTATCCATCCCCAGTGCCAGGAAAAGTTTGTTAATGTATCAATTTAAATGATTTCATGGATTTTAAAAATGTTAATTGTGTGATATTCTTGGTTTCACTCAGAGCAAAATCTCTGAGCTACTGATATCGAACCACAAAATGGTGGTGCAACATAGAGTGGCGGAGGTTGGATTTATCTAAAAAGAAGGCAAAATATCCTCATAATGAAATAAAATTTGACGTCAACATTACTCATACCTGTTCTCCCGTCATTTCAAAAGTGAATGTTGAGCTTTTCGAAAGCAGTGAGGGAAGCGGCCACCATTAAAGGGAGACAGACAAACGCATGGACAGAGACCACGATTCGCATTATATAACAGAATATTTCCCTTCCAAGGGACTTGTTCCAACCTGAAGTTGGGACATAATTTGGGTGTTCCAACCTGAAGTTGGATAAATTGACTAATCTTCACCTGAAGTGGAGGGATAAATTGATACTCAAGAGCTAAAGTGTGAAATTTATTGTTTTTTTTAACCAGAAGTTGAAAGAACTGTGTATTTATTTTAGTCACAAGTTGAAAGGATAGAGCTCTTGTATATTTATCCCCCACCAACCAACGAAGTTGGCGTAGGATATAGAAATGTGTTCCGCCCGTCTGTCCGTCCGTCCGTCCGTCACATTTCGTTTCCGGAGCTTAACTACAAATCCCCTCAAGATATATTTACGAAATTTGGTACACATATCAAGCAAGTGGTGAACTGGTTGTATTTGTATCTGATTCATATTTGCATTGATTTGCATGTAGTGCTAAGTGTTGTATTATTTGAGTTATTTACATTAAGTAAGCGAGTGTTGAAATGGAGCACGTGCAGGTCCAGTAGTATAGATTTCGCTGGAATAAAACATGCTCTGTTGTGTATTGTGAAATGTGTATTGTGTATTGTGAACTGTGAAGCTTGAGAATGGGAAATAAATAAGCATGGAAAGTGGAGATAAGGATTGGTCATCTCCGTACACTTTAAGACTGAAAAAAGCGAGGTGCACCGGCGGTTTCAGAGGAGGTATGTTCACGACAGATTCCTCACATGTCGTTGCAGCTTTGGCGTGAAAACAAAATAACCGAACAAGAACAACGGTAAACTGAAAGCCCAATGACAGAAGCGATTGCGGGCTCGATGCCCTCCATCCGGGATGATGAGGAAGTGAAGATTATTGTATGATGTCATTATCCCACATGAATGTCTTGTTAGAAATGATATTGAAACAGCTGGAGTGTGAAGCGAAATGGACATTCATAAAATATAAAATAAATAAATAAATATGAATAACATTATATCTTGCATTGCTCGAGACGATGCACACATGGAATGGTTGTGGGGAGGGGCTGATGGCGAACGTGTGAGAATACCTCACTCGTGCTGCGGTTAGGTCATGGGATTTAGAGTGGATTAAAGCTCAAGCTTTCTCACTGTTTGAACGGCCGCATAAGATAATTTTGCATGCTATTTTGGCTTTTAACACTGTACGTTGCAATACATAATAAACAAGTGGTGCCAGGCACAACAAATCCCACCCATTTAAGGCATAAAGTTATTTTGGGGATCAAATTTAAATTTGATACATCCTTAACCTGAATGTTGATTATAAGGAATAGAATAAGGAATATTTTAGTCTTAGTTTGAAGTCAATTAAACCATTTTTGACGAAGTTATGACCGTAAAATGATTTTGATCTTTTCGTGACCCTGACCTTGACCTTTGATCCAATTGGACTCAAAAGTTAATGGGGTCGTCCAAGGTTCATTGCCCACCTGTGGATTAAATTTGATAGTGTTTGCTAAAGCCGTTTTGCCGTAAAGTTGCTCACAGACAGACAAACAAACAAACAGACAAACAAACCGGACGATTACAATATCCCGCTCCCTCCCTCCGGGGGGCGGGATAATAAATGGTCTCCTTGGGCCGTTATAAAATAATTATAATAATAAATAATGCATACATTATAGTCTTCGTCTTGGGGTGATATGTTAAGTCTAGAGGTATGCACACTCTCCACTAAGGCTGTGTTTGAATCTCAGCTCAGCTATAAACTGGAATCCCTGTGTTTCATAGGCAGGGCATGGTATCAGTGTGTGTGCCGTGCCTTAGATAGACGTTGAAGTAAGAGTCCCGTACGCGAGCGTCGAAGCTTTATAATTGAGCAAAACCAAAGTTTGTGCACTTGGACGTGCTGTGGAGTGGGGAATATGTTATTTCTTTTGAATACAAAAAAAAATCACATTGAAATTTATGGAATAGCATTTTGGGGGTTTTGTGCATCCAGATTGACATTTGAATGGCTGCTTTAATTTGAGTTATATGTGTTGATGTCACACGGCTGTGACCTTCATGCTTATGGACAAGCTGCAGCAGATCAGTCAATTTGATTTATCTTGGAAACACCATACAGTCTTGGTTTGTGAAGTAGAAATGCCAATTAAATTGTCAAATGCAAATGTGAAACAATAAAATATATTTCAGATGGGGTCTAGTTGGAAAGGCTGGCATTAGTTTGTGAACGTTAACGATCCCACAGTATCCTTTGCTCGGGATGGGCTCACTCTCACTGGCATTATGAGAAAAAATAATTAAATAGCACTTTGTTCAGGACTTAAGAGCTGTAAATGACTGAGTGCATGCTTGCATATTCTCTCCAGTATTCAAGCGATTGGCATTTGTCAGCCTCGCGGGTTGCTATGTGTGAACTTGTTTTTGACAACCACGCTGAGTGTTCCAATTCAGCTATGCTCATCGTCGAGTCCTGCCTCTCTCCTTCCCACTGCGGATGGTGGAGTGTGGCACAGTTGTGGGGGTAGGGGTCATCGCTCGGTGACACTTGAGAGACACCCCGTTTCCAAACTTTGATTTGATACTTTACGTTGACGGACACTTGTTCTCGGGATATGTGATTTATAATGATTTTAACGTACTGAAAAGTCGGAAATTGCCTCCAATTACTCAGCCCAGCAAGCTGAGGTGTTTTGTTTTAATTCATGCGTGCCGCTTAGCAAAAGGCCAATTTGTATTTACAGTGGCTCATGCCGTGTGTATGGTGTTGTGTATGATTGTGGTGCCTTGTCGTGTGAACAAGGATTTATTGAATCTGGCACTCTGGTAAAGAATGATCAGTTAATTGCTAACTTGGTGCAGGCAATTGTTTTGCCCTCCCAAATTGCAGTTATCAAGTGTGATGCCCACACAGATGGCTCTAATGATTATTCTCGTGTAAATGCTAGAACACAAGTTTAAAGTCACAACCATTTCCCAAAATTTCTGATTGGTGTCTCAATATGTTTTAACACCAGCCTCCTTGCAACATATATGTTTCACAAATTGTTCCTTCTTTTGACGATGTTCCTGCTTTACAAGCAGTTGTTAATACAGCGGAAAGAGATTTATGAGTAATATCCAGATGCAAATTTGATTATTATAATTCTAAAAAATATGAACTGGGAATTTTTTTTTTTTTTTACAGCCAGACAAGTTTAAATTCGCCAGATCCTCCCTGTAACTTTATTGTTAATGAGATCAACCTCTCGATGAAAACGGGCATATGCCCACATGAGATTATAATGGAAGACAATTAGGTTGACATTTTCACTTACATCTATCTATAATCCAGCAATCTGTGTGGTGTGTGTTGTGTGTGTGTGTGTGGTTGTGTGTGTGTGTGTGTGTGTGTGTGTGTGTGTGTGTTCTGTGACGCTGTTCTCGACAACCACTGGTCCGATCTAATGAACTTGCCAGTATATTGCTGGGACCTGAGGATGTGCCTTTTCAAGGTTTGATATTAATGACAAGTGCTCCAAGTTATGGCCATTTATTTACCAACCAATGACAGGACACGTTGTTGCGTGGGCGTGGCCGATGGGAGGGAACTCAGCCGCGTTCCCCATTACGGGTTACACATATGGGCTTCCGAGAGTGATGACTTCGTGTATTCTAATAATTTCTCGATTTCTTATGCGCATTTATAGATAAACACAATGCCCAAGTTATGATCGTTTCATATAGACGGTGCATAAATTTCGGTAACATCAGAGTGCTGGTGCTCCGAACCAGGAAGTAAATTTTTTCTCTCTCTCTTCTCTTCTCTTTTTGTTTTTCCTTGCGACGACATTGCGAAAAGGTAAAAATACTTGGCGCAATTAATAATTGGCCATTAAAACCTAAATTGCAATAATCGTAACTGTGATAGCGAACTTCCGGGCCACGTACGTACGGGCACGCGAGAGCGAAGAAACGGCCTGTGTGGTTGTTGTTTCTTGCTCGCGGTTGGAATATTTATTTATTCTTTTTTATTTTTTTTTAATTTTTTTAATTTTTTTTACTGGCACGTACTAGTTAAGTATAAAAGGAATAGATGACACAATTTAATGTTTTGTATTGCCTTAAACTGTGCTGTCAGGAGTTTATATGTGCAGGTGAAGGAAACATTGCCAGGAGCCAGCTACCGCTGACTGCCAAAGCTTCAAACCTGGTGACTTTGTCTATAAATATTCATTAAAAAAATGAACGCTCTGCAGCCAAGGTGGTCTGGGGACACAAGGCTTGCTGCTCAACAACTCATACTGCTGCAAAATGTCAAGGCTGAGCAGCATGGATCCACTCCTCCCACTGTAACAGAGCCCACAACACAGGGAATCCAGAGAAAGACTCCTAAATGACCGCCCTGTGACTGCTATGATAGTCTTTCTTGTTACTTGCTTAAGTACTCCATCTGTTTTGACCTGAATGGTGGAGATGGGGTACTCCCATGGCCGATAGGGCCGACAAGTAACACTCGTATTAATGTTTGCATGTGTATTCATCAGAAAAAGTGATTTCCACATGCCTGCTTACTGGGTTGGTTGTCACATACATAAACATGGGGAAGAGTTGGCAATTAGTAGGGGGTGTGTACGGTAACTGAGTTAATTACTTTCGGACTCAGCTCATCCAGGGTCATTCAAATAAGAGTAAAAAAAGTCAACTTGACCTGGTGAAATTGAGCTGTCTAGTGAAGGAGCTATTTCAGTAACAAAACAAAAAAAAGAAGAAGACTCATTGAGAGCAACAAAGATTTTCAGTATTGATTGTTTCCTTTTCTCCATCACAATTCATTATGGTATTTGAATCTTAATGTCTCCTTTTGTTAATTAATGGGTTAATTATAGACCAGGTTCTTTTGGTGTTTGAGTTGTAATGGGAGGGCTTCTTTTTGTGGTGATTTTGTTTTACTTGTCTAATCAAAACAATAAACTTATTTTGAAATTGTTTGAATTTGGACTTATTATTATCAGTTGAAGGTTTATGAAGGAATTTTTACACAACCTCGTCTTGTGCTTGATCGATTTTGGCAGCACGTCAGTCATCCAGGGTTTAGTTTAACAGTTTTGTTTTGGAATTACAGGTTGGGAAACATTTATCATATAAGTCTCGTCATCTTAATTCAAATGTATTATAAGCTACATTGGGGTCCTCAAGTAACAGGGTATTCTACCAATTTGTTTTTTTCTAACTCCTTAAATGGATCGGAATTTGCGGAGTTATTAGAGCCAGTATAATTTAAAACAGTAGTTTGGAGCACAGGTAAATGATCGGTTATGTCACAGTGAGAGACACCGCTGGTTATTGGTAACTCGTATTGATTGGTTAATATATTGTTACGGTTCTGGAAATTGCGAAACACCTATAAATCCCGTAGGTGAGATATATTTCTTAATACATGTGTAGTTAGCCCAAACCCATTGTATAGAGGAATTAATGTGATCATTCGGGCTGCGATCCTTTGAGTTAGGCGTTTTTCTGTTCTACCTTTGTTTTGAGCCACCCACCGCCAACAACAACAACAACGCCAGCAAGCAAAAACCTACCTTCACCACTCGCTACCGCAAACCTCACATCACCGCCATTCCAAACAGCGCCATGGCCATCGGACACCGCCGAAAACCCTCCACCACCCTTCTTCCTACGGCCATTCGCGCCACCTGTGGACGCCGAGCGTCGAGCTGTCTTCAGCGAGACACGCGAGACGCGAGTGCAGATGGCGGGGTTTCTGAGGAGAATTCGGATCAGGAATGATACACGCCCACATCTGATCCAACCCAATCAGGAAGCGCGGGCGGCTTGGCCCGCCTCCAGACGCGCCTGACGAAATCGGCATATGCAAATTTGAGGATCAGAATGATACACGCCCCCTTTTTCTCCGTCCAATCGGCGAGCGTGGCTCCGCCCCTGAAGGTCGTTTGGATCCGATAATTTGCATAGGTGGACTCCCGAAGCCGATAAAAAGGCGAGCTCAGTGAGAGCTAAAGGAGAGTGTCGGTGGAGCAGCCAGTTGAGCAGGATCGTGAGCAGTGTCGGTGGAGCAGCCAGTATAGAGCAGTATCGTGGAGGAGTGTCGGTAAAGGAGTGTCGGTGGAGCAGCAGATCGGTGAGGAAGTCAGTTGGGCTGGTCGTTGGACGACGGAGCTCGAGGAGAACGGTGAGGCGAGATCGGTGGGGCAGACGGCTGCGCTGAGGCGAACGGCTGAGGTGGACCTGGAGCTCGCGTCGCGGGATCCAAGCAAGCCAGCCATACTCCCTCCCCAGAGCATCAACAATTCCCCCCTTTTCCTTCCGCGCCTGAGAGAGTGCGACAAGGGGCCCCGTTCCCACCCACACGCAGCCAGGTGCCCACGGAACCGCGTCGCAGCGACATTCTGCGGCTCGCCACGAGGGCGCGGTAGGACCCTATCGTCTCGTGGGCCTGGCCGCTCATCCAGGTCCCACGCGCATTAGGCCACGGGCCCAGTCTGACTCCCTTGCCTGTGAGGGGGTCTTTTTCTTTGCTTCGGTGTGAATGCGTGTTGTGGCGCCGTGTCTTGTAAGTCAGTAACTGTATAATGGTCCGTGTGTCGTGTAGTCGCGTTTTAACTCCTTTTATATGTGCATTTCTTTGTTCAATGTGATATATGTGCAATCGCTTATTGTGATGTAAATACATGCTGTTGCTTTACGTGGCTATATGTGTGATCCGTGTGCCGCGAATAAATGTGCATAGTGTGAACTGTTTTCCCGTTTCGCTTCGTCTTTTCTTTAGTTGAACCTCCATCCTGCTTCACGTAAAGGTTCGTAGTGGTGCAAAACGCCGGTAAATAATCTGAACCGTCGAGGTCGACGATAACACCGCTCGGTTTCCCGATAGTACGGAACGGCCGCCCAACCGGCTCGTGTCCGAGATCGACCTGCGGCGAGGTACGATCGCCCGGTTTACCATCCGCGTGGGTACTTAGGATAGGTCGAGTTTGGCGAACAACCTATCCTACGCGGGTGCCGATTGGCACGATTGTGGTGAGGTCGAAAGCCCACCCGTGACTGGATCCCGGCGTTAGCCGGGAGGGTCACGACTGAATTGTCCGTCCGTGGGCAGGCGGTCGCGGTTCGAGTCGCGTGGCCGATCGCACGCCGACGGGCGCGAATTCGCAACAAATATTATCAATCACTGTAGCTGTGGACCTCATGGCACGAGATGGTGGACCATGGGGGCGGGGGGGGGGGACCTGTGCTCTTATTGGATCTGATGTTTCACTTATATCCCAGACAAATTAGAACACATTGCAAGTTTGAGAGAAAAATTAAAGAAGAAGAAGCAAACTCAAATACCTGCTGTTCTGCCTCCGCTCCAATGGTTCTTCTGACCACGTGCTTCTCAAAGTGGACATCTCTCTGGTTGTTATTAGAGAACCACCTCATCACTGTCGAGTCTGGCATTTCACTCAAGCCGACTGGTGGGATCTCCAAGCAGCCATCAAACTTCTCGACTGGTCTCCCATCGCTACTTTCTCCAACATCAACTCATCCTGCGTTTTCAAAAAACCTTGCTCTCTTCCTGCGCAGATTTATCCCCTCTCGTGTTCAGTTGTCCACCCTTCCTCCCGCCCTTGGTTCACTGAAGCTGTGGGAGCAGTTGTCCTGAAACAAATTGCCTTTGCTCTCAGGAAAGCAAACCAACGAGGGAATCTCAGTTCTCCATAAAGCTCGGAACAAGTGTGTATCTACCTCAGGAGAGCCAAAAACAACATCTTTCTCATCTCAAGTCTGAACTTAAACCTCTCTCGCTCCTCAAATCCTGGTGGCATCTATCAATCTGTTTCTGGTGTAAGTTCCCCTCCATCCCCTCCCTTACCTCAAATGGCAGCACTGCTGTACCGGACGTGAAAAGGCTGAATGCTTAAACTCGTGTTTGCATCGAAATCTTGTGTACGAACTCATTGCTTTCTTGTCCACATTACCCAGTCACACCCAAATATCCCTGGACTCTGTGTCCTTTTCTCCTGACAAGGTGGAGAGTTGCTGTCAAACCTCGACTCAGATTCTGCAACCAGTCCAGACGGCATCAGCCCACGTGCCCAAAAACCTGCTCCTCTGCTCTTGCTCACCCTCTCTCTGTTCTATTCACCCTCTCATTGTCTCAAGGTCATCTGCCATCTGCTTGGAAATCAGCAAACATTACCGCCCTGCATAAAGAAGGTGCAAAAACAGATCCTGCAACTGCGACCAATCAGCCTTCTCCCAATCATCAGCAAGGTTATAGAATCCATCATCGCTTCAGACATTAATCCTTCCTTTCTCCAATTGCTTGATTTCAGATCATCAATTTGGTTTCAGACCAGGTCACTCTACCCTGGATATGCTGCTTCTGCTCTCCATCAATGGATGGAGTCCTCAATCCAGACAGGAAATCCGAGCCGTATCCCTCGACATATCACGTGCTTTTGACATGGTCTGGCACCCTGCCCTACTCGCCAAACTCTCTTCTATGGATCCAAGGCATCTCCACTCATGGCTCGCAGCTTCCTCTCCTGTCGCAGTCAATGTGTGGCCTTAAATGGATTCTCTCATCCCTCTTCCTGTCCAGGCTGGAGTTCCTCAAGGTAGCGTTCTGGGCCCTGTTCTTTTTCTGGTTTCCATCAATGATCTCTCCGACTCTCTTGAAAATCGTCTTTATCTCTTTGCTGACGACTCACCTTTGCTGTACCACTCGTATCCCTCAGACCGGCAAGCAGTAGCTTATTCGCTCTCAGCAAATCTGGAAAATCACAAACTGGTCCAACACGTGGAAATGCTCTTCAATCCGACAAATCTCACACTCTCACTATGTCTCTCCGAAAGGGCCGTTGGGACCCCCCCCCCCCCCCATCTACTTTCTCAACATCCTCTGGAAGAAGTCTTTCATTCAAGCTTCAACTTCCGGCAAACTTCAACTTCAATTCTGTGACAGGTCCAGATGGCATCCGTGCATGTATCGTAAAAAAACCCTTGCTCTGCTGCTCTTGCTCATCTTCTTTCTGCTCTGTTCACTTGATCATTTTCTCTAGGTCAGTGTCCATCTATCTGTGAGTTAGCCAACATCACTACAATAAACAAGTATGGTGTAAAAACGAATCCTCTTAATTACAGGCCTTTTAGCTCGCTTTCAATTATAAGCAAGGACATGGTATCTATTATTGCAGTTGACATCAAATACTTCCTTTTCTCCAACAACCTGATCTCAGATCATCAGGTCAGTTTCAGATTTGGTCATTCTACCTTGAACATACTGCTTCTACTCACCCAATAATATATAAACAAGAATAACCTATCTCTTTCACACCATGAGGTACATAGGGCTGCCAAGGCAGTTTCATTTGGCTAAAGAGCACAGTCCTGGATGGGTCTCCACTCTGTCGCAGAGTACTTATTACACCAGTGAGCTGGTACTCATTTTGCTGACCTCGGAAGGATGACAGGCCGAGTCAACCCACCTGGTGTTATTTAAACAGCGTGGCAGGGGCTGAAACACAGGACCCTAATATCTTAAGCCAGCCACCTTAACCGTTAAGCCAAAACCAGGCATCCCAAAAATGGATGGCAGTCCTCAATCTCAGACATGAGATCAGGACTGTCTCTCTGGAATATGTATTTCAACCCCGACAAAATCCACACACTCATGCTATCCCTCTGAATGGACCGTCTGGCAAAAACTCCCATCTACTTCCTAAACAGACCACCTGAAGAGGATAAGTCACTCCAACTTTTGGGCCTCACCATCAGCCATGACCTTTCTTAAGCAGACCGTATTTCCAAGATAGCATATAAAGCCAGCCATCAACTGGGCATCCTTCATTGTGCAAGGTCTTTCCTTTGCCAATCTGACCTTGTGATAACCTACAAGGCCTTCATTCACAGCTTGATGGAATACTGCTCTTCCAGTTTGGCTTTGGCTGGTTTGGCCTTACACCTTGCCCTTCTTGAAAGGTTGCCATGGAAAGCAATCCCCTCAAAATCAATGGGATTTCCTGTGACAAAACTGAGTGTCTCAGCCTGTTACTTTCACATTGCAGACAGGTTTATGGCCTCTCTGTGTACTACCATCTCCCTTTTAGTATTGCACCCTCTGCCCTCACTTGGCTCTGTCCCTCTGAGGTTTCTGCAGGGAGGACATGGTCTGCCAGTAATTCCCCAAATCCAGGCTCACTGCTCACCTGCACTCATTTGTTCCTCTTTTCTCTCATCTGTGGAACAAACTTCCCCAGTTTGTTCAGTCCCATTCTTCCCTCTGGGGTTTGAAGACAGCTGTTCACCACTACTGCAGGTTAACATCAAGTAGACCCACATCCACACTCATGATCTATTCTACCCAAAATGACCCCATTCCCAAATAATCCCTTGTCCAGGTTATTGTGATTTTCCCCCTCTCCCTCACTCCTTTGTTTGTTCGCTGTCGGTTAGTTTGTTCCTTTTCTGTTTCATCCCTGCTTTACCCTTCCTTTTCTTGATGTGTTTCATTCAGCTTGTGTACAGCTTGTTCACCCCCATGTGTCCTTCTCCCCCTCTCTTGATCTCACTCTCACTTCTATGCTACGGTTGGTGTTTCCCCCTTTCCATTTTGTTCCCTTTCATTCTGTTCTAACTCATCCATGAGCCTCGATCATGTACATAGATAGACAGGTTCTAGCCAAGAAAAAAAAAGAACAGTTTTTTCCTGTCAAGGTTTTCTCAGTGCTTCCATCACCCTTAGCCTATGCACTTTCAACTTAGCTTAGCGGCCACCACCCAGTAAAGTCTGGTGGCCATTATCTGCCATTTTTGTTGACCAAAGAAGAAAGATAAGAAAGGGCTCCAGCCACAGTGAGGACAAAGAAGCCGACTACTCAAGGGAGGACAAATTTTCAGAGTGCTGGTGACATTGTGCAAGAACAGATTTCAGCTAGTTCTGACAGTTGTGATGAAGTTCACTCACCTGAATTTAAGCCTAGTGTTGGCTTAGTGGCTTGGGTGGCTGGCTTTGGATCTCAGGGTCCTGAGTTTTAGCCCCGTTGGCTGCTGAATTAACACCAGATGGGGTCGACTTGGCCTGTTATTCTTCTGAGGTTGGTGAAATGAGTACCAGTGTACCGGTAGAGGGGCACAGTATCAGTGGCACAGCTGTGCTTTCAAGAAATCATAGCTACCTGACAGCCAAGCTGCCATATGCAAGAACAGAACAGAGCAGAACTCACCTGAATCCCAGGCAAACACTGATTTGGACATCAATGAATGATACAACAATGCAAAAGGACAATTGTGTAAAATTGAGGACCTTGAATGAAAATTTACTGAACATTCACTACTTGGGAGTTCGTGTCATGTTTAAAGACGAGTAAAACTCTGGCACTTGTGTTATTGTACAAAAGAAGCATTAATTATATGTTTTTCTAAGGTCATTTTAAAGACTATATCAGATTGGTATCATTAATAATTACAAAACAAACTGTGCTGTGTATCTAAGTATAATAAGCATCTCCCTAGCCCAAATTTAAAGACATACAATCCGCAAAGAGAAACAGCAGTTATCCAATTTAATTTTCCAGTTAAAAAAAAGTGCACAAGTGATAATATCAGTCAGGTCTGATGACCATTTGGGATTTCAAAACCAATGGCAAATCATTCCACAATTAACTTATTAAATATACCCCAACATGTGACCAGAAAAAAAAGAGTATTCTGTCATTTGAAAAACGATTTTGGAGCAGAAAAATGTGAGATTAGCAGCCATTTTGGTGGCCATATTGTATTTTTGTGGACTACAAATTACTCGAAAATAAAGTGATGTGTTAAGTTTTATCATGCAACCAGAAACAAGTCAAATTTCATGGGCAAAAACAGATTTTTCCAGCCAAAAAATGTGTGCAAAGTGAGATTAGTCGAGTTTGCCAGCCATTTTGGATTTTAGTCGCCATATTGGATTTGAGATAAATTGCAAATCATTCCAAAATCAACCAATGACGCATATCTCAAACACGCAACCAGAAAAAGTCGTATTTTAATGTTAGAAAATTGATATCCGAGCATTAAAATGTGAGATTCAATGGGATATTGGTGGCTATTTTGTGTGAGATTCAATGGGATATTGGTGGCTATTTTGTGTGAGATTCAATGGGATATTGGTGGCTATTTTGGATTTTGGCTGCCATTTTGGATTTGAGGCCAAATTCAGGGTGGTGACTCAGCTAAATTGAAAGGGCATAGACTAAGGATGACGGAACCACTGAGAAAACCTTGGCAAGACAAAAAATATGTTAGTTTTATTTCTTGGCAGGGTCCCGTCTATATACAAAAGCAACCAAAAAAAATTAATCATGAGGGACAATGCAAACGCCAAGTACACGAGGTGACCATCCAGTCATTATTGAAGTTTTGGAATATTTGTAAGCAAGAATATTG
This sequence comes from Eptatretus atami, assembly GCA_035128595.1. NCBI lineage: Eukaryota > Metazoa > Chordata > Myxini > Myxiniformes > Myxinidae > Eptatretus > Eptatretus atami. The sequence goes on along the minus strand of CM068954.1, from coordinate 87,546,828 downwards.
ATCTGTATACAAGGGAGTGAAGGAAAACTTGATTTCCTTTTTAAGGCTCCACACAGGAGGTAATGTGTATCAACCCGTTTAACTGGATGAACCGCACCTGATATACCTCACAAGTACCATCAGCAAGTAAAAGGGAAGTGCTATTGGGACCACATGGAATGGCTAATACCTTTGTTGGTGAACATCAAGTAGACTGGCAAACAAAGTAAAAGAGAGACCTTCACTGCAACATTGTGAGTTCGTACAAGGTCTTCAGTGAAACAGATCAATATGAAAGTTAACAATCAATAATGAGAGATTTTTCTGGAGGTTGAGCTGCTGATATCACAGAGTTGAGTTGGCTTGTAAGGAAAACATCGCATGAAGCAAGGTGGTAATAAAGAGTATCGAGAATTTCAGTTATCTTCACAGCTCTAATGTTGTCGTTACAAAGTTCTTCGAAGCAGTTGAGTGTCTCCACAATGACTTTCCCAAGGAAATGGTATGGAATGTTCTGAAATGCAAAATTGGAACAATCATTTTGAGGGAAATAGCATGTGCATTACAGTGTAATGATCAAGGTGGGCATACACTGGCCAACATATTGTGTAAAACATTTTCACAGGGTTGTGTGCAACATTTATTGTACACAAGACAGCCAGCAGACTGTTCGCATGTGATATCAGGCTGTGGGGTGACATACGTTTATCATCTCCCTATCAGATGTGTTGCATACAATTTGTTTGTTGAGAGTTGGATAATGCATGCACACCTTTAGTTACCTTATCTGTCTGTGTTTGTGTATGTATATTTATTTATTTATTTATTTGTTTGCAGCCTGTGGCTGCTTAGCTGCATAATTTTTCTGAGGGCACAGATGTGCCGCTGATGCACTGCCCCATTACCAGGAATCTGGTACTCATTTTTCCGACCTCAGAAGGATGACAGGCTGAGTCAACCCACCTGGTATCAATTCAACTGATTGAGAAGGGCTTGAACTCAAGACCGAAATATCTTAAGCCAGTCACCTTAACTGTGTACAGTATGTATAAATGTGGTGTGAACTCAGTGCTCTGATGTAGTTTCAAACAAATACTTTTCTAAATAGCTACAATGTGGCATTACTTAGGTCAGCACATGTCAATACCAGGGAATGCAAACGCAGCAGCAAACACAGAAGGTCACCCAGTTTTTCCTCAAGCAAAGAAAGACGAACTCGCTCAGCCTCCACAGCTTGCAGCTCAGCTTGCAGCTGCTCAGCACTTGTCAGCCATTCATTAATCTCCATAGTTAGATTGTGTTTCAGCTGAGCACCACCACATGGCCAGTTGAGTGCCTGGCCACCAGACCTGATGTAAAGATCAATGTCGCTTGTCTCCAATTTCTGTTGCTCTTCTTCATGTGCGGCAACCTGACACTCCACCGCTCTGAGCATCTGCTTTCCAATAATACCTAGGTATGGCACATTTTAATAATGAGAAATCAAAACAAAAGGGAGAAACGTACTGCTGAGCAATATATATCGTAATTTTGCATTTAATGTAAAACCCACTTGTTGACTTGTAATATAAAGAAAACTACTGCACAGAGATACGTGAGCAAGAGTTGCAAGTCAATGTATGTGTGTGTGTAAATATATATATATATATTTCTCAAAGGAATCCATGGTAAATAATTTGAAATATATATTTATATTTACGCTCATTATATATATATATATATATATATATATATATATATATATATATATATATGTTCGAGGGGGTAGAATTCGTTAGTACTTTAAGTTAGCATGGTCCGTCTGTTCCTGTAGGTTGGAACATTTTTTTGTAACCAGGGACCCGTTAGAACGAGGTTGTCCTGTTCTTATGTATGCCATGACGGGTGGTACATTTGACATTGGCATTAGATCGGAAGATGTAATTTGTACGTGTGCTCTCTGTTAACCAAGCAAGACACCCAGGCAAGGTGAGGACAGGGGCGGTACCGGAATGATTTTGGACGTGTTTGCATCCTGAGTGTGGCTTTTAAAGACTTCCCCTGCAATGGTTCGGAGGGGCGCCGTGATGTCAGCCCGCCCGTGTGATGGAACCAGAGTGGTAACTGCATGCTCCTTGATTGACAAAGCTGTGTTGTGACAGAGAGGGAACGTTCGGACGATGTGTGCACGACCGATTTTTGGTATCGAGTGCCTTTATCGTATCATTAGGTGTATTTATTTCTTCATTCGTGGCCGTCTATCCATCATTTCAGGGTTATCCGTATATGTTGTCTTGTGGTTTCCTTTCAATAAAATATTATTTCCTAAGGTCACATGTCATGTCACCTGATACCACCATTCTCATGCACGCAAACATTTTGGCCCGGTCAAATTCATCCCTGGGGGAGAAATAGCCTGTTAGAAACGTTCGCTAGACCGGGTGGATTTGGATTCTGATGGGGAAGGGCCAATTGAGTGTGGTCCCCTTTCATTTGTTCATTTAACAATTCGTAAAGCGCATCACTTTGGAGCGGCAGGTCCAAGTCAGCAAACAGTTGAAGCAAAAAACACGCGCACACACACACGATGATCACTCCTTTCCCAGTACGATAACCACTTCTTTATTTTCTTTCACCACTTCTTCTTTATCTCGTACCAGCATGTGACCAGAAGTGGCTGGCAAGAACATAAATGTACACGTGCTGAGGCCTGGGGTCTTTTTGCCTTTGGAAGTCCATTGGGTTTGCGCATGAAACATCACCTGATACTCGGAATGCTCTTGTTTGTCACTAAATTGGCAGGGTAGGTCTTTGTACAATTTTTGGTTGAGTGCGCTTTTCCTCTTAATGATGGATATTCCCAACTACCTAAAAAACTAAACAAATACAGTATGTCAAACCAAGCACTCACCACTACTACCACCACAACCACCACCCCAACACAAGAGAGAGGGATCCTCGGCACAAACTTAGAAACAGAAAACTTCACAGCTTGGTCCATGAATCGTGACCCCTTACGAAATGAAGGTGGATACTTTGAGCCCACTCTGGGGGACTCAATTCCACATTCTGAAACCCATATGTAGATACCAATCAACGACACACACACACACACACACACACACACAAACACACACAAACAACACCACACCAACACACAAACACACACACCAACACAAACACAACACACACAACACACAAACACACACAAACACACACACAAACACACACACACACCACACACATCAATTCCACATTCTGAAACCCCATATGTAGATACCAATCAACGACACACACACACACACACACACACAACAAACACACACACAACACACAAACACACACACACACACACACACACACACACACACACACACACACACACACACACATACAACCACACAAACCCCAAAAACCAAACAACACACACACACACACACACACAACACAACACACACAAACACACACACACACAAACACACACAAACACACACACACAACACACACAACACACACACAACAACACACACACACAAACACAAACACACACACACCCACACAAAACACACACAAACACACAAACACACACAACACACACACACACACACACACAACACACACACACAAAAACACACACAAAACA
>CM068954.1:87524867-87542209 GCA_035128595.1 Eptatretus atami | reverse complement strand
ACACCACGACCAGCATTCGCAGAAGATTCGGAAACGCCTATTGGAGGAAGGTGCTGATTATGTGGACACCAGTGTGCTTTGAGTTGTGCTCGGTGTGGATCTGGACCTGGCAGTTCTGGACTTCCTGTCCTGAAAAGAGGCACAGTTTAGTAAAGTAAGATCATAATATTAATCACAAGCAAATACAACCCGTCGCTTTGCTGATGGGGGGGGGGGGGGGGGGGTATTGTTGTGGGCCGGGTATCAGCGACGAGCGCGGCGCGAAGGAGCTGCAGAGTCGACTCCACCGAACACCCAGAATTCAGATCGTTACCTCCGGATAACTCCGAAGGTACGGGTCCCCTACAGGACCGTGAATAGTCAATAATAAACCACGTGGTACAGGGTTATTTGCTAAACTTCAAAATACCTAGAGGCCCACGTGGCGAACTACTGAGTATTCACACCCTCGACGGGGCTCGAACGGGACGAGTCGTTTCCGTGCTCGACCGTGCGTAACCCGAGCGGATGGTTACCGAGGTCCCGCCGGTCCAAATGCACACAACTACGGCAACAACGGCCTTTTTAAATTCCCCAACACGCACCGTGTTAAACAGGGAAGAAACACACAGAAACGGCTGATACATTCAACACATGGATGTTTATTTACAATAGGTGGGAAGGAACACATAAAGGGCAGAGTTATCCGACGATAAGAAATGCAGGATGTACAAGGCAAAAAGCACTTAACAGTTCCTACTTAAGACGGGCCCACAGACAGACGCACACCCAAAAGAAACGAAATGGACTTCCGCCTCGTGCGGTCTTCAACGTCCTGGATCAGTGGGACTCGAACCGCAGCTCAATGCCACTGCAAGCATCGGGTACGGAGAAGAGCGTGGAGCTCCCGCACACTCCTCCTGCACGCGACGAGCCCAAAAGCAGCGACAGACGAGAGCCAGAAGACTAGCACTGACACGAGACAGAAGAGCAGAAGACCGCAGCAACACGAGTCCAGAAGCTGCGACACAAATCAGAAGCTGCGACACGAGTCCAGAAGCTGCGACACAAATCCAGAAGCTGCGACACGAGTCAGAAGCTGCGACACAAGTCCAGAAGCTGCGACACAAATCCAGAAGCAGCAACACCAGTCCAGAAGCTGCGACACGAGTCCAGAAGCTGCGACACAAGTCAGAAGCAGCAACACGAGTCCAGAAGCTGCGACACAAATCCAGAAGCTGCGACACGAGTCCAGAAGCTGCGACACAAATCAGAAGCTGCGACACGAGTCCAGAAGCTGCGACACGAGTCCAGAAGCAGCGACACGAGTCCAGAAGCTGCGACACGAGTCCAGAAGCTGCGACACAAATCAGAAGCTGCGACACGAGTCCAGAAGCGCGACACGAGTCAGAAGCAAGCGACACGGTCCAGAGCTGCGACACGAGTCCAGAAGCTGCGACACAAATCCAGAAGCTGCGACACGAGTCCAGAAGCTGCGACACGAATCCAGAAGTGCGACACGAGTCCAGAAGCTGCGACACAGTCCAGAAGCAGCACACGAGTCCAGAAGCTGCGACACGAGTCAGAAGCGGCGACAACAAATCAGAAGCTGCGACAATCCAGAAGCTGCGACACGAGTCCAGAAGCTGCGACACGAATCCAGAAGCTGCGACACGAGTCCAGAAGCTGCGACACGAGTCCAGAAGCAGCAACACGAGTCCAGAAGCTGCGACCCGGCAGAGCGCGACACATTCCAGAAGCTGCGACACGAGTCGAGAAGCTGCGACACGAATCCAGAGCTGCGACACGAGTCCAGAAGCTGCGACACGAGTCCAGAAGCAGCAACCGAGTCAGAACGCTGGACACGAGTCCAGAAGCTGCGACACAAATCCAGAAGCTGCGACACAAATCCAGAAGCTGCGACACGAGTCCAGAGCAGCGAACCGCGTCCATAAGACAGCAGCGACATGACACCAGACTACCAGAAGACCAGTAACACCGCGCGTCCGTCTATTTCCTCTCGCCCCCCGTCAGGCGGGGAAACGCGTCTCACCCTCCACACACCTCATTCCCGGGGAAATCCGTCGTCTCTCATGATTGGTCGTGGGGGGCGTGTCGGGGTGTCTCGATTCCCCGCCCCCAAGAGGCTTTGCTTCTCTTGGAGACCGCTCTGCACCCTTTGGCCGATTTACGACCACCTCGCTCGCACCCCCGGATTGGGCGAGAGAGACGTCAGGTCTTCGCGAACTCCACCACGTATGTGCTGACACGCACGCGTGTAATGGTGCCGGTGGAGGATGGTGGAAGGAGCGAAGGCAGATGTCGTCGGTGTTGTTGTTGTTATAAAATCCTAACTATCAAAATAACTTTGCAGCGCATGTATGTAATTCCATTAGACACAGGTAGGGGGCCCTAACTAGAAACACACACTTATGGAAATAACTAAGCATGGGGAACGGCTGTCTGTGTGTGTGCACAAGGCTTCCAAAATTTGTAACAGTATTAGGAGGGGGGTTGAGAGAGGAGCAAGGGGAGGAAAGAGAGGAAGAGAGGGAGGGGAGAGAGAGGAGCAGGAGGGAGGGGAAGCTCGGAAGGAGGAAGAGCGAGGAAGGGGGGAGGGAGGCTATGCCTCACCAAACGTTGCTATACAGTGGGAGGGAGAGATGCGAGTGAGGGGAGAGAGAGAGAGTGTGTGTGTGTGTGTGTGTGTGTGTGTGTGTGTGTGTGAGAGGGAGAGAGGAGTAATGAAAAAAGAACAGAGAAAAGTGAGGTGTGGAGTGGGGGTAGTAAAGAGAATGATATATTATGCTTAATGACGAACACACACAAAGACAAACTCATGTCAGACACAAACACTGTGAGACCTGGTCGGTCTCTGTTTCATTTCACCTTGAACCCCAGCTGCATGTGGAGACAGCAGGCAACAGTATCGATAATTATTATTGTGGGGAGAAAATAATAAAATGCAATTGCTGAATGAACGTGTATCCCCAAACCTGTTATTACTCAAACTTGTAGCTTCAAGCATTTCCAGTTTCGATGGTCAGGGTAGCATCCAGCATGCCCAAAGGAAACAACAAATGGTTGTACAACTGCCTCCCTCACCACATTATTTCGAGCTTCAGAATCTCTTTGTACGGTGCAGACTCTTTAACATTCAGCCCAGGCAGCTCTGCTGTCAGTAAGAGAGGCAAACAAAAGCGTCACTTCATTTATCGCAAGCTTGGTCGGGACCATTTGCAAACCAGCTGCACAATGATGTCATGATCGAAAAGCAGTCGTGTGTTTTGAGCAGCACAGCTCAGGGGTTAACATGCTCTCCAAAGGCTTTTCCAATCCCATGTTTGATTGTGACGGTGGAAATTGTTCAACTGAAATGCTGTTTAGATGCTGTGAGCAGGTGGCGCTGCATCTTGGAGTATGCCATCCTTTGGACAGTAATGCCCAACTGGCAATATCATCAAAGGTGGGTGGGTCCATCAAGTATGTCATGGCATATTTCAAAAAGGGTAGGCTAACCTGTGACGTCATCTTGGTCAAATGCCCGACTTGGGTTTGGCTGTATAAACTGGAAGGACACTCAGTAGAGTGATACCTCCGCCATGCAATGCCTGATCCACGAGAACATATCGGGCCCATTACATTTTTGAAATATCATGCTACACAGTACTATATCGTTTTTGGCCCTATCTCTCAATGGTGAAGAATCACTTTAAAAATAAATAATTCTAGTATCCAGATCCAGATTCGGATCTTCACCAAAAATTGAATCAATTCTTCCTTGCCTCACCAACAAGTCCACCAAGTTTCGTCTGAATCCGTTCACAACTTTTTGAGATATCGTGCAATATATCATTTTTGACCCTGTCCTCAATGGTGAAGAATCACTGAAAAATGCTCGGAGCCGGATCCGATCGGATCCGGATCTTCGCCAAAATCTAATCAGTTCGTCCTTGTCACACACCGAACCTGTCCACAAATTTCATCCGGATCCGTCCACAACTTTGAGGATATCCTGTACACAAACACAAATTAAATTGCTCGTTGAGCAAGGATTTGCCGGAATAACTTTATCATATCTTCATGATCCCTGAAAAAACAAAAACCTGGAAATCAATTTGGTTCTTATAAGTCGATAGTGCTACTGTTTAATGAGTTATAGCACTTGTTTGGTCATGATCATAACTTGGAAGTCAGTCGGACTTGAAATGGCGTTTTTATCGCAATTTGAAAGTTTTGACCCGACCCCCGTGACATTCGACCCCCGACCTCTAAGAAGGGTGTTGTTGTGACACCCAATGAGACATATGGTTGGATGCAGAATTGGAAGATGCACATTTTGGATTTGGTTTGAAGTCGATACGACCATTTAGCGGACGTTATTTGCGAAAATAAGAATTTCGGTTTTTCGGTGACCTTGACCTTGACCTTTGACCTAGATTCACCCAAAAACGACAAGTGTCTAAGTTGGACCATGGCCGACGTCTGTACCCAGTTTGGTCATGATCGCTGAAACGGTGTGGCTGCTACAGGGTAAACAAACACGCAAACAAACAGACAGACAGACAAATGAAAAATCACTCACAGAGTGACAACTTGGCAAAACAGCACAAAAGTAATGGCACTCGGTAGAGCGCATACCTCTGTCAGGTGGTACAGTGCACATTTGTATCCACTGATGGCTGGATCCGAACCAAAATCCAATCCATTGTTCTTGTCACCTATCCAACTCATCACCTTGTTTTGTCACAACTTGTCCACAACTTTTTGAGACAGAGTGATATTACAGTATTTAGATTTTGGCCCTATCCATCAATTTAGAAATTAGGCCTGTTTTGAGCTTTTGATCTTAAATCAATTGGTAGTTGAATTCAGCGACCTGACATGAAAAGGCTCTTCAAATTTTTAATCAATTGGATGAAAATTGACAATTTTAGAAACAATTAAAAAATTTGGCCTATTTGGGTTAACTTATGCCTATGTTGACCTTTTGACCTATGATAACCTCAAATGTATTTGGTTGTTGAATTCATTGACCTGTATGCAATCCTGTTTAATATCAAGTCAATCGAATGAAATTTGAGAATTTAAGAAAATTTGGCTCAAATTGGCTCTCAGCTCCCCTCACTCCCACTTCCACTCCATCACTCACCACTCTGCCTCTCTAACCCCTCTACTTCTCTCTTCCCCCTCTCTGCCTCTCTCTGTCTCTCTCCCACCCCTCTGCCTCTCTAACCCTCTGCTTCTCTCTCCCCCACTCCCTGCCTCTCTCTCTCCCACCCCTCTTGCATCTCTCTCTCTCCCCCACCTCTCTGCCCTCTCTCTCCCCACCTCTCTGCCTCTCTCTCCCCCCCTACCTCTCTCTCTTCCCACCCCTCTACCTCTCTCTCTCCCCCTCTACCTTCTCTCTCTCCACCCTTACCTCTCTCTCTCCACCCCTCTGCCTCTCTCTCTCCCACCCACCCCTCTACCTCTCTCTCTTCCCACCCACCCTCTACCTCTCTCTCTCCCACCCACCCCTCTACCTCTCTCTCTCCCACCCCCTCTACCTCTCTCTCTCCCACCCACCCCTTACCTCTCTCTCTCCCACCACCCCTCTACCACTCTCTCTCTCCCACCCCTCTACCTCTCTCTCTCCACCCACCCTCTACCTTCTCTCTCCCACCACCCTCTACCTCTCTCTCTCCCACCCACCCTCTACCTCTCTCTCTCCCACCCACCCCTCTACCTCTCTCTCTCCCACCCACCCCTCTACCTCTCTCTCCCCCCTCTACCTCTCTCTCTCCCACCCCTCTGCCCCTCTCTCTCTCCACCCTCTGCCTCTCTCTTCTCCCACGTCTCTGTCTCTGTCTCTGTCTCTGTCTCTGTCTCTGTCTCTGTCTCTCTCTCTCTCTCTCTCTCTCTCTCTCACCGCTATCCTCACTCTTTCTCTCCCACCGCTATCCTTTCCCTCTCTCCCTCCCTCTTCTCCCTCCCTCCTTCTCCCCCCCCTCCTAATATTCCCATCAGCGAAGCGACGGGTTGTATTTGTTAGTTAGCATGTAGTATAGTAAGTGAGCCATTTGGGAGGAGAAGAGGGGGAAAAAAGAGGAATGTATAGACATATGTATATGGGGTGAGATCAAAATTTTGCCATTTTCTGTATATTACAGTTGATGATACAAAATATAAGATGGAATCTAAAGCCAGCTGCCGACTTGGCATCGTTCATCATGCCAAGACTTTCCTTGGCAAATCCAAACTTCTCACAATATACAAAGCTTTCACCTGCAGTTCTATGGAGAACTGCTCTCCGATTTGGGTTGGTGCTCCTGCCTCACACCTTTCACATAATGCTGTGGAGACAAAGACCCTCATAATCAAAGGAATCTCCCGTGAGCTGAATTTTTGGGCCTGTTACTCCTGCATTGCAGACAGGTTGATGGCCCCTCTGCCTTTCCCACCTCCTTTCTGTTCTTGCACCATCTGCCTTTTCTGTGACACCCCCTCCCCACTGTGACCCCCCTTATGCAGGTCAGGTCAGATTAGATGTATGACTTGCTCCAGGTTCCATGTAAACCTGTACTAACCTGTTTCATGGTCGGGTTGTCGGTGACTAAACCGTCTTCCCCACCTGGTTTCCTATTGAGGAGAGTGTATGGATATGGACACCCAGCAGGATTAACCCAAGGAGACCGCCATGTGGTGGATGACACCTCTGCAGAACTCCACCACACGCCACCACAATCTGACCCAGGAAGTTTACCCCGTGCACTTCCTTCGATAAAATCAAAGAATGGGGGTCCCAAAGGCTTTGCCCCAATCCCGTCACCCGGTGAATTGCCCTGCAAAGGGCAGCAGCACAGGAGGTTCTCCCACAGAGTGGGTTTTCAGTTTTCTTTGTGTTCATGAGTTTTGCGGAATGAAGTATTTTACAGCGGCAGGAGTGCAAATCCTGACACCAACCTCCAAAAAAAATGTAACCCATCTGCAGGATATCCGCAGACACAGTTGGGCACTAGATGTGGATGGCCGTTGGCTCACAAGGCACTCCTCCGCCCTTCGACAGGTTTTGTTTTTAACCTGAGGCGGTCCCTTCGGGTGGGTGCCTGGAATGTCCTATCCCAAAGGAATGATCAACCTGTCTCTGTTATCATTTGAGCTCCAGCGTTTGAACATTGGTATTGCAGCACTCTCTGAGGTTCGGAGACTGGAGAGATCATGGCGGGTGGTGACACATATTATTGGTCTGGTCGCTCTGTTGGTTACCATGCCCAAGGAGTTGCTGTAGCTGTATCCAATAAGCTGACTCACATGATAACTGAGGTAACCCTGGTCTCTGTATATGTTCAGACTTGAGGGGAGTGATCTCACCGTGAAGGAAGCATTCCATGCCGTGCTCGAGTCTGTGGTTTATCAGTGCCCCAGGCGAGATACTCTTCTCATCTTGGGGGATTTCAATGCTTCGACTGGCACTGATAGGGATGGTTATGAGACATGTGTTGGTCCTCATGGGTCAGGAACTGTGAACCAGCACAGCACCAAGTTCCTTGACTTTGCAAGAAGTCGTGGACTTGGAGTGGCTGGTTCATGGTTTCAGGGCCCACAGGCTCATCGCTGGACTTGGTATTCCAACACAGGTGATGTGGCAAAGGAGATTAACCATGTGCTCGTTGATGGTCGCTGGAGGATGATCCAGAACTGCAGGGTCTACCGGAGTGCTCAGTTCCTCAACAATGCCCACAGGCTTGTTGCTGCAACTCTGAAGTTGCAGCTTAAATCTGGTGGAATGGTACCATCCCATCCTCGGCTGTATGATGCCAAGCTCAAGGATGAGAGGGTACCTGAGGAGTTTGCAAACAGGCTGAGTTGGGGATTTGGGAGGTGTGGGTGCTTTGGGGAATCCTGAAGAGTTGTAGAGTACCTTCAACACCACCATCCTTGATGCTGCCGGTGGATGTCTTGGAACTCACCGTAGGGCGAAGATGAATTTTGTCTCTCAAGGGACACTGGATGCCATTGACCAGAGTCACAGAGCCAGGCTTAATGGCAGAGCTGAGCTGTTCAGGGAGTTGTGGTGTAAAACTGTACTTGTGGTGAGGGTGGACAAGGAGGCCTATGTGCAAGGAATCTGTGAGGGGGTAGAACATCACCTGTGGTCAAGTGATTCTCGTCCTGCTTGCAGGGGAATTCACGCATTGCGTTCCTCCAAGCCCGTCCCTCGGTGTACTGCAGTTAGAGCAGAGAGTGGTGGGCTCTTGACAGAGGAGTCCGAAGTGAAGGCCGGCTGGGCCGGTTACTTTGAGCAGCTGTATGAGGCTGAGCCAACAGCTGGTGAGTTGGATTTCAGGGATGTTACTATTCCTATTGCTTATCCTCAAATCAACTGTGGTCCACCTTCGTTTGTGGAAACACAGGCTGCGGTGAACCAGTTGAAATGGGGTGAAGCTCCTGGAATCCATGGAAGCCAAGCTGAACTTTAGAAGGCTGGTGAAAATGCTGTACTTGTGTCGTTGCAGGCAGTTCTGTGCTCTGTATGGAACACAGGCATCATCACAACTGACTGGAAGAGGGACCTTGTTGTCCCTCTTTGGAAAGGGAAGGGTGATCATCAGGACTGCAACAATTACCGATGGGTGACGCTGCTTTTAGTGCTGGGCCCATCTTTGCTCGGATAATTCTCATTTGGGTTCGTCACAATCTGCTTGAGTCCCAGCTACCAGAGCAGTCAGGCTTTACACCAAAGAGGTCAATGATTGACCGTATCCTTGCTCTTCGGGTCCTCACCGAACGCAGCCAAGAGATTTGGCAGAGGATGCTTGCAGCTTATGTTGATCTCTGCAAAGTGTTCGTTCAGTGAATCAGGATGCTCTCTCGTGGATTCTTGGTCTTCGTGGGGTGCCACCAAAACTGATCAATTTGATGTCCGAACGATACTCTGGTACTAAGAGTGCTGTGAGATGTGGTGGTTCCATCACTGACTTATTTCCAGTTGTTGCTTATGTTCGTCAGGGGATGTGTTCCGGCCCTCACATTTTTCAGCCCGTGCATGGCCTGGATTCTGGGGAGAATGTTGGAGAGATCAAGCTGCGGTACATTGTTTGGGAGTGTCATGATCTCTGACCTTGATTTTGCAGATGATAGTCATCTTTTCAGAGACTGGATATCCTTTTGGGGGCCCTCGAGGTGCTGAATGAGGAGTCGGAGCCGCTGGGATTACGGGTTTCCTGGGTCAAAACTAAGATCCAGGCTTTCAATGACATCTTGGATGCTGCGATCTTGTCTGTACCTGTTTCTGGTGAGGATGTTGAGGTCATGGAGAGATTCACTTACCTTGGCAGTGATATTCCCGTCTTTGCTGGCTGTAAGCCAGAGGTCAATAGATGTATGGATCGGGTCTGGGGAGTCATAGATTCACTGGATCATGGGCGTGGCTCTGTCGGTACCCATGCAGAAGGACACAAGGCGGAGTCTTCAGGTCCTTAGTGCTTCCAGTCTTGTTCTATGGATGTGAGACTTGGACTCTGACCAGGGATCTGAGACAGACACTTAACTCCTTCAGTACCAGGTCTCTTTGGTGAATCCTTGACTATCGCTGGTCAGACTTTGTGTCCAACAAGCTGTTGCTGAGAGAGACTCAAATTCGGTTTGGTACTCGTATTGTCTGTGAGCATCAGTTGCGGCTGTATGGACATGTGGCTCATTTCCTGATGCTGATCCTGCTCGCTAGATTCTCGCAGCGAGGGAGCCTCCTGAGCAGAGGAGGCCAATAGGCTGACCACATGCCTCATGGGTGAAGCAGGGTGATCAGCATCTCGAGGAGATGGTGATGGACCAGGCATCTGGATGGGGGATGGCCAAAGGGAGGCTCCTGGAGTACCAATGGAAAGTGGATGCAGCTACCTGCTGCTCTGGCGCAAGATCTCATACCTGACCTGACACGACCAAACATCCTCTTGCACATTGCAGAATATTCAAAGCACAAACATTGCAATCCAGACTCATCCTTCTTAACCAATGGAAAATATGTACCAGATGTACTTTGTCAAGTGTCAACTAACCATTTAACCAAGGAGTGTCAAGTAAATTAGGTTGTTCTCAATGCGACAGCACCTGTCATTGCTCAGCAGTTCATCATGCCAGTTTTGCTACCATCGATGGACTGGCAGGGAGGAAATTTATCAGAAACTCCTTGAAACCTGTGAGAGTTTCGGATGGGCTTCGAAAGCATGGCGGGGAGCGACCCTTGGTGATTATCAAATGTACAGACATTTGTGATAGTAGTGGATCCAGAGGAAGGAGTGACCTGCTTCTACATTCACGTATTTGCGTTTTTGTTGTGGGTTTTTTTTTCTTTATTTCAGGACTGGTCTCCTATATCCACACTGGGAACATGAGGATAAAAATTCAGCCTGGGAATTCTTCTACAGAAAACTGCTTTCTCTTATGCACAGATTCATCCCATCTCATCTTCAATTATATCTTACCCATCCTCCTGCTCTTGGTTCTCTGAATCCTGTGATGAGGCAGTTGCTTTAAAACAACTTGCATTCTCCTCCTGGAAGGCAAATCTGAACAAAGGCAACCTCAAAATCATTCCACAACAAGTGTGTGTCTCCCCCCCAGGAGAGTCAGAAAACAACATCTATGTAATCTCAAAAATGAGCTTTTAAACTTGTCTCCCTCCTCTAAAACCTGGTGGTGCCTTATCAAGTCTGTGACTGGTGTATGCTCTCCTCCCATCCCTTCCTTCACTTCAAAAGGTACCACAGCCGACGATGCTCGTGAGAAGGCCGAATGCCTCAATTCTGTGTTTGCTTCAAAATCTCGTGTCCCTAACCCCTCACTCTATGTACCCATCCTTCCCAGTTGTGTCCGATTGCTCCTGAATTCTGTCTTTTACACGTGTAAAGGGGGAAATGTTTCTGGTAACCCTTGACTCTGACTCTGCAACTGGACCAGATGGCATCAGCTCATGTGTCCTAAAAACCTGCTCTGCTGCTTTTGCATGTCCTCCTCTCTCTCTGCCATTTTCATCCTGTCATTTACCATTGGTCATCTTCCATCTGTTTAGAAATCAACCAACATCACAGCATTGCATAAAAAGGTGCAAAAACGGATCCCTGTAACGACAGCCCAATTAGTTTACTTCCAATCATCAGCACGGTCATGGAATCCATCATTGCAGTTAACATAAAATTATTCCTTTTCTCCCACAGCCTCATCTCAGATCATCAATTCGGATTCAGACCTGATCACTCGACCTTGGACATGCTGATTCTACTCTCCCAACAACGGATGGAGGCACTCAATATCAGAAATGAGATCAGGGCTGTCTCTGGACAGTGGACATGTCTCGAGTTTTATTATACAGTCTGACGTCCTGCCTTTCTCTCCAAACTGTCTGCCTGTGGAATCCAAGGCCAACTCCACTCTTGGAACACTGACTTCCTCCACTCACTCTTCTAGGCTCTGTCCTATTCCTAATCTTCATAAATGATCTCACTGACTCTGCAAAATCATCTATCTCTTTGCTGATGACTCCACTATCTGCCCTGAGATCTCTTATTCTTCTAACAGACAGACAGCAGCCCCTTCCCTCTCCTCAGACCTTGACAAAATCACTAACTGGTCAAACACAATTTTGCTGATGTATCCATGTTGTCCACCCTTTGCATTCTCCCTTACCCCCTCATCATTACCTGTATCCCTCGTTTGTCCACTCCGACTACTTTCTTCCGTTGCCCTGCTGTTGGGGTTCCCCCCCCCCCTTTTTTAGCCCTGCCATCGAAGGTGAAGGAGGTTATGTTTTCACCCCTCTCTGTCGATGTATATTTGTCTGTCTGTTGACAAACTGTCTGTTTGTCTGTTCGTTTGTGTGCAGGATATCTCAAAAGGTTGTAGACAGATCTGGATGAAATTTGGTGGCCAGGTTGGATGTGTGACAAGGACAAACTGGTTAGATTTTGGTGAAGATCCGGATCCGGATCTGATAATTTTTTAAAGTGATTCTTCACCATTGAGAGATTGGGCTAAACCAATATACAGCACGATATCTCAAAAAGTTGTGGACGGATTCGGACGAAACTTGGTGGACATGTTGGGAGTGTGACCATGAAAAAATGATTCGATTTTGGTGAAGATACGAAAATTACTTAATTTATAAAGTGATTCTTCACCATTGAGAGATAGGGCCAAAAACGATAAATAGGATGATATTTCAAAAAGGCATTGGGCCCGATATGTTCTCGTGGATCAGGCATCACGTGGCAGAGGTATTATGCTCCACCGAGTGTCCTTCTAGTTCCTGCTATTCCCTATGTTATGTTGTGTCCTGATTTATTCTGTGTAATCCCTCTTCCATGAGCCTAGACTGCCTTAGACCATGTAAAAAAACAATTTAAAGAAAAAGAAAAAAGAAAACCAATACTCTGATATTCGCGGACCCCGAGATTTGTGTCATTTTTCCAGGAACATATCCCCCGCGAATGTCGGGGTCCAACAGTTCTTATAATCACAGACCCTGTGCTTTGTCTATTTGCATGGAACAGACAAACTTCAACATCTGCCTTGAAATTTATCTTATCCTGTCTCTTCATTGACAATGGAGTAGTAATTGTGATAAAAGATCATCTGTTTGTGGCGACAGCCTGTGATCCTGATTGGCCCCCAAAATAAGGTTGCCTGCACGTAATAGGGGGAAATGGCACAGTCTAGCAAGGCTGCATTCATCTGGACCCAGTGGCTTACCTTGCCTATTATTATTATTATTATTATTATTATTAGTTTCCTAACATTGGACATCCGACTATTAAAATTTTCTGGAAAGACCAGTGCAACCTCAAAAGGAAACTTTGATGATTTGCCATGGGATCTGATAAGATTTTCGCCCCATTCTGATCAGATCTCGTGAGATATGCAGACGAGTTTCTGTAAGAAGTAGGAAAAGGGGGAAATAAGGCAACTTTTCAGCAGGCAATAACTTGGCTTTCTTTGCAACTGCTTTTTGTCTCTCACTGCCTTGCATTTGCTGGTGATGTTAAGGACATCAGTAATCAAATCAATGGAACATGCAGTCTTGTTGATGAATGCGTCTCAAGGGGACAGAGGCCAGAATGGGAGCGAAACGAGGCCCATTTGAGTGTGATGAAGTCCAGACGTCAAAGCCAAGACACATGCTTCACTGCGCTTGCAGCCTGTGCAGTGGCTACATGGCTTGCCATCTGCCACCCCCATTCTCCACGGTAGCACGACAAGCAGTGATTTCTGAGCCAATTTGGTTTGCCTCGGGTGGGGCTAATTAATCAAATCAAGACGAGACAAATTAATCGAATCAGTTTTGCAATCCTCAATAAGCTTTTATTTTATTTTTGCCTTCCAAATATCAGGTATGAATCCAGCTCTGAGCAACTCCGCCACCGGAGGAATAATTTATAAACTTTTGTCTGGCCCGCAACGCATTTGCATAGTCATTCCAATATCCAACCATGTGTATTCATTACAGATGAAAACAAAGAGAGCAGATTCATTCTTTACTCATTGCCATCCTAACCTAACTCAGCAAGTTATCCCGACTGCACAACAGGTTCACACGGCACAGACGCACAGTGTTAACCCATCACCTCTTCACCCACAAGGAAGTCTGACCAGCATTAATATTGGGTGACACCACGTCTTTGTCTTTGATCTGCACTTAACTCCAAACCTGGACCTCTTCTCCCCATTCAACTCAAACTTCCAAGGTCCATGGTCCCATAATTTGCGAATTTAACATCATATAGCTCCGTAATCCATTGTGCATTAATTTAGAGGGGAAAAATGATTGACTAAATTTGCTGAAATTTACTAAAGTTGTTGCTAAATTAGCTGCACATGCTGCAACTAAGTGCAGATTGAAAGTTGACAAACTATATACTACCCTAGTGATGTTTCCCAGCGTTTGGTTATATTTATGTACGAGCAAATACAACCCGTCACTTTGCCTTGACGGTAATATTAAGGGGTGGGGAGAGAAAGAGGGAGGGGAAGGGAGAAAGAGAGAGAAGGGGGAGGGGGGTGGAGGAGGGAGAGAGGAGGATGGGGGAGAGAGGGAGGTAGTGGGAGGGGAAGGTGGTGTTCTGGACTTGCATTTGATTGAGAGACTTGAGGGAAAGCGGAGGGTGTAAAAAAAAAAAAACTTCTGAAAAAAAAAGCTTTCATTTGTCAATTCGCGCATTCTTGACATCCCATCCTCTCCTCAACCTCCGGAGAGTGGTACGGTGGTGGAGGGGATTTGGGAGGAAGACAGCATGAGGGGAGGGGAGGGGAGGCAGCAAGAGGTGGGGAGGGAAGGCAGCATGAGGTCAGGTCAGGTATGGAGCATGCCCGGAGCAGCGCATTGCTGCGTCCACTTTCCGCTGGTACTCCAGGGGCCTCCGTCCAGCTATCCCACAGGCAGATGCCTGGCCATCCCCATCTCCTTGAAATTCTGATAAACCTCCTGCAACCAGAGGCACGTGGTGGGCCTGTTGGCCTCCTCCACTCACGAGGATCCCTCACTGAGAGAATCTGATGAGCAGGATCAGAGACAGGAAAACGAGACACGTGTCCATACAGCCGCA
This sequence comes from Eptatretus atami, assembly GCA_035128595.1. Lineage (NCBI taxonomy): Eukaryota > Metazoa > Chordata > Myxini > Myxiniformes > Myxinidae > Eptatretus > Eptatretus atami. Next base: position 87,527,651 of record CM068954.1, on the reverse strand, counting down.
GCTGACACTCACGGACTATGCAGGTAACAAATCTCATTTGAATCTCTCCCAGCAACCGCGTGTTGGACACAAAGTTGACCAGCGATAGCCAAGGATTCTCCGAAGAGACCTGATACCAAAGGAATTAAGTCTCCATCTCAGATCCCTGGTCAGAGTCGAAGTCTCACATCCATAGAGCAAGACTGGAAGCACCAACGACCTGAAGACTCAGACTTTCGTCCTCCCACACAGGTACCGGCACACCACACCCCATGATACAGTGAATCCATGACTCCCAGACCCGAACCAAACGTATGTTGACCTCTGGTCACAGCCAGCAAAGACCTGAATATCACTGCTAAGGTAACTGAATCTCTCCGTGACCTCAACATCCTCGCCACAAACAGGTACAGACAGGAAAGCAGTATTCAAGATGTCATTGAAAGCCTGCAGCTTAGTATTGACCCAGGAAACCTGTAATCCCAATGGCTCCAACTCCTCATTCAGCACCTCGAGGGCCCCAAAAAGGATATCCAAGGACTCCGCAAAGATGACGCGAAATCAAGGTCAGAGATCTTGACATTCCAAACGATGCACCGCAGCTTGATCTCTCCGACATCCTCCCTAGAATCCAGTCCAGATGCAAGTGCTGAAAAGTGTGGGGGCCAGTACACTCCCCTGAGGAACTCCAGTAACAACTGGAAATAAGTCAGAGATGGTAGCACCACACTTTCAGCACTCTCAGTACTAGAGTAGAGTTCAGACATCAGATCGATCAGTTTTGGTGCACCCCACGAAGACCAAGAATCCTCCAGAGGGCATCCTGATTCACTGAATCAAACGCTTTACAGAGATCAACATAGGCTGCAAGCGGCCTGCCGAAACTCTCGTCTGCGTTCGGTGAGGACACGAAGAGCAAGGATACGGTCAATCGTTGATCTCTTTGGTGTAAAGCCTGACTGCTCTGGACGCTGGTGCTCAAGCAAATGGTGGTGAACCCTATAAAGAATTATCTGAGCAACGACCTTGCCCGCACTGAGAGCAGCGTCACCCCTCGGTAGTTGTTGCAGTCTTGGCGATCACCCTTCCCTTTCCAGAGAGGGACAACAAGGCCCCTCTTCCAGTCAGTTGGGATGATGCCTGTGTTCCAGGCAGAGCACAGAACTGCATGCAACGACATGAGTGCAGCATTTCACCAGCCTTGAGAAGTTCAGCATGGATACCACAGATCCCATGAGCTTATCACACGATTTCAAACTGTTCACCGCAGCTTGTGTTTCCACAAACGAAGGTGGACCACAGGTGATTTGTGGGTCAGCAATAGAGACTGTAACACCCCTGACATCGAACTCAACAGCTGGTGGATCAGCCTGGAACAGCTGCTCACATTAACCGGCTCAATGGGCCTTCACTTTGGATTCACATGTCAAGAACCCACCACCCTCTGCTCTTACTGTAGTTCACCAAGAGATGGGCTTGGAGGAACGCAATGCGCGAATTCCCCTGTAAGCAGGACGAGAATCTCTTGACCACAGGTGATGCTCTACTCCCTCACAGATTCCTCGTACATCGGCCTCCTTGTCCACTGTTAGCACATGTACAGCTTTACGCCTCAGCTCCCTGAACAGCTCAGCTCTGCCATTCAGCCTGGCCTTACGACTCTGGTCAATGGTATCCAGTGTCCCTTGAGAGACACAATTCTTCTTCACCCTACGGTGAGTTCCAAGACATCCACTGGCAACATCAAGGACGGTGATCTTTAAGGTCCTCCACAACTCTTCAGGATCCCCCAAAGCACCCAGACCCCCCAAATCTCCACTCAGCCTGTTCACAAACTTCTCAGCTACCCTCTCATCCTTGAGCTTGCCAACATCCAGTCTCGGCTGGGATGGTACCAATCTCCTGGAATTAAGCTGCAGCTTCAGAGTTGCTCCAACAAGCCTGTGGTCAGTATTGAGTAACTAAGCACTCCGGTAGACCCTGCAGTTTTGGATAATCCTCTAGCGACCCTCAACGAGCACATGGTAAACCTCCTTTGCCACGCCACCAGCGTTGGAATACCAAGTCCAGCGGTGAGCCTGTGGTCATTGAAACCATGAACCAGCCACCATAAGTTCATGACCTCTTGCAAAATCAAGAAACATAGTGCTATTCTTGTTCACAGTTCCAGACCCATGAGGACCAACATATGTCTCATAACCATCACTATTAGTTCCAGTTGATGCATTGACATCCCCCAAGACTAGAAGAGTATCTCGCCTGGGGCACTGCTCAACCACAGACTCGAGCGTGGCGTAGAATGCGTCCTTCACGGTGAGGTCACTCGCCTCAGTCAGAGCATTGCATCAGTACATAGTGTCGCGTTCGGGATTCCTCGGTGGTGCTGAGTGCATTCCACCAGAGACGTCTCTTGGTTTCTTACCTGAATGTCCCCTCCTCCCCTTCGGCGTGGGCTGCTAGCGAATGTCGTATCCCTAAGACGAGGGAATGATCACCTGTGCTCATCGAATTATACACCTAGAGCCTCAAACAGCATTTGAGACATCAGGTATTCAGATTCTTGAGGCCGGAGAGACACCGATCTAGCCCGGTGAGATAATGCGCGCAACCCACGAGTCGTCTTACACCACTGATAAGTCCGGTCGCTTATGCGTTTACCATGTCCAAGGAGATCTGCTCATAGAGCTTGTCCCAATAAGCGCTGACCTCCAATGAATAATGAGGTAACACGGTCGTCAACAAGGTATCATACTGAGACGGAAGGAATCAGCACCTGACTTGGGTTGCATTTCACTGGCTCTGTCT
>CM068954.1:87513371-87524842 GCA_035128595.1 Eptatretus atami | reverse complement strand
CATTGGAGTCAGCTTATTGGACACAGCTACAGCAACTCCTTGGGCATGGTAACCATCAGAGCGACCCGACTTATAGTAGGTGTAACCACCCGCCATTATCTCACCGCAATCCGGTCTCCGAACCTCAGAGAATGCTGAAATACCGATGTCCAAATGCTTGAGCTCAGGTGATAACAGAGACAGGTGATCATCCTCTCTTAGGGATAGGCCATTCCAGGCCCACCCGAAGGGACCATCATCAGGTTAACCCAAGGAGACTGTCATCGGTGGATGACACTCAGCACCACCGCCCGCACAACTACTGCCAATCTGATGCAGGAAGGTTACCCCGTAGTTTTCCCTCCTATCATCAACAAAGATTGGGGGTCCCGAAGGCTTTTCCCCAATCCCGTCATCCGGTGAGCTGCCCTGTGAAGGGCAGCTGCACAGAAGGTACTCCAACGGAGTGGGTTTTCAGATTTAAAAAATGCTTTTAGAATGTTTTGCGGAATGAAGGGTCTTGTGGTGGTCAGAGTGCAAATCCTGCCACCAACCTCCTAATAAAAAGTAGCCCAACTGCAGGAGGACGTCCTCAAACACAGTTGGGTGTACTAGCAATATAACGCGTCTTTTGGGACAGCATGAGGGAAGGCAGAGTGAGGTGGGAAGCAAAGTGGGGAGGGGGAGAATCATTGGGGGGGGGGGAAGCATGGGTGCGAAGGGGGAAGCAGCGTGAGGAAAGGGGAAGCAATGGAAGCAGCGTGAGGGGAGGGAATGGAAGTGCATGAGGGAGGTGGGGGTGAGGGAATGGGCGGCAGTTATGATGGGAGAATATGGGAAGAGCAGCGTGAGGGAGGGAAGGGAAGCAGCACGAGTGAGGGAATGGGAGCCGCACGAAGGGAGGAAATGGGGAGGCAACGAGTCTCGCGGAGGAAAAGAGGAAGGTGGGGAGAGCGCGAGGGGAAGTGGAGGCACGAGGAATGGAGCAGCGTGAGGGGAAGTGGAGGCAGGCGTGAGGGGAAGTGAGGAGTGAGGAAGTGGAGCAGTGAGGGGAAGTGGGGCAGCATGAGGAGAAGTGGAGGTAGCGTGAGGGGAGGTGGAGAACTGTGAGGGAGGTGGAGGAAGCATGTGGGAAGGTGAGGAAGCGTGAGGAAGGTGGAGGAAAGCGTGAGGTAAGGTGGAGGAAGCATGAGGGGAGGTGGAGGCAGCATGAGGTGAGTGTGAGGCAGCATGAGGGAATGGGAAGCAGCATGAGGGGAATGGGAGGCAGCATGAGGGAATGGGAAGCAGCATGAAGGGAATGGGAAGCAGCATGAGAGGAATGGGAAGCAGCATGAGGGAATGGGAAGCAGCATGAGGGAAATGGAGGCAGCATGAGGGGAATGGGAAGCAGCATGAAGGGAATGGGAAGCAGCATGAGAGGAATGGGAAGCAGCATGAGGAATGGGAAGCAGCATGAGGGAATGGGAAGCAGCATGAGGGAATGGGAAGCAGCATGAGGGGAATGGGAGGCAGCATGAGGGGAATGGGAGGCAGCATGAGGGGAATGGGAGGCAGCATGAGGGAAGGGAGGCAGCATGAGGGGAAATGAAGGAAGTGTGAGTGGAGGGCAAGGGAAGGTAGTGGAAGGGAATGGTCGGAAGCATGAGGGGATGGGAAGCAGCATGAGGGAATGGGAGGCAGCATGAGGGAATGGGAGGCAGCATGAGGGGAAATGAAGGAAGTGTGAGTGGAGGGGCAGGGAAGGTAGTGGAAGGGAATGGTCGGCAGCATACCAGGGCATTACAGGGGGTGAGAAAACGTGCCAAACAGCAACGTTTAATTTTAACCGCCGTGTTCTATGTAAGACCCAGGCGGGATCATTTAAAAATTAAAACGAATGCTATCTACCTGGCAAAGTGTGCCTGCTTGCCCCAACCCACACATGTTCCTCCAACCTACTCACATGGAGGCATGCACAAACCCACCACGTTCGACGTGCATGTGTGCTGTCTTCGTAGTCTTCGGTTTCAGAGACCGCTGACGATTAATATATTGCAGCAACTCGTAGTATACTTATATAAATATTTTGTCTTGAAAGCAAATCGCACGAAACAGGAAAAAGAAATCTGCATACGTAATTACTGAAAAAAAAAACAGAGGACCCCTGTCAATTCTATCATGATGGATTGCAAAAGCAAGTTAGAGAGCACGGCATTGCACCAAATGAAGTTTCACTTTCTGCACATCCATTCATCTTTTCTTCACTAAACATAATTGCTCGAACAGTCGAAAAAGTTAAGTTTAATGCTTTTGCTTTAATAAATACAGCGAGTTATAAAAAAATCACGAATTTGTTAAAATTTTCAGATTTCACTCCGGATTTTGAACACTTATTTAGTCCACTACGTCCAATTCTCAAATCAGATCGGCCTATAATAATTTGATTATAAAATGTAATTCGTCCGTGAGAGTAGATCATGTTTCCAAATCAAGTCGGGCTTGAATCGACTGAACAAGCTGACAGAGGGCTGATCGAGGCTGAGCCTTGATGAAGGATATAATTAAATAAAGCCGTTAATTATCTTCAAAAAGGGTGTGTTGTAATTAACCCAAACACCCAATTTTCACTGTTGCACTTCCTTGGAGTTTTTTTTTCATATGCATGCAAAGTTTCAGGCTGAAAGGTTGTATGGTTTTGGGGTTATGGAGGAGACACACTGACACACTTATTAGTATCGATATCATATCCTTCCTTCACATGTATCATGTACGTACAATATGTATTCATGTTGCTCGAGTGCTTTGTGAAAGCTGTGAAAGTGGTCATTAGAAATTTTTTAAGTTTTTTTGTTCAGACTTACTTTGAGCAATGGCTTCTCCGGCCGCACGGTTTATCTCGTTTCATCACCCTACTCAACCCACACTTGCCTTCTCGTCTGCCTCGTCCCTCCCTCTCTGTCCTTGAAGCACCACCTCCCCTCGACAAAACACAACTATGTCGACAGTTGATGTGTTGCTTTCAGTGCTTTAAGTTACAAAGACATCGTAGCTTTCCACTTTACGCGCCGGTTACTGCAAAAAGTAATTTCAGGCATTTTCCGATACTGTATTGTATATACTGTACATATATATATATATATTTTTTTTTTCTTGATGCCAACCAGAATGGCTACGACTACTCATTGAATGAAGCCAATTTTTCCCGACACCTCGTGGGGTCAACCGGGGAAAGTTTTTGGCCCAAATCTTTCACGAACTGGCTGGGCAGGACCGTCGTATGACTGACAGTGACGAGGGCAGGAATTTGGAATTTGTACAGGGTGCCTGCGATAACTCGCCTCCACTTTGAGGGATGCACCACGGAATCTTTATACCGTCCACCAACTCCAATGCTAGCAAACTTGACACAGTTTTAGGTCCATTCGAGGGACTGTTATGTACTCTTTGGTGCAACGCTCTGTCCAAAATGCCACGATGTTTGCCTACGTAATAAATAGATGGTCTCTTCCGAATTGCACGAAGGTGTGAACATGAAATCCCTGTTTTGGATTCTCAACCGGTGTTTTTTTTGTTTTTTTTTTTGGGGGGGTATACCTTGTCGAGGCTCGTGTGAGAGCAAACACACAACGCATAGCAGGGGGGCATGAGACAGGAGGGGAGGAGTGGGAAGGAAAAACAGTGGGGAACAGAGACATTAGGAGATCTGTGGAAGGGAGAGCGATGGGACGTCGAACATGGGGAATAGAAGATGGACATTACAGGGACTTTCAGGAAGAAAAGCAGGGAATTTGAAGGAGGTGGGCTTGGGTGGATTAACGGGGTAGAAAGATCGAGGATTTGATGGGGAATGATAAGAGGTGGTGGTGAACAGCTGTTTTGAAAGCCTGGAGGGAAGAATGGGAATGAATAAGGTGAGGGAGCTTATTCCAAAGGTGGGTAAAAAGAGGAATGAAAGAGTGAAGATGAGCAGTGATTCGTGATTTTGGTAGTTTTACCAGAAGGGGGTTGTTGGCGGACCTTGAGCGCCCTGCGGAAATGTGGTGGGCACAAATCGCAGAGATAGCAGGGGGGGGGGGGGGGGGGGAGGGCGAGGCTGGAGAGGAGACGGTAGAAGACAGAAAGATCACCGACCTGCCTGCGGTGAGAGAGTGAGAAGCCCAAAGACTCAGCCTCATCGCAGGAGATGACAATGATCCGAAATGCCTTGGTTTCCACAGCGTGAAGCCGAGAAAGGTGGGAGGCAGGAGCACCAGCCAGAGGGGAGAGCAGTACTCCATCAGTACTTTTCACTGAAGTTCCCCATCACAGTGACTGAGTGTTATGACTTGTGAAATCAATGATTTGCAATTGATTGGTTGGTCTGTCTGTCTCTCTGCATGTCAATCTTCCACAGGTCACAATTTTAAACCGATCTTCACAAAAATGGTAGAGTTGGTCGTAAGCAAGAAGCCCATTGATTTTTGAGATCAAAAGGTCAACATGGGCCGGATTTCTAAAATTGTCAATTTTCATCCGATTGACTTGGGATTTGAAGAGGATTTGCATATCAGATCACTGAATTCAACCCTCAGTTATGTTTGAGGTCAACATAGGCCAAAGAACAACAACCTCGGTGCAATTTCCAAAATCGTTAATTTTCGTCCGATTGACGTGAAATTTGAACAGAGTTTGCATGTCATGAGAGTGAATTCAACCACCAATTATTTTGAGGTCAACATAGGCCAAAAGGTTAAAATAGGTCAAAGGTCAACAACATAGTTGAGATTTCTAAAATCCTCAGTTTTCATCCGATTGACTTGAACTTTGAAGAGGATTTGCACATCATGGTCGATGGATTAAACCAACTTTATTTCAGCGATTTTGCAATTATCATTCTCTGCACAACGTCTTTCTCATTTGTTTATTCGTACCTTATGCCCTTCCCAGGCCGCTCACGGGAAGCTTGGCGCACCTCGCACTCCAGGTCATGAACCCTGACGAGTGCAGCCTGCAGCACGCGGCGCGTTCTTTCCGCTCCGCGACGCACAGCGTGAGCTTCGGAACGCAGCGCTGAGCTCCTGATCTCGCAAACACGTTGCCACCGCACCCTCTCAGATCCAGACTCCAAATCTTGAACTCGGACGCATTCAGCACAGCTGGCCTCCCGTGGTGGTGCGGCAGGATCACGGCGCAGGGTCACCTGCAGCGCAAGCGAGCGAGCATCGCTACCCTGGAGAGCGAGTCGCAGATCCTCGACGAGCTCCCGCAGGTTCGCGTTCTCTTCCTCGAGCCTCGTCGAACGTTGCCGCGTTTGCTCAAGCACCACAGCCGTCACTTTGCCGCATACATTTTCCCTAAAGCAGCAGTCGCTGCGGCAGCAGCAGCAGTTTCGTAAATTCCGAGCATCGCCTGTCCGCTGAGCTGCGGACTTTGATGACGATGCAAATAATGATGACGCACACGATATCAGAGAGGCGCTGCACCTGCAGCTCTCTCCATCTGTCCAGTCACCATGGATCCCGAAGGGTGATAATGATCGTCCGCGGAGCGTATTTGCTTCCCGAGTCCGAGCCCTGCGGCTCCGAAGGTGAATCTGCGCCTCCAAGAGCTCCGGGTCGCCAGAAAATGGAACACGAGGTGCACTTTGAGAACTGAGATTCTCAAAACGTCCACAGAGACGGCCGTGGAACTCTCCGAAGGACAGGGTGGGAGGTAGGTCACGAAGCAACGGCGACTCGCAGTTCCTCGCGGTCTCTCCCAAGTTGAGCACTTCGCACAGCGACTGGAAATCATCGGCCGAGATCACGCCTCGACCGCCAGAGTCGAGATGGTCAAATACTTCCTGCAAATATTGGTCCAAGCCCGTCGCCAGAACGACGACTTCATTTTCCACGCAGCTGGTGATGCCAAAACGGTACGCCAGTGCCTCGACCACCCACTGAGAACACGGTACCGGACACCGTGTTCCTGTTCCCTCTCCTCCTGATGGCTCCATGACCTTCCCTCTGTTATTGGTGATTTTTGTTGTTGTTGCTGTTGTTGCTTTTGCTGCCTTCGGAAACACTTCAAAAGAAAGTGAAGACACAACTGCCTCTGGGGGTTGTCACAAATCCATCGGAAGCACAACCAAGGCTCTCGCAACGCTCGCACAATCGCAGCGTCACGCCTTTAACCCTCCCTTCCCTTCTCTCTAGCCGAGACATATCCCCTTAATTTATTCCACCGGCCCCCGCCATAGGACGGACTTGTGAACGACAGTGAATGATTTGTATTCAAGAGAAAAAGAAGAGAACGAGACAACAGCATGGGTTGTGATCAGTGTCGCCGTGTCGTGTAGTTGGAGTGACTCGCACACTGTATACTCCCAACACCATACGCGTGAACACGACAGCTCGGTGATTTTGTTTTTTTAAACTTCTAACACATCTCAGACACCACTTTCTCAATTCTTCAAAAAAAAAAAACATGTTTCTGTGGTTTGAAAGTTTTAACTCAGTTCAATCAAACTGCTGCAAGGTGGTTATCATGAATATTTAACTCGTGTTTTGTTAAGCGGTTTCGATGAAGCTTTGAGTTCATTGAGTTCCCTTGTAAAGATGAGGTCATTAGGTCCATCAATGCTCGTGCTGTGGTTGCCAACCCAGTGTTGTTTGTCCGTGCTCTATCCTTTTTAACTGCGGAGCGTCAAGCAGGGAAGCAGCACGTACCCTTTTCAAAGTCGCTGCCTGGTGCCACCTCGCACCGGAAACTTTTAAAAACTCTGCTTGGTGTCGTTTGTCTTTCCCTCTCCCTTTTTCCCCCCCAGCCTATCTCCTGGCATGGTTAGCCGATTTGTCCTGGTCAGCTAGACTTTTGACAGGAATGTGTAGTTGAGGGTTCTAGGGTCCAAGGCTGAAGACTTCTTTTGCCTGATCTCTCTTGCCCGTGGTTTTGAGGTGTTGTTTCAGATGATAGCGGTGCTGGCGCCGATGAGCTACCGCTCAGTTGGCTGGGACACTGACCGACTCGCAGAAGGGCGTGACCGTCCATCTGCACAATGAGTGCGCTAGTGACTACGATCTCAAAGTTTGGCTTAGTCGCTACGCGGACATCCAAGGCTCAGTATGGCTTGTGCGGCATGGCCTCGGCATATGGACCGGGGCTCGGCCGTCCCGAGTCAAGCTGCAGACAAGGGGAGATGGCTCCCATATCCCTAACTGGATTATAATCGGGATGGACTGTGGTCAAGCCTTTTATGCCAGGCAGATTAAAGTGTGCCGCAGGTGCGGTTGACTCGGCCACCTAATTATTGGGTGAAAAGAAGACTTTTGTACCCATTTTGGTGGGTTGGGACATTTAAGGGAGCATCTTGAGAAAAAAAAAGGAGAGGGTCCAAGGGAATTGGATAATACTGTGCCGATGTCTCTCCCCCCCAACCAAACAGCATAGGAGAATGTGATGGAGGAGGAATTGGAGGTGGCTCCTTTGCCTCTATCGGGTGTTGGGCCCACTGAGGTGGGAAAGGAGGATTTGGTTGTTGGCTCAGTGACTGTGTGGTGGAGACAGTGGACATTACTCTTGTGGAAGTAGCTCCACTGTGAGAGGTGGAGAATATGAGCTCCTCCTCTGGCTGGCTGACGAGGTGGTCGAGGCTCAGTCTCAGGAGAGGTGGTGGGAGGGTTGTTTGGTTTATTTCTATTGCCTGTTTGGTTTTGATTTTTTCACTATAGTTATTATCCTACCCATGCAGCACAAGGAGGGGGTTAAGCAATTGGTTCACTCTGTCGATCAGACAGATGCCAGTCTCTGATTGAGGAACTACTTTATTTCGATTCAATTTTATATTTTGAAGACGAGGCCACGAATCTGCAATTTAGCAGTACTTTGGCTTTGCATTTGGCAAATTGTCCAGCATCTCATCCCGAGCACGCATGCACAAAGAGTAGTAAGGCAATTGGTTTCGTCTGTCTGTCTGTCTAGCCCAAGATGCCACAAAGGTTTATTTGTGTTTTGTTCGCCAAAAGGTCTGAGAATTGTTTCTGGAGTGAAAATGTCTGTAGAATTCGAATATGCTGGTCTGATAAAAAATCCACTTGGACAGTTTTCCACAAATCGCGTTTTTATAGGGGTACCCTATAATTTCCCGTGAACGCATTTCGTTTCGTAAACCTTCCGAACGAACTTTATAAGTAATTAATTTCGACTCAAGCCCAATAGCTACATCCAAAAAATGAGATATCATGCTAAAGCTTATCGTTGACCGAATTCTATGAACTATTCTGTTTCGCAATTTGACTTCAAAAAAAGTTGGATTATCCCGATTTCAATGATTAACCCCAATTTTACTTACCGGCACGTTTTATCATGTTATATTTTTGTGTATTTTTTCCAATCCTGAAGTTTTTCCAAGAGGATTATTTACAAAACAAATGTACTATTTTGAAGAACTATCATTCCCCTTTCATATGGAAAAACAATCACGCAAAATGGTTTATATTTTGCAGAGTAATGACTAAAAGAGTATACATGGGGTTACTTGGAAAATATTGCAGTTTTCGAGATTTACACAATTCTCAAGCAAAGTGACTCATTGCAAAATATTATGTTTTATTTTGATATAGTGTATATACTAACTCGATGTTCTTTTCAAGTGGAAAAGTTATTGTCTGAGTAGTATACCTAGATAATTAATTGGTTATTTGGTATACTCTATTTTCAGTGAAATAGATGGTCGGACGTCAGTTTCATTTTTTGTTGCACAAATGTGACATCCTCTAACTATAGCAGATGCATGTATAATATTGTTGTAGATTTCCAGCAGTTCGGCATGCGCACGCCCTTTTAAACCCAATCCAGGCCGCGCATCCACCGAACGCGCAATCCAGTCGTAGCTTCCGGCCCAACGCCGAAACTCAGCTACGGGTGTTTTTAACACACCATAAACTAGCCAACTTTTCCATCCACGCGCTACAGGGTCAATCGCCGAATTATCGATATACCTAACTATTCGCGTGGACAGAAATGCCGGGAGTTTATACCTCGGCGGGGCCTGCACGAAAACGAGCCGCTTAAGCAGCTCGTTCCGTATGCGAAGCCGAGCGGTTTTACTTCGCCAAGTCCCGCCGGACCAGATGTACGTTTATCGGCTTTAATTAGCCAGTTAATTCCCTGAACGCTTAATGGCAGTCAATGGAGGAAGGGACGCAACGAGCAGGTGACATTCAACAATGGGGAACATTTATTTGAACACAGGCATGCAAGGAATGAATGAATGGGGATAGGGGACAGGACACCAGCAAAAACCTACAGTAGAGTTCTATTATGAAATGTAAAGCAAATACAACACAGGCACTTAACAGTTTCCTACTTGTTAGACGGGCCCACAAACACTCGTACGCACACACACACCCAATAAATGGTGGCTGATGCCTTTAATACGGACTTCAGCTCAGAGGAACAGATTAGCTGAAACCCAGAACCTATCTCGAACCTCTCCACCTCGTGTGGTCTTCAAGCTGTTCGGACCCGGGCTCCAGCGAGAGCGAGCTGGATCCAATCGGCATGATCCATGATCCTTCCCGAGCTCCAGCGGATCCCCTCGCGCTTCTGAGCACGTGCTGGTGAGACGAGGCGCCGATCCTTCCCGTCGATGCGTCGCTTCCCTGAAGAACCACCTCCAAGATGAGGCCAAGGAGTCGCACCAAGCCGGGAAACAAACAGAGAACAAAGAGCTCCATGAACCAAGAAGAGCCAGCCGAAACAGGCCACGAAGCAAAGCAACAGAGAGCTCCACGAACCAACTCAAGCACCCTTGAACCAGGCCGACACTCCTCGACCACCAGGCCGAAGAAGAACCATGGCAACCCGACCAGCTCCTCCGATGAAAACCAGCCAACAAAGCCAGAAGCCGACTCGAGCCAAGCAGAACCAAGAAGAAGACTCGAGCCAAGCAGAGGATCTCTTCCTTATCCCTCTCGGCCCCTCCCCCGCTGTGACTCATCCCCCGTGCCCGCACAACCGCGGGTGGGAGGGAGTTGTTTAAGTCATGAATCACGGGACGGGAGGGCTCTTCCTCCTCCTCGCAGAAGAGGGGGAGGGCCGTCTTCCTTTGTGTTGTGATCGCTCCCTAACTATTAAATTGATTCACAGCGCACTTAATCGATTTCTGCCCATTAAACAATGGAAGGTGAGCTATCTATGGAACATGCACTTATCGACATAACTGAGCTAAAAGGACCTGAATGATGAGTGCGATAATGGTTTCCAGATTCACAACAATATTCTATCTTCTGTTGACCAGACTACGATGTTTATGTATAGCACGCGTATTCCCTGTATAATGAATGTAGTTGGTGGTGGTAGAATAGCATTTTTTTTTTCTTTCAGGTTCACCAACGGCAAACAAAATGACATCAAAACGTCCACGCATTCTCCATATTCACGGTAAAACTACCGAAGAAGTCAAACCTTTCGACGGCAATACATGGCGGAAAGTGAACTCTGTTCATGAAAAGAGACATTCCACAGTAAAAGACTCAAAGTATTTCAGAATAAGCCTTCCTGCTGAATATGACCAGACAGCTGGTTATCACAAACAGTGCGACAAAGATTTCACCGCACTGTCCCTTGCAAATGTGGAACAAGATTCAGCTGGCCCATCACGATCACTCGTACTGCGTTCTGAAGGAGAACTCACAGAGGCAAGTTCTACAGGCATCTTTGAGAAAAAGTGCCTGTTCTGCAATTCGCATAAAAAGTATTGGGAAGGCGCAGGGAAGTGTTGGGGACCTGGTATGCTGAAATGGGTGAGGAAAGCATAAAAAATGCAGCTGAACTTGCGCAAGATAACGTGATGCTTGCAAAGCTCGGAGGTCTCGACATTAAGGCAAAGGAAGTACGATATCACCACTCCTGCAGGAGAAATTACATACACCATTGCCAAATGACGACAATGATGTCTTAAAGTTGGCCGCTCACAAAGCAGCATTCCAGGAACTCCAGAAGCATATCGATGAACCTTGGTGTCAAATCAAGGAGCAGAATAGTCATCATTGCACGTGCGCTACCTCACCTTGCTTGGAGACGATGAGACGACATATCCCGCTAGAAACTTGGCCAACAAGATCCTGAAAAAATATCCAAATGAACTGACCAGTCATTGTGTAAGTCGCAAGATGGGGACAATCATACATAATGCCAGTCAAAATGCTGCAATCAGGCGTGCCATTTTGATGATCATGCAGTACAAGAAGCTGCATTCTACCTTCGGTCCCTGATATTGAAGGTTCAAAGCGCACAGGATGACTTACCAAGGCCAATCACAACAGAAGCGTTGGAAGTAGGACAGGCAGACCCTCCTGATGCTGTCCTTGAGTTATTCAGGGTGCTGTACACAGGATCAAACAAGCCGCCTTGGGACGAACGCATTGAGAGACTGGTGAAATCTGTGTCCGATGATGTGTTGTACGTCACAACTCGGGCCAGAATAAAACCAGGGAAACACCTCTGCATGGGACTTGCTTTAAAAAGTATGACAGGAATCCGGAAAGTTG
>CM068954.1:87486877-87505720 GCA_035128595.1 Eptatretus atami | reverse complement strand
TTCTCCTTGGGCCAAATGTGTCCCATCTTCTTTGCTGGAAATCGTCCCAACTACGCTCGATGGCTGGTTCGTTATTATCACAATCTGATGAATCTGGACAACACACATCCTGGTGTTCGAGAAGCCTTAGAAAATGGAGCTTTATCTGTGAGAATAACCAACAAATCATTCTTGCGAACTCAAGTCGACATCACCCTCGAGCAGACAGTGAATGCTGATGCTGCATCAAGGCTGATAGGAATCACTTCGTTCAGTCAGTCCGACAGTGCGAGACAGCGGTCGATGGTCATTAGAGCTGCCAGAAGTTGTATTGTTGGAAGCCTCCTCGACAAAGCTGGCTTGAAATTGAAGGAAGAAGTCTCCAAATTGTTGAAACCGTATTGAGTCACCCGAGACAATAATGATCTCTCGAAGCTGCTTGACGCAAACAAGAACACCATGAACCCGTTTGATCAGAACACGAATGACACCCTCCACTGCATCACGACTGGCGCCAGTGTACCAAATGATATCAAGGAGGATCTCTTGGGGTTTCATGTGAAAGTCCAGGAGTTGTGTGATAATTTCACAGCAGAGAAGGCCGGCGGGTGTAGGAGGATCGGTGGATAGTGACGGGAAGGGGCCAGAGGAGATTGAACAGTTGAGTGATGTTGTGGTTTCAGGCACAAAGATATTTTGTTGGTATTTTTTTTGTTATCAACTCTATGTGCCTAACGTCAGCCTTCGTGGAAAAAAAAAAATTATTCATTTATCTTCCCGATATAATATCGCGCTGGAGATGACCAAATGACACCTGGATAACCTGTTGGCCTCGTTGCGAAATTGTGGGGCCTTCACGGCAGTCCCGTGTTTCCGCTATCCAGCGAGCCTTCACTCACCGTGCAGCCTAGCAATGCCTTGTGGTTCTCTTGCCCTCCACATTCACCCATGGTGGCTTTCTGCGCCATTGCTCTTGCCTCTGACAGATCCCATTCCTGGTGTCTGGTGCTTCTAGGCTGTCCATGTGGGGGATGTGACTGGTTGTGAGACGCTGTTTGGCAGGCCTGTGGGCCTTGCGGAAGTAACTGAAAGCAATTTGTCACCTCGTTCACTATCGTTACAGCATGCTCCATCAGATTTTCATCTCTTCCCTGCAAAGATGGATATCAGGCTGGGCTGTGAAGTACCGGTTCTGTCGGCCTGAACGCACAGTTCTAAGACCCTGATGGCAAGTCGAACAAACTACATGAAGCATTTGGCAGAGAATGTTGTTGATCGTGCAGTGGGTGATTATTGCTTTGCTTCCCCACCTTTTTCGGAGCTTTTCACCTTGTTTGACCAAGTGTAGCTGCGTGCTTATTGCTATCGCATTCAGCTTCTCGCAGCTTCTCTCCAGTACTAGCCTGCTTTGTGGTTTTGGAAGCGGTTTCTAATGGTTTTATTTTATGGTTTAGAGTGTGTTATTTGTGTTTAAAAGCTTTACAGATTGCCATTTTTGGTGCATTTCCTTACGCTCATTCACAATCACAAGAACTGTGCTTTCTCCTTCCTTGTGGGGGGGGGGGGTGGTTCCTGCTGTTTTTGAGGCTGGTAAAACTAACGACACAGAATACGAGTCAGTCTGCGCTGAGGGGGCAGAGCCCTGGAAGAGTGTGCACACCTGGATGAAACGGGCAAACAAGTGTAGTTGTTTATGTTTTTTGGGTAGATTGGAAAAATTTCATAGCAAAGATAGGATTGGTAACAGTAAGCATGGTCCAGTGGACGTAGAGACATCTCCGATGTAAGTTAAGTTGGGAAAACAGTCCAGCTTAGGCCTGTTTATGTGTCAACCAACATGGGGGTGGGTGCTGTGTAACTTGGTAGGGTTTAAGCTAGTGTTCTCCCAGCATGTGATGCCCGCCTGTGACATTTTCCTATGTTTGCATTTACAAAGCCGGAAATAAAACAACTACATGTTCTTACACCAACAACAACAACAACACAACAACAAAGCCAAACGTTTCCAAGCGGGCAAAAACCCCTCTTCTGGCTTCCAAAGGCAAAGACCACACCCCTGAGGTGATGATTGGTCAGGGATGACTTTAGAAGGAGAAGTGGCTAGAGAGGACAAGAGGGTGGTTGTAAGCAAAGAGTAAAGGCTCTGGGTCCCCTCTCGCACGATGAAATTAGCAGCACGATTCTCGTTGTTGCGTGTTTGAATTTGCTCGCGTGCTGGAGCAAGACGCTAGCCATGACTGTTCGATCTGGGTCGTCGAAGTTTGTACGGGTTTGAGAGGAGAGAAGAGGGCATTCTCTTGGCCTTAATCTTGGAACCATCAGCAATCGCACCTTGTATGATCAAGGAGCAAAGTCCCACACACCAAAGTTGCGTGCGTGCGTGCGTGCCTAGGAACTTAGAGGGAAGCTGTGGGTCATCCTCTGGACATAAACTGAAGTTACCGGCATAAAGGGGAGGATTTTTTTTTTCATCTATCCCTTGTGTTTGTTTGTTGTGACCGACAGTGGAGACATCTCAAATTAGGC
This sequence comes from Eptatretus atami, assembly GCA_035128595.1. Taxonomy (NCBI): domain Eukaryota; kingdom Metazoa; phylum Chordata; class Myxini; order Myxiniformes; family Myxinidae; genus Eptatretus; species Eptatretus atami. The sequence goes on along the minus strand of CM068954.1, from coordinate 87,503,215 downwards.
TTTAGTTTGCCTCACTTTTCATACCTGCGCTTGTGATGTTATCTTCCCATTTATAACTTTGATTTATGTTTTATTAAACCATTTTTGTTGAAATTTCCTTGTGTTTGTTTGTTCCTGTGGTTCGAGGATAAACATGTGCTCCGCCGTCTTCCATCACTGCACGTGCCATAATCTCCAGGATTTCGGTTGTTTGGCTATCCGTCCAGGTCGTGTTCAACCGCAGTGACACGACAGTATTATAATATCATATAAAGGCCTGTCCAAATGGACGCCCCCCTTCCCAAAATCACCACCCAACACAGCTACAGTTAAGAGAAATATAACTCCCTTCGCTCTTGTGGAATTCACTTTTGTTCAGAAAGATAAAGTAAGATCATTTTTCCGAATATATTTATTATCAAGTGATGACTCGATTTCAAATGACTGAGAAATTACTTGCGTCTCACCTCCAGCGCTGTAGGTGAGAACAAACCGGCATGCATGATGAACCCAATCAGATTCGTAGTAAAGTTTTTTAACGCACAATAACACCATTGATGAAAAACAAAATGGCAAATGTACAAACACGATGTTGCCTGTGCTCCCTTTCAGTGACGAAATGTGCCGTCATTCCAGCGAACATGAGGTCACTTATCACAGCATGATGGAAAATAAATACACAGGGCCTTTTATATATTTGATGTGTATTATTTTTTGTACTGCCTGTAATTCGTATTGGTTTCATGTTACAATTGTAGAAGAAAAAAAACATCTAAAATGCAGGCCTATACTCTTGTTTCTGTTCGCCCAGGTGCGACTTTGCAGAGTTCTTTTACTGTTGACACAACAGAAACAGGGCCAGGAACCCTCTCCTGTCACCATTGGATGGGCCATCCAGGTAACGATGACTTGTGTCGAGGTGCCAGAGGGCTATCGAGTAACATTATGTGCCAATGGCACCAGGCAGTTACCTCAATCTCCATCAAGGTTGTGGAGGGCCTTATCAATATTGTTGGAAGTCCCATTTAAGTCCAAAGTTACAGGTAAGGACTCGACTATCGCCATGTCATATATTAGCTTCGGATGAAAATAAATACAGATTTTCTCTTTATTACTTTCCTAAAATGATCAACTTATAAAACATCTTCCTAAGCTTTCTCTCTATTCCTCACGATGTGGCAATTTCAAGTGCCAGCATGCCATCTCACTGGGCTTTTAGCTTTGCAACACCGGCCATGGGTAAATTGCTGTGGGTTTGAACCAATCTTAAATGAAGGACCCGTGAGGAGGAGTGATGTAAGCCGACATTTTTAAATGATATGATGATGATAGGGTAAGGTTAAATATAGTGCTATATTGGATTAACTCCAAAATGGCCGGATGTGTCCGCTTACATCCTTCCTCCTCGCGGCGCTCAATTTCCCAAAGCCAGATTTGTACAACTGCGAATGTTCTCCTTTCTGCACCTGGTAATGACCAACTTTCCATCCAACCCTCTCCACTTTCCTCGTCTGATCACTTTCTTGTTGAAGCTTATATTTCTGGCTGCTGTTGGAGTGGAAGTTGAGACACCAAAATAATCTGGTTTGGTTGCACATGGCCAACTCGCAGAGAACTACAATCTGTCCTTTCACAAAAGGAATGGGCTGCCACCTCCATAGAATCTGATGTTGATTCCAACCTTAGAATACTTCCACATTGACCTGTCATCATCATGCACGCAGTATTATATCGCATCCCATCTGTGGCCATCGTATTCATCCTCATGACCGTGGTAGCACTAAAAATATAAAGAAGCAGTTGTGGTCGAGCAACTTGCTTTCTCAACATGGAAAGGCATAACCGACGCGAGACAAACTTGGTTTCACTGCCACAAAAGCAATGGCATCAAGAGTATCCATCCTTGAAAAAAGCCAGAAAAGCCATCATGGTTGAAACTCTCCAACTATTTCAACTTGCTTCAGTCTGGTGACTTTTCCAAAAATCCATGTCAAGTGTATGCTTCCCCTTCAACCCTCCCTCACTTCAAAATGGCTCAACATCAGACTCACCATTAGAACAAGGCAAATGTTTAGCTCAATTCTCAATGTTTCCCAAACCCAATTGGCTCATTCCCGATCTTAACGCTGAAAACCCACTGCTTTCTTGACTCTTTCATACCCGTGAAGGTCGAGGAAAATTCCTGGCCAGCCTGCAACTATTCATGAGCAATGGCCCGATATGGCATAAAATCGAGTACCCATGTTCTCAAATGCTGCTCTTGCCTTCTGTTTTTGTACTCTCTTAAACCTATTCTTCTTCGGCAACTCTGATGTGCCTGGAAGTCTGTCCCACATCACTTCACTCCCATTCACAAGAAAGGTGCATAAGGCAGACCGCTTCAGCGCAGGTCAGTAAAGCTACTTGCCATTAATGATGGAATCCATGATTGTTACCGGAACAGTCTTGTCCTGTTTCAAAACTCAATCCCTAACCAAAAGGTTTTTGGGGTTATGTCCCAGGTCACTTGAACTCGATGTGTACTGCACCTGGATATAACCCAAACTGTTAAGTCAAGACCCGATATGCTCAAGGAGAGTCAGGACTGTCTCTCTTTACATATCTCAAGCAGCCTTCTCTGCTTGTTGGAGCTTGTTAACTCTGCATACAAGCCGCCAGACCTGAACTGGGCTTTCTAACTTCCTCGCCTGCACAATTATTTATTTATTTATTCGTAATGAAGCTCTTGGCTGCATCATTTTCTGGGGTGTGGCTAGCGCTGATGAAATGCCCATTACCATACTCATTTTCGGCAGACTCAGAAGGATGACAAGGCTGAGTCAACCCACCTGGTGTTAATTCAATTGGCTGACAGGGCTTGACTCAAACCCTAAGATCTAATCAGCCACCCTCACTGTAAAGCCAACACTGGCTCTTGCACAATTAATGTGTTGCTATGAATGGAACACAATCCTCTCCCATTGGAGGTTAAAGTGATTGATCAGGCAGAGTCTTGAGGCGCAGTATTGTATCCTCACTCAATAACCATTTTCTGATGCTGCTGAAAAAACAATCTGTTTTTTGCAGATGACACCGTCTCCACCCTTCACCTCCCCCCCCCCCTCTCTGCCCACTCTCCCTCACCCCATACTCATCACACTGACGGCAGTACCTGTGTCACTCTGCGATCTTGAATTTAATTTGATATTGTCTGACAAGTGAACAATGTCTTTTGATGCTGGAAAAATTTTCATTCTCACCCTGTTGCTCCTAAGGATCATAAAATAAACCCAGCTACCTAGTTTCCATGGGAAGAGTCGTCTTGTCTCTTGTACAGTCTCTTTCAGAGAGTACAGTCTCTTGAACTTCTAAGGCCTCACCCATCAGCCATGATTTCCTTGGGCTGAACCATATTGAAAAGTTTGCCCCCAAAGTCCAGGGCACAAGTGAGGCATTCTCCAATTCCAGTATGTAGTTGACAAATCGAACGCTCACGTGCGATCGCTCAATGGAGTACTGCCTCTCCCTTTGGGCAGGGACCCCGCATTACATCTGACTCTGCCCTGGAATCCCTGGAACCAGAGCACTCCATGTTTTTGCAATCTCCAGTGATGAAGTCAGCACAGCAACAATGGCTGTTTGCTGTCACAGCAGACTCAAGTTTAGCTTCTCCTGCTCTCAGCCCTCTTTACCTCCCCGGCAACTCCTCCAGGTACTTCAGTGAACTACTACTGATAAACTTCCAAAATGCAGGTTCACTGCACCTGCCACACTGTTGTTTTGATCTAATTTCTTAGCCCCGTTGGACTTCGTCCAAAACGGGGACTTATGGGTTTGGACTCTGACCGCAAACATATCTCTGACTTGTATGGACTGAATTTTATTCGTACTTTGGCAAAAAAAGACAACAACGTGAATGGTGTACATCTGCACATCATTTTTTTGAGTTAATCCAAGATAGCGACTGGCGCCATTTTAGTTTTTTTTTTTTAAACCTGATGTATTGAACATCTTCCTCAACCATTTCTCAAGAACATGCATTTACCAATGTTCAAACTTCACGAACAATGAATGAGTGGCTTAACATATTTATGCACCTCATTGTTTATCGGTCAGATCCAGATGGCCAACGTGGCGGCGCAATTTTTCTTACTTAAATGCGTCCCCATCAAATTTCTCAGAACGTGCAATGAGTCTGATTGTTAAGACGTGCACAAGACAGTACAATGATGGCATAATGTGAACCTCACTTTATTTTCTGAATCTGATCAAAGATGGTCGACTGGCTGGAATGGCGGCTCATTTTAGTTGCACATAAATAGGCCTAACCCTTAACTCGGTACAGCAAAAATCCACTACAACAACGGGAACTATGACATTTTTGTTTTTCACTGTGAGGAACTACCACTTCCTGAGGTGTTCAATCCCCTCTTCCTTTAGGCTTTATAGAGGTGAATGCACTCCAACCTTTATAACAACCCCAACCCATACTTTTACCCCTTTCTATCCTGCTATTTACCTGACCAATCCAACCCTCTGAAACTTACTGGTTATTGTACCCCCCCTTCCCATCTCCTCCTCTTTTCTTTTCCATCTTTTCCCTCTCCTCTCTTTCCTCTTTCTCTTCCCTTTGGCCTCTCCTCCTCCTCCTCCTCCTCCCTTTCCTTGTTTTTTTTCATTTTTTTTTTATTTTTTTTTGTATACAGAGTCAAGGCTCCTGGAAGATCTAAAACGATTAATGAATCGGACACAACAGTAAAAGGGGACACCAACAGGCAGAGTTGATGACAAAATGAAGGGAGACTTGGTGTACTCTTTTAAACAATGGGATTTGGTGGAAAGAGGGTAAGGGAGGATGCATGGGGTAGACAATATTGGATATTTTGAAGCAACTCTCCGAGGAAAGCGAAAAACTGGAAAATTTGGAAGGGTTGTGGGGTTAAAAGGGGATAGGAAAAGATCAATGGTTTTGGATGGGGGGGGGGAGGTGATCTGAGATGGTGAAACAGCTGTCTTGGAAGACGAGAGGGAAGGACTGAAATTGAAGCAAATGTGGAAAGTTGGTTTCCACAGGTGGAAAAAAAAGAGGAGCAGTGATTCAGGATTTTGGGAGTTTAACCAGAAAGGGGGGGTTGGATTGACCATGTGCCCTCTAAGAAACATGGAGGGGGACAAAGCCAGGAAAGAGCAGAGTGCAAGACCAAGAAAGGAGTAGGTAGAAGACAGATAAGCGAACCCGTCCTGTGATGAGAAAGTGATAGGCTCATAGGCTTGGCTTCATCGTAGGAGATCCCAATAATGGTGAAGCCTTGGTTTTCCGAGTATTGGCATAGCACAGGTGTGAGGCAAGGAGTTGCCAGCCGAGATGAGAAAATGGTACTCCATCAAAGCGCGAATGGAGGCTTGGTAGGTGGAGAAGTTTCAAAGGTGTTGCCCCAAGGAAGGAATTGTCAATGCAGGATGCCCCAGTTTGGCAACTGGCTTTTACAGGCCAACTTTGAAATCTGGCCAGAAAGATCATGGCTGATAGTGAAGAACACAGGAGTTTCAGTGATTGAACTTCAAGAGGATGTGTTGAGATGTTGGAGAGGGGTGAGGGATTTTCCAGATGGTTCCTTTCGAGAGAGAGTGAGTGTGAAGTTTTGGTCAAGCAATGAATGACATATTCCAAGTGTTTGACCAGCTTGTGATGATTTGTCAAGGTCTGAAGAGAGGGAAGAGACTGGCAGCCATGGCTGTCCCGAAGGATGAAATCAAGGGATGTCACATGCAGAAGGTGGAATCATCAGCAATAGATAAAAGGGGATTTTCCAGAGTCAAGACATCATTAATGAATTAGATATCGGATTGGACTGGGCCCAGAACACAAAAGCCTTAGGCCACTCCAGCCATAATTAGAGAGAGGAATGAAAGGGATCTGTTTGAAGCCAAATCTTGGCTTATAAAGTAGAGGAAGTTTGCTAAGTTGTGGAGTTGGCTCTTGGGATGCGTAGTACACAGAAGAGATGAGAGTAAGGCGAAGTTACTCCAGACGTATTGAAAAGCCGAGATATTCCTCAAGAGACAACCCTTGTATCAATGTCTGACAATGAGGGCTTCCATTTCCATTGTTGAGAGAGCAGAACAGCATGTTCAATATCGTGGCTGAAATCCTAAATTGCTTTGATTTGGAAGATGAGGCCGTTGAAGAAAAAAGTAATGATTTTATGTCATTTGCGTTATTGATTGATCCCGTGACCTTTGCTGAATTGAAAAATGCCCCTCTCTCTCTTTTCGAATGCAACCTTATGACTGCTGGTTGCATCAATTGGTTAGCGGAATGCGCGATTGCCGCTGATGCAGGTGTCCCTATAAACTAAGTACACTGGTATCATTTGGCTGAACCTCAGAAGGATAACAGGCTGAGTCCAACCCCACCTGGGAATTATTTCAGTGGCCAACGGGGCTCGAACTCAAAGGACCCCATGATCACAAGTCAGTCACCCTAACTGCCAAAGCCAACACGAGGCTTGGAAAATAAGCTAATATGTCTGAAGTTAAGGGGAATCGCCTTGTTTCCACCTTTTTATGTCATGTCGGTGTTTGGCTGATTATCAAAGCAGATGAAGATGACTTTAGGGACAAATGGGAGGGTGAAAAGGAGCAAACAAAGGAATGTACAAGAACAGCAGAACAGGTTTTTAGGACACATAGCTAAATGCGTCCACTCAGTTGCAGAATCATTTCAGTCCTTTTGCAACCGGAGAAGGGAGATAATTTCGCCCTGGTAACCAGAGTCACAGGAGCAAGTTGTGTGCGATGAGGGTGGTGTTACGGAAAGCGAGTTGGGGGCCACAAGTACTTGGAAGCCAAACATAGAACATTGAGTCATTTCAGCCTTCTCCATGGTACGGAGTCACTGTGATGCCATTTGAAGAGAGTGAGGGATGGGGAGGGGGATGATATTCCGAAAACTCGCCTCCTCCCCCCTTTCCTCTTCTCCCCCCGCCCAACTTCCTCTTTCCTCCTCCCCCCTCCCACTTCCTCTTCTCCCTCCCCCCACCCTCCCCACTTTCCTCTCTCCTCCTCCCCCTTCATGCTCCTCCTCCCCCTCTTCTTCTTCTCCTCCTACCCCCCATTTCCTTTCTCCTCCCCCCCCCGTTCTTCTTCTCCCCCCCCCCGTTCTTCTTTCCTCCCCCCCCTTCCTCTTCTCTCTCCCCACCCCCTCTTCCTCTCTTCCTCACTCCCCCCCCCCGTTCTTCTTGTCGTCCACACCCCATTCTTCTTCTTGTCCTCCTCCCCAACCGCCCATTCTTTCTTCTCCCCGCCATTCTTCTTCTCCTCCCCCCGCTCCTTCTCTCCTCCTCCCCCCTTCCTCTTCTCTCCTCCCCCCCCCTTTCTCTTCATCTCCTCCCCCCCATTATTCTCCTCCTCGCCCCCCCCCATTATTTTCTTCTCCTTCCCCCCTCCCCCCATCCTCTTCTCCTCCCTCCCCCCCACTTTCCTGTTCTTTTCCCCTCCCCCATTCCTATCTTTGTCCTCCCCCCCCATTCTTCCTTGTCCTCCCCCCCCATCTTCTGTCCTCCCCCCATTCTTCTTGTCCTCCTCCCACCCCCGTTCTTGTCCCCTCCCCCCCCATTTTCTTGTCCTCCTCCCCTCCTGTTTTTCTTCTCTCCTCCTCCCCCTCACCCGCCCATTCCTTCTTGTCCTCTCCACCCCGTTTCTTCTTGTCCTCCTCCCCCTCCCCCCCCATTTTCTTTTTCCCCCTCTGCCCCCTCCCTCAGTTCTTCTTCTTCGCCTCCTCCCTCCCTCGTTCTCTTCGCCTCCTCCCCCTCCCTCGTTCTTCCTTCCTCCTCCTCCCCCTCCCCCGTTCTTCTTCTCCTCCGTCCCCCCCCCCCATTCTGCTCTCCTCTCCCCCCCCCCGCCGTTCTTCTTTCTCCTCCTCCCCCTCTTTCCCCTCCCCCCTCCCGCCTCCCCCCCCGCTCCATTTCTTCTTCTTCCCCTCCTCCCCCTCCCTCATTCTTTTCTTCGCCTCCTCCCCCTCCCTCGTTCCGTTCTTCTCCTCCTCCCCTCCCCGTTCTTCGTTCTTTCCGTCCTCCCCCTCACCGTTCTTCTTCTCCTCCTCCCACCCCATTCGGCTTCTCCTCCTCCCCCCCCGTTTCTTCTCGCTCCCCCCCTCTTTTCCTCTTCTCCCCCTCCCCTCTACCCTTTTCCTCTTCTCCGCCCTCCCCCTCCCTCCTCCTAACGCCTTTCCTCTTCTCCTGTCCTCCTCTCCTCCTACCCCTTGCTCCTCATCCCCTCTTGTTTTTACCTCCACCACTGAAGGTGAAAGGGGGTGATGTTTCACCCCTCTCGTCTGTTTGTGTACTTGCAAAATCTTAAATTTTTTTCAAGTATAATTGGTTAGTCGATTTTGTTACTACTGTCTGTCTGTCGTCGAACCTTACGGGTCACAATTTTTTTCAAATCCACCCATCTTTAACGAAAACTCACACCAGCGGTAGAGTTTGGTCATAAGGAAGAAAAGCCTATTGGTTTTTGAGGTCAAAAACTCAAACATAGGCCCCAAAGGTCAACAAAATGTGTAAATTTCGAAAATCCCATTTTTCATACCGATCGACTAGAAATTTGAAAGGATTTACAAATGAACAGCTCTACTGAATTCAAACCACCAATTTATTTTTGAGGTCAAATTTATTTGATGGATTTTGCAAGTAAATAGTGCTCTGCATTACGTCGTCTTCTTATTTGTCTCCTGTCTGTCTGTCTGCTGTCTCTGTCTGTGTGCAAGTACATCTTAAATTTATTGACGGATCCGATGAAAATTTGTGGATCAGGTTTCGTGTGGTGACCAAGGATGAACTGATAGAGTTTTGGTGAAGATCTGGATCTGGATCCGGATCGCGACTACTAGAATTTTTTAAATGATTCTTCACCTTTGAGAGATGGGGGCCAAAAACAATAATATAGCACGATATCTCAAAAAGTTTGTGGACGGTTTGTATGAAACTTGTGGGACATGTTGGGTGTGTTACTGGAAGAATTGATTAAATTTCTGTGAAAATCCGAATCTGGATTCCGGATTGAGATAATTATTTAATTTCTGAAGTGATCTTCACACATTGGAGAGTGGGCCAAATAAAACGAATATAGAAACATGGTATTAGAATCATGCATTTCAAACAATTGTATTGGGGCCCGATATGTTCTCGATGGATCGGGCATTTTGTGGCGAGGTATGCACTCTAAAAGTGCCCTTGGTCGTGTTTTTTTTGTGTTTTTCCGTTCTTTCCTCAAGCTGATTCCAAATGTTCACATTTGTAATTTTGTCTTTCACCCTGTCAACTCAAGTTCTTTTCATGATCCTCAATCTTGTAATAGCTAAAAATATAAACGGAATGTAGGCATCATTATATCACTGCAAGAGTATTGAGAGTAACGTCCCCATTGAAACTTGATTGCAAACCCATCACCTAAAAACTTCCTCTCTCTGGGTGCAGGAAACAACGAACTGGCTGGGGCCACAGTCTGCAACGAGATGTCATCCATGCCTGAGATCAGTCCGCTCGCTCCAGCAGTGGCAGGACTCTCGTCTGGCTCCCTGCCCTGTGGGACCTAGTTTTTTCCTCTTGATGCTTCAAAAGTTGTCCCTCAGGCCACAAGTCTTACACGGGCCTTCTCTCAGGACAGAAGAAACAATTTGTTGTACTTTGGATTGCATGCAATGCAGGTATGATGGAGTAAATTTTCCCCATATGGATTGAGCACATCTAATCTGTTATAGACACTAGAAGCACCGCTCGCATACGAGAGCCGTCAAGGGGAAACATGTTTATTATATTTATAGCCTATTTTAACTCCAAGGGGTCCCCAGGATTACACACCCAAAAAATGTGGTTGCAATCTGTTTCAGCTGTTTTTGCGGTACTGGGAACAGACAACAGACGGAGACGGATGGGCGGTGAATTATAGGTAATGAATGTAAAGGTTGTAGAAAGCTGTTATAGACGATGAGAAAGAAGAAAAGGGGGAAGAAATTAGGTTTTTGGATGGCTTTGTTAAGAGATATATCTTGAAGAAGAGAAGGGCCTGGCCCAATGCAGAGGAAATGTCAAAATTTCAACTATTTCATATCCAATAAATAAGTTACCCCTTTGTAGCTTTCCTCCATGCTGTTATGTTAGCATCATCAGTATTTGAAAATTTTAAAAGTTCCGAGGCCAATTAATATACACTAAAAGTGAAAAACGTTAAATTCTGATTTTGAGTCAGAAAATTGTTATTAATGCTCGGGGTATCATTGCTTCAAATAATTGTGCAGATAGGGACTGTGATGAATAATAACCAACCTTTTATAATTTTATTTTGTGATCTTATTAAGCGGTTCTTTACATGCAATAACTGCCACAGTACATGTTTGGTCACAACATTCTCCCTCCCATACATTTGTTAGAAAATAGACTTGTGTTTTTTGCCCCGTTCTCCACCTTATTCTGAAATGCATCAAATCAGTTGTGACTTTCTTTAGGACACCAACATGTTTGCTGGTCGAGTACATGGACCTCACACACCATGCGGGAGGTGTACGTGAAGCACACAGGAAATTCGCCACTATTCTTGTGACTTATGACGGTGAAAGAAGCGAGGAGAACTCAACGTTATGAATTGTCAAGTGGGGTGATGATCACGTGCCATGGAAGCCCATTTCACGTAACGGTACCGTTAATATCTCGCTGAGAACGGGCTTGCAACATTCCTCAGCATTCCTCAAAGCTCTAGAGCCTGCTTTTCACCCTATTTTATAGCCTCACCCTCCTCCACTTATCTTTGCCCATTTTAGCTCCAGCCCTTTTCAAAACCCTCAACCTCCTCGTTTTCTAACTATGTCCCATGTTATCCTTCAAACTTCTATCAGCCAATTAACTCGAGGTTGTTTTCTTCTCTTCATCCCCAACCCCCTTGATAAACCTTTTCCTGTTGTACGAGGTTTAACGTTGGCGTCAATCCAAGCCAAATGAATTACACTGCAGTTGATTGGGTTGAGTTTGTCAATAGGAGAAAAAACCATTCACATTAGTAAAGTATCAGCATGCGTGATCACTGGCTTTTGTTTACCCATTCACTGTCTGCCAAGGTTGTGACTTCATGTTAGAAGATCGCACCTCAATCTTTGATCATTAACTTGTTCAGTGCAATGTAACTGGGATGTTTCACACAAATCTAAAGTTTGCGAAATCCTAAAACATTGCCGTCCTTAACCAGCAGATATCGAGATCGGTATTCATTCTCCAAATTGAATATTTTTCTCCGTCCAACGGTGATAATTTGTTAAGGTTATCTCGTGTGCCTGGGAATATAACATTTAGATTTTTCTTTGCTTCATGTACTTAAAGTGGGGAAAAATTGATGGGAAGCTCAATAACAGATATGTAAATCTTGCCACTTTGGAAAATGTGCAGTAATTGGATAAGTAAATTCCAACCATATAACCATCTCAATTGTGATTTCACGTTGATGTGATTAACGGATTCCAATGAGAAAACATTTAATATTTTTCTTAAATCCAAATATGGAATGCCAAAACGTGTGACTTAATATTTTTTTCAAGCCCCTAGTAACAAACGCATGCCTTGGGGAAACATTGTGTGAAGTTTCCCCTCAATCTGTCAGCTCTGGAGAGAAGATTTTTTTATGTTGGGGTAAATCCAATTTGGGCTGCCAAACCATGTGACCTATGAACATCTGTGAACCTTTTGTTCCTCATGGATAGGCGGTCATAGTGTAAAGTTTCGCCCTCGATTTGTTCAGACATTTCAGAAAATTTTGCAAGTTTTTTTTTTTTGGTTTTGTTTGTTTGTTTTTCTAAAAACAATATGGTTGACGAATGATGTGACTTTGACGTCAAAAAAAAAAAAAAAATTGTGGACCATTTTTATCCCGAGATGACTTCAAGATTTTTCATACTGATCAGATGGAGCATCTCCTACATTGTTGCAATTATGGAGACGTCATAATCGAAGGCACCTATGATGTAATTGTTAAAAATCGCATTCCCCATGAGTACTTGCTATGTGCCAAGTTTTAAATTTTTCTTTGGTGTGGTTTCAGCAGATTGAGGTCCAAAGTTTTTTTTTCAACATGGCTGCCACACGCATGTGACCTATGACATTATATTATGATTACAAACATTCCAGCAGGAGAGTCACTACCAATGTTGAAATATTTCGTCTCACTGACGAGAGGTTGTTGAGAAAAATAGCTGCTGTGCAAACAGAACAAGATGGAACCACAAAATGCAATCCCTCTTCCTTCGGGCGAGAGTATAAGTGGGTAAAGGCTGCAGAAAAAAAAAAAACTTATTTTTGGAGGTTCACCGCTGTTGATGTCCTTCACTCACTTCTTATCGATGTAGCCTGGATTTGAATCCAACCGATCTATAAATGTCCAACGCCGGTGTTTTCACATGCACGGTGATTCATCAATGTGTATGCTGTCCCCTCAGACCCCCGCACGCATGGACGTTAAACCTGGACGTCCCGTCTGCCAACATCTTGGTGGTGGAACCGTTAAAGAATCCCCACAAATGTCCTTGCGAGAAGAGTGGGCGAGCTATCACAGGCACCCAAAACAAATTTCCATTCCTGCCCTACCAGCAGAAGGCATATTGCATCAGTGCACAGCCACAGCCCTCAGCAGCGTTGCGACCCCGCAGCATCGTGCTGGCATCGAAACGAAAGAAGATGCAACTGTCTTTTACGACCACAAAATTTTTACACGTTAAATTAGTTATTGTAACTGTTTGCATTCTTTAATGAACGTCTCTAAAAACAGTAAATTTCTTGGTTTGAATTATTTGTCAAATTTTTGTTTGATGGCAAGCTAGCCCAAAGAGGCCACAAAGGTTTATTTGTGTTTTGTTCGCCAAAGGTCTGAGAGTTGTTTCTGGAGTGAAAATGTCTGTAGAATTCGAATATGCTGGTCTGATAAAAATCTCACTTGGGATCAGTTTTCCACAAACGTCGTTTTTATAGGGGTACCTATAATTTTCCGTGACGCATTTCGTTTCGTAAACGTTCCTTACGAAACTTTATAAGTAATTAATTTGACTCGAGCCCAATAGCTACAACCCAACCAGAAGAGTTGGTGTCAAGCACCAATGCTCGCCTCGTTTATGACATTTATCGTTTTTAAAAGAACTCGTCTCTAATAATTAATATTTTTTATAAAGCATTGCAGTGAAGTCTGATTCCAAATAATTTTAAAAGCAATATATGTATTTGTAATAATTGTAATCAGTAAAAGCTAGTACACATATTAAATGAATGGCAGAGCGTCTAGTATATAACAGGCGAGCATTAGGTGGCTTTGAACACCATCTTAGGTTGAAATTTAAAAAATTTTTAAATCATTTGTTAATTTAAAGCTTCACTACACCAATAGTATACCGCAAAAGAACCTCCAATGCCAAAAATATCAGCATCCTAGTAACACATAGTTAAATCAAATGGCAAGCTTAAATAAACTTGCACCCAACAACTTTAACGTTGATGTGCTACAATAAAAGTTTAGTTCAAAACAGGTCAAAATTTTAAAAACATTTTGAAATTTATTTTTTGAAATTTCAACTTCCACTACATCAATAATATACCCCAAGAACCTCCTGCCAAAATATGCAGGCATCCTAGTACAGACATTAAATCAATGGCAAAAAGCTTCCTAAATAACTGCAGCCAAAAACTTTAACATTGATTGCTGCTACAAAAAAGTTAAGTTTTCAAAAACAGGTTCAAAATTTAAAAACATTTGAAATGATTTTTTAATTTCAACATCACTACATCAATAATATAACCAGAGCAAAGAGAAGCCGCCATGCCAAATAGTCCAGCCATCCTAAGTTACACATATGTTAAATGAATGGCAAGACTTTCTAAAATAACTTGCAGGAACCAAAAACTTTTAACATTTTCACGCTCGAGAATGACGCTCCGGCCAAGGGTTATCACATATAGCTCCTCTGTTCTTCGATACAGGCGAGCTAAAAATGAGATATCAAGATAAGCTTGATCGTTGACCGGATTCTACTGAACTATTCTGTTCTCAATTTGACTTCAAAAAGTTGGATCGGCCGTTGGATTTCAATGATTAACCCGCAAATTTTACTTATCGGCCACGTTTTTATCAATCTTGTATTTTTTGTGTATTTTTTCCCAATCCTGAAGTTTTCAAAGGAGGATTATTTAACAAAACAAATGTACTGATTTTGAAGAAACTATCATTCCCCCTTTCCTAATCAAAAACATCAACGCAAAACAGTTTATATTTTGCAGAGTAATAAAACAAACAAAAGAGTATACCGAGGGTTACTTGAAATTCGCATTTTCAGATGATTCTTGGAAGATATACATGTAATGTAAAATAAGTCGAAAGGTTACATTTTAATTACAATATAGTGATTTATTGAACATTATGTTGTTATACCATGTTAACAAATTTTGTCATGTTATGATAAATCATGATAATCAGATGATATCTGTCTCGTAAATGAAATGGTTTTGTCATCCACGTGTATTAAAGCAATGTGTTGAGAAGTTTGTTTAAAAATGAATGCAAATCTATTGAATTTTTGTTAATAATGTTCCTATAGATCTGGATAAGTTCCCTTGGTAATCTTTGGTTTTATGAGAATCCAATGAATTGTATCTGAACCGTGCTATCACACAATGAGCTTTCCATTTTTTCTCAATCTCCAATCATCGTCGCCACGTCCGATTCCTCTGTCCATACAGAAAGTTCTCCGTGTGACATTTCACATCCCTCGTCGTCCTTCTGATTCGATGACTGATTCCTTTTCACTGAGGATACTTCTGATATGGCGTGCAATCTGATCACATCAAACCAGTCGATTGCGTAGCTCCATCACCAGGATCCATCCGTGTTGGCACGCTGGCCACATAAGCTAGATGGAATCTTGAGTGCCAGCTTTCTTTCCACAAGAGAGACAAAATAATTTGCTCTCTTTGAATTTTCTTGATTAGAAACGGATCGAACAAGGCGGCAAAATCGTGCGTGGGTTACACCCTTGATCTTCTCCAAGTGGATCTCCCCAGCTGTATTGGTGCAAATGTGGTGTTGAAAACATAACATAGCGGGCCATGTCAACAGGCTGAGCAAGTTGTGTTTCCCATACAGCGAGCTACAAAATGCCAACTTGTCGAAACTGTTTCATCAGGCACATTTTGTGGTGCTCCCCTAGCATGGGCAACCTTGAGAATGGAACTGTTCGTGTTTCATCATGATGTCAAGGGGTCTCTGTTTTCCATTTGTTCATGAAGGATGCTGTGAAGTCGGTACCCAGTAAAATGCAATGCAGTCCAGGAAGAGCTTGCAGGACAGTAGAGAACTCGCAATCATCAAGCCAGTTTGGGAATACTGATGTACGCCTGGTGTTGTTACGGCTGAGTCCCAACATCCAATCCATACGTTTGGGCAGTCGTGTGCGGCACCTGCGTAGCACCAAAGAACCCGAGGACGTCCATGTCATTGCTTCTGACCTCATCGTTGCGGGCTGGTGAATACTTGCATGAATATTATCAAACATGAAAACACAAGTCGAGTCAGTTTCTTCATGTTGGCAGTTCAATGCCTCTGTTGTCTTCCTCTGATACAACTCCTTCCGCTCTCTCTGAATGTGTAGCAGACAACCATCCAGACCCATGACACAATGTGATCCTTCAGGATGCTAGCATATCTGTTGTTCTTGCATTCGTTTGCAAGGAAGCAAAGGAATCCTGCTTTGAAGACCATGACTGAATAGCTGTTTGCAAAATTCGAGGCCTGCTTCTGTTCAGGACCTGTCACTAGGCAAACGTCATATTTCTTTCTGACAACGCCTGTCTGTTTCGCTCAGACCCTTTGATACTCGGAGTGATGTACGTATCCACAAACAAGATCAGTGCGTGGTGAACATCTCGCCAAGCCGTCGGCAGCGATTACTTCAGCTACCCCCACCAATGTGGAAGGGAGGATTCAGCAATGTGTTGGTAGCAAGGAAACATCGCATCGACTAATGTGAAGCGTCAATATCTCCTGGTTCTCACTTTCAACATTCCCTCCAGCTTTGCAGAAGCTTTGACTTTCAGTTTTGTTAATGCTACCACCAGGCCGAGTTGGAATTGGAAGTCGGGGATATTGAAAGACTTTCCTTTCAAATATCTATCCTTTCCAACCGTACTGATGTAGAAGTGAGCCTTCCAAACAGTCTCTGGTCCCTTGTAGTTCGATCTACCTTCTGGTCGCTTGGTGGTGATGGTTTTTCTTCTACAGCAGCACTCGCAAAGTTCTTTGATCTTCCTTCTGCTGATTGATTCTCTGAAGCGAGCTGACCCGTTGAAACTCCTCTGC
>CM068954.1:87468726-87486852 GCA_035128595.1 Eptatretus atami | reverse complement strand
CAGAGACCTGTTTGGAAGGCTACTCTACATCAGTACGTTGGAAAGGATAGATATTGAGAAAGTCTTTCAACATCCACCGACTCCAATTCCACTCGGCCTGGTGGTAGCATCAACAAAACTGACAAGTCAAAGCTTCTGCACAAGCTGGAGGGAATGGTTGAAAGTGAGAAAAGGCCGGCGGGTGTAGGAGGATCGGTGGATAGTGACGGGAAGGGGCCAGAGGAGATTGAACAGTTGAGTGATGTTGTGGTTTCAGGCACAAAGATATTTTGTTGGTATTTTTTTTGTTATCAACTCTATGTGCCTAACGTCAGCCTTCGTGGAAAAAAAAAAATTATTCATTTATCTTCCCGATATAATATCGCGCTGGAGATGACCAAATGACACCTGGATAACCTGTTGGCCTCGTTGCGAAATTGTGGGGCCTTCACGGCAGTCCCGTGTTTCCGCTATCCAGCGAGCCTTCACTCACCGTGCAGCCTAGCAATGCCTTGTGGTTCTCTTGCCCTCCACATTCACCCATGGTGGCTTTCTGCGCCATTGCTCTTGCCTCTGACAGATCCCATTCCTGGTGTCTGGTGCTTCTAGGCTGTCCATGTGGGGGATGTGACTGGTTGTGAGACGCTGTTTGGCAGGCCTGTGGGCCTTGCGGAAGTAACTGAAAGCAATTTGTCACCTCGTTCACTATCGTTACAGCATGCTCCATCAGATTTTCATCTCTTCCCTGCAAAGATGGATATCAGGCTGGGCTGTGAAGTACCGGTTCTGTCGGCCTGAACGCACAGTTCTAAGACCCTGATGGCAAGTCGAACAAACTACATGAAGCATTTGGCAGAGAATGTTGTTGATCGTGCAGTGGGTGATTATTGCTTTGCTTCCCCACCTTTTTCGGAGCTTTTCACCTTGTTTGACCAAGTGTAGCTGCGTGCTTATTGCTATCGCATTCAGCTTCTCGCAGCTTCTCTCCAGTACTAGCCTGCTTTGTGGTTTTGGAAGCGGTTTCTAATGGTTTTATTTTATGGTTTAGAGTGTGTTATTTGTGTTTAAAAGCTTTACAGATTGCCATTTTTGGTGCATTTCCTTACGCTCATTCACAATCACAAGAACTGTGCTTTCTCCTTCCTTGTGGGGGGGGGGGGTGGTTCCTGCTGTTTTTGAGGCTGGTAAAACTAACGACACAGAATACGAGTCAGTCTGCGCTGAGGGGGCAGAGCCCTGGAAGAGTGTGCACACCTGGATGAAACGGGCAAACAAGTGTAGTTGTTTATGTTTTTTGGGTAGATTGGAAAAATTTCATAGCAAAGATAGGATTGGTAACAGTAAGCATGGTCCAGTGGACGTAGAGACATCTCCGATGTAAGTTAAGTTGGGAAAACAGTCCAGCTTAGGCCTGTTTATGTGTCAACCAACATGGGGGTGGGTGCTGTGTAACTTGGTAGGGTTTAAGCTAGTGTTCTCCCAGCATGTGATGCCCGCCTGTGACATTTTCCTATGTTTGCATTTACAAAGCCGGAAATAAAACAACTACATGTTCTTACACCAACAACAACAACAACACAACAACAAAGCCAAACGTTTCCAAGCGGGCAAAAACCCCTCTTCTGGCTTCCAAAGGCAAAGACCACACCCCTGAGGTGATGATTGGTCAGGGATGACTTTAGAAGGAGAAGTGGCTAGAGAGGACAAGAGGGTGGTTGTAAGCAAAGAGTAAAGGCTCTGGGTCCCCTCTCGCACGATGAAATTAGCAGCACGATTCTCGTTGTTGCGTGTTTGAATTTGCTCGCGTGCTGGAGCAAGACGCTAGCCATGACTGTTCGATCTGGGTCGTCGAAGTTTGTACGGGTTTGAGAGGAGAGAAGAGGGCATTCTCTTGGCCTTAATCTTGGAACCATCAGCAATCGCACCTTGTATGATCAAGGAGCAAAGTCCCACACACCAAAGTTGCGTGCGTGCGTGCGTGCCTAGGAACTTAGAGGGAAGCTGTGGGTCATCCTCTGGACATAAACTGAAGTTACCGGCATAAAGGGGAGGATTTTTTTTTTCATCTATCCCTTGTGTTTGTTTGTTGTGACCGACAGTGGAGACATCTCAAATTAGGCTTTAGTTTGCCTCACTTTTCATACCTGCGCTTGTGATGTTATCTTCCCATTTATAACTTTGATTTATGTTTTATTAAACCATTTTTGTTGAAATTTCCTTGTGTTTGTTTGTTCCTGTGGTTCGAGGATAAACATGTGCTCCGCCGTCTTCCATCACTGCACGTGCCATAATCTCCAGGATTTCGGTTGTTTGGCTATCCGTCCAGGTCGTGTTCAACCGCAGTGACACGACAGTATTATAATATCATATAAAGGCCTGTCCAAATGGACGCCCCCCTTCCCAAAATCACCACCCAACACAGCTACAGTTAAGAGAAATATAACTCCCTTCGCTCTTGTGGAATTCACTTTTGTTCAGAAAGATAAAGTAAGATCATTTTTCCGAATATATTTATTATCAAGTGATGACTCGATTTCAAATGACTGAGAAATTACTTGCGTCTCACCTCCAGCGCTGTAGGTGAGAACAAACCGGCATGCATGATGAACCCAATCAGATTCGTAGTAAAGTTTTTTAACGCACAATAACACCATTGATGAAAAACAAAATGGCAAATGTACAAACACGATGTTGCCTGTGCTCCCTTTCAGTGACGAAATGTGCCGTCATTCCAGCGAACATGAGGTCACTTATCACAGCATGATGGAAAATAAATACACAGGGCCTTTTATATATTTGATGTGTATTATTTTTTGTACTGCCTGTAATTCGTATTGGTTTCATGTTACAATTGTAGAAGAAAAAAAACATCTAAAATGCAGGCCTATACTCTTGTTTCTGTTCGCCCAGGTGCGACTTTGCAGAGTTCTTTTACTGTTGACACAACAGAAACAGGGCCAGGAACCCTCTCCTGTCACCATTGGATGGGCCATCCAGGTAACGATGACTTGTGTCGAGGTGCCAGAGGGCTATCGAGTAACATTATGTGCCAATGGCACCAGGCAGTTACCTCAATCTCCATCAAGGTTGTGGAGGGCCTTATCAATATTGTTGGAAGTCCCATTTAAGTCCAAAGTTACAGGTAAGGACTCGACTATCGCCATGTCATATATTAGCTTCGGATGAAAATAAATACAGATTTTCTCTTTATTACTTTCCTAAAATGATCAACTTATAAAACATCTTCCTAAGCTTTCTCTCTATTCCTCACGATGTGGCAATTTCAAGTGCCAGCATGCCATCTCACTGGGCTTTTAGCTTTGCAACACCGGCCATGGGTAAATTGCTGTGGGTTTGAACCAATCTTAAATGAAGGACCCGTGAGGAGGAGTGATGTAAGCCGACATTTTTAAATGATATGATGATGATAGGGTAAGGTTAAATATAGTGCTATATTGGATTAACTCCAAAATGGCCGGATGTGTCCGCTTACATCCTTCCTCCTCGCGGCGCTCAATTTCCCAAAGCCAGATTTGTACAACTGCGAATGTTCTCCTTTCTGCACCTGGTAATGACCAACTTTCCATCCAACCCTCTCCACTTTCCTCGTCTGATCACTTTCTTGTTGAAGCTTATATTTCTGGCTGCTGTTGGAGTGGAAGTTGAGACACCAAAATAATCTGGTTTGGTTGCACATGGCCAACTCGCAGAGAACTACAATCTGTCCTTTCACAAAAGGAATGGGCTGCCACCTCCATAGAATCTGATGTTGATTCCAACCTTAGAATACTTCCACATTGACCTGTCATCATCATGCACGCAGTATTATATCGCATCCCATCTGTGGCCATCGTATTCATCCTCATGACCGTGGTAGCACTAAAAATATAAAGAAGCAGTTGTGGTCGAGCAACTTGCTTTCTCAACATGGAAAGGCATAACCGACGCGAGACAAACTTGGTTTCACTGCCACAAAAGCAATGGCATCAAGAGTATCCATCCTTGAAAAAAGCCAGAAAAGCCATCATGGTTGAAACTCTCCAACTATTTCAACTTGCTTCAGTCTGGTGACTTTTCCAAAAATCCATGTCAAGTGTATGCTTCCCCTTCAACCCTCCCTCACTTCAAAATGGCTCAACATCAGACTCACCATTAGAACAAGGCAAATGTTTAGCTCAATTCTCAATGTTTCCCAAACCCAATTGGCTCATTCCCGATCTTAACGCTGAAAACCCACTGCTTTCTTGACTCTTTCATACCCGTGAAGGTCGAGGAAAATTCCTGGCCAGCCTGCAACTATTCATGAGCAATGGCCCGATATGGCATAAAATCGAGTACCCATGTTCTCAAATGCTGCTCTTGCCTTCTGTTTTTGTACTCTCTTAAACCTATTCTTCTTCGGCAACTCTGATGTGCCTGGAAGTCTGTCCCACATCACTTCACTCCCATTCACAAGAAAGGTGCATAAGGCAGACCGCTTCAGCGCAGGTCAGTAAAGCTACTTGCCATTAATGATGGAATCCATGATTGTTACCGGAACAGTCTTGTCCTGTTTCAAAACTCAATCCCTAACCAAAAGGTTTTTGGGGTTATGTCCCAGGTCACTTGAACTCGATGTGTACTGCACCTGGATATAACCCAAACTGTTAAGTCAAGACCCGATATGCTCAAGGAGAGTCAGGACTGTCTCTCTTTACATATCTCAAGCAGCCTTCTCTGCTTGTTGGAGCTTGTTAACTCTGCATACAAGCCGCCAGACCTGAACTGGGCTTTCTAACTTCCTCGCCTGCACAATTATTTATTTATTTATTCGTAATGAAGCTCTTGGCTGCATCATTTTCTGGGGTGTGGCTAGCGCTGATGAAATGCCCATTACCATACTCATTTTCGGCAGACTCAGAAGGATGACAAGGCTGAGTCAACCCACCTGGTGTTAATTCAATTGGCTGACAGGGCTTGACTCAAACCCTAAGATCTAATCAGCCACCCTCACTGTAAAGCCAACACTGGCTCTTGCACAATTAATGTGTTGCTATGAATGGAACACAATCCTCTCCCATTGGAGGTTAAAGTGATTGATCAGGCAGAGTCTTGAGGCGCAGTATTGTATCCTCACTCAATAACCATTTTCTGATGCTGCTGAAAAAACAATCTGTTTTTTGCAGATGACACCGTCTCCACCCTTCACCTCCCCCCCCCCCTCTCTGCCCACTCTCCCTCACCCCATACTCATCACACTGACGGCAGTACCTGTGTCACTCTGCGATCTTGAATTTAATTTGATATTGTCTGACAAGTGAACAATGTCTTTTGATGCTGGAAAAATTTTCATTCTCACCCTGTTGCTCCTAAGGATCATAAAATAAACCCAGCTACCTAGTTTCCATGGGAAGAGTCGTCTTGTCTCTTGTACAGTCTCTTTCAGAGAGTACAGTCTCTTGAACTTCTAAGGCCTCACCCATCAGCCATGATTTCCTTGGGCTGAACCATATTGAAAAGTTTGCCCCCAAAGTCCAGGGCACAAGTGAGGCATTCTCCAATTCCAGTATGTAGTTGACAAATCGAACGCTCACGTGCGATCGCTCAATGGAGTACTGCCTCTCCCTTTGGGCAGGGACCCCGCATTACATCTGACTCTGCCCTGGAATCCCTGGAACCAGAGCACTCCATGTTTTTGCAATCTCCAGTGATGAAGTCAGCACAGCAACAATGGCTGTTTGCTGTCACAGCAGACTCAAGTTTAGCTTCTCCTGCTCTCAGCCCTCTTTACCTCCCCGGCAACTCCTCCAGGTACTTCAGTGAACTACTACTGATAAACTTCCAAAATGCAGGTTCACTGCACCTGCCACACTGTTGTTTTGATCTAATTTCTTAGCCCCGTTGGACTTCGTCCAAAACGGGGACTTATGGGTTTGGACTCTGACCGCAAACATATCTCTGACTTGTATGGACTGAATTTTATTCGTACTTTGGCAAAAAAAGACAACAACGTGAATGGTGTACATCTGCACATCATTTTTTTGAGTTAATCCAAGATAGCGACTGGCGCCATTTTAGTTTTTTTTTTTTAAACCTGATGTATTGAACATCTTCCTCAACCATTTCTCAAGAACATGCATTTACCAATGTTCAAACTTCACGAACAATGAATGAGTGGCTTAACATATTTATGCACCTCATTGTTTATCGGTCAGATCCAGATGGCCAACGTGGCGGCGCAATTTTTCTTACTTAAATGCGTCCCCATCAAATTTCTCAGAACGTGCAATGAGTCTGATTGTTAAGACGTGCACAAGACAGTACAATGATGGCATAATGTGAACCTCACTTTATTTTCTGAATCTGATCAAAGATGGTCGACTGGCTGGAATGGCGGCTCATTTTAGTTGCACATAAATAGGCCTAACCCTTAACTCGGTACAGCAAAAATCCACTACAACAACGGGAACTATGACATTTTTGTTTTTCACTGTGAGGAACTACCACTTCCTGAGGTGTTCAATCCCCTCTTCCTTTAGGCTTTATAGAGGTGAATGCACTCCAACCTTTATAACAACCCCAACCCATACTTTTACCCCTTTCTATCCTGCTATTTACCTGACCAATCCAACCCTCTGAAACTTACTGGTTATTGTACCCCCCCTTCCCATCTCCTCCTCTTTTCTTTTCCATCTTTTCCCTCTCCTCTCTTTCCTCTTTCTCTTCCCTTTGGCCTCTCCTCCTCCTCCTCCTCCTCCCTTTCCTTGTTTTTTTTCATTTTTTTTTTATTTTTTTTTGTATACAGAGTCAAGGCTCCTGGAAGATCTAAAACGATTAATGAATCGGACACAACAGTAAAAGGGGACACCAACAGGCAGAGTTGATGACAAAATGAAGGGAGACTTGGTGTACTCTTTTAAACAATGGGATTTGGTGGAAAGAGGGTAAGGGAGGATGCATGGGGTAGACAATATTGGATATTTTGAAGCAACTCTCCGAGGAAAGCGAAAAACTGGAAAATTTGGAAGGGTTGTGGGGTTAAAAGGGGATAGGAAAAGATCAATGGTTTTGGATGGGGGGGGGGAGGTGATCTGAGATGGTGAAACAGCTGTCTTGGAAGACGAGAGGGAAGGACTGAAATTGAAGCAAATGTGGAAAGTTGGTTTCCACAGGTGGAAAAAAAAGAGGAGCAGTGATTCAGGATTTTGGGAGTTTAACCAGAAAGGGGGGGTTGGATTGACCATGTGCCCTCTAAGAAACATGGAGGGGGACAAAGCCAGGAAAGAGCAGAGTGCAAGACCAAGAAAGGAGTAGGTAGAAGACAGATAAGCGAACCCGTCCTGTGATGAGAAAGTGATAGGCTCATAGGCTTGGCTTCATCGTAGGAGATCCCAATAATGGTGAAGCCTTGGTTTTCCGAGTATTGGCATAGCACAGGTGTGAGGCAAGGAGTTGCCAGCCGAGATGAGAAAATGGTACTCCATCAAAGCGCGAATGGAGGCTTGGTAGGTGGAGAAGTTTCAAAGGTGTTGCCCCAAGGAAGGAATTGTCAATGCAGGATGCCCCAGTTTGGCAACTGGCTTTTACAGGCCAACTTTGAAATCTGGCCAGAAAGATCATGGCTGATAGTGAAGAACACAGGAGTTTCAGTGATTGAACTTCAAGAGGATGTGTTGAGATGTTGGAGAGGGGTGAGGGATTTTCCAGATGGTTCCTTTCGAGAGAGAGTGAGTGTGAAGTTTTGGTCAAGCAATGAATGACATATTCCAAGTGTTTGACCAGCTTGTGATGATTTGTCAAGGTCTGAAGAGAGGGAAGAGACTGGCAGCCATGGCTGTCCCGAAGGATGAAATCAAGGGATGTCACATGCAGAAGGTGGAATCATCAGCAATAGATAAAAGGGGATTTTCCAGAGTCAAGACATCATTAATGAATTAGATATCGGATTGGACTGGGCCCAGAACACAAAAGCCTTAGGCCACTCCAGCCATAATTAGAGAGAGGAATGAAAGGGATCTGTTTGAAGCCAAATCTTGGCTTATAAAGTAGAGGAAGTTTGCTAAGTTGTGGAGTTGGCTCTTGGGATGCGTAGTACACAGAAGAGATGAGAGTAAGGCGAAGTTACTCCAGACGTATTGAAAAGCCGAGATATTCCTCAAGAGACAACCCTTGTATCAATGTCTGACAATGAGGGCTTCCATTTCCATTGTTGAGAGAGCAGAACAGCATGTTCAATATCGTGGCTGAAATCCTAAATTGCTTTGATTTGGAAGATGAGGCCGTTGAAGAAAAAAGTAATGATTTTATGTCATTTGCGTTATTGATTGATCCCGTGACCTTTGCTGAATTGAAAAATGCCCCTCTCTCTCTTTTCGAATGCAACCTTATGACTGCTGGTTGCATCAATTGGTTAGCGGAATGCGCGATTGCCGCTGATGCAGGTGTCCCTATAAACTAAGTACACTGGTATCATTTGGCTGAACCTCAGAAGGATAACAGGCTGAGTCCAACCCCACCTGGGAATTATTTCAGTGGCCAACGGGGCTCGAACTCAAAGGACCCCATGATCACAAGTCAGTCACCCTAACTGCCAAAGCCAACACGAGGCTTGGAAAATAAGCTAATATGTCTGAAGTTAAGGGGAATCGCCTTGTTTCCACCTTTTTATGTCATGTCGGTGTTTGGCTGATTATCAAAGCAGATGAAGATGACTTTAGGGACAAATGGGAGGGTGAAAAGGAGCAAACAAAGGAATGTACAAGAACAGCAGAACAGGTTTTTAGGACACATAGCTAAATGCGTCCACTCAGTTGCAGAATCATTTCAGTCCTTTTGCAACCGGAGAAGGGAGATAATTTCGCCCTGGTAACCAGAGTCACAGGAGCAAGTTGTGTGCGATGAGGGTGGTGTTACGGAAAGCGAGTTGGGGGCCACAAGTACTTGGAAGCCAAACATAGAACATTGAGTCATTTCAGCCTTCTCCATGGTACGGAGTCACTGTGATGCCATTTGAAGAGAGTGAGGGATGGGGAGGGGGATGATATTCCGAAAACTCGCCTCCTCCCCCCTTTCCTCTTCTCCCCCCGCCCAACTTCCTCTTTCCTCCTCCCCCCTCCCACTTCCTCTTCTCCCTCCCCCCACCCTCCCCACTTTCCTCTCTCCTCCTCCCCCTTCATGCTCCTCCTCCCCCTCTTCTTCTTCTCCTCCTACCCCCCATTTCCTTTCTCCTCCCCCCCCCGTTCTTCTTCTCCCCCCCCCCGTTCTTCTTTCCTCCCCCCCCTTCCTCTTCTCTCTCCCCACCCCCTCTTCCTCTCTTCCTCACTCCCCCCCCCCGTTCTTCTTGTCGTCCACACCCCATTCTTCTTCTTGTCCTCCTCCCCAACCGCCCATTCTTTCTTCTCCCCGCCATTCTTCTTCTCCTCCCCCCGCTCCTTCTCTCCTCCTCCCCCCTTCCTCTTCTCTCCTCCCCCCCCCTTTCTCTTCATCTCCTCCCCCCCATTATTCTCCTCCTCGCCCCCCCCCATTATTTTCTTCTCCTTCCCCCCTCCCCCCATCCTCTTCTCCTCCCTCCCCCCCACTTTCCTGTTCTTTTCCCCTCCCCCATTCCTATCTTTGTCCTCCCCCCCCATTCTTCCTTGTCCTCCCCCCCCATCTTCTGTCCTCCCCCCATTCTTCTTGTCCTCCTCCCACCCCCGTTCTTGTCCCCTCCCCCCCCATTTTCTTGTCCTCCTCCCCTCCTGTTTTTCTTCTCTCCTCCTCCCCCTCACCCGCCCATTCCTTCTTGTCCTCTCCACCCCGTTTCTTCTTGTCCTCCTCCCCCTCCCCCCCCATTTTCTTTTTCCCCCTCTGCCCCCTCCCTCAGTTCTTCTTCTTCGCCTCCTCCCTCCCTCGTTCTCTTCGCCTCCTCCCCCTCCCTCGTTCTTCCTTCCTCCTCCTCCCCCTCCCCCGTTCTTCTTCTCCTCCGTCCCCCCCCCCCATTCTGCTCTCCTCTCCCCCCCCCCGCCGTTCTTCTTTCTCCTCCTCCCCCTCTTTCCCCTCCCCCCTCCCGCCTCCCCCCCCGCTCCATTTCTTCTTCTTCCCCTCCTCCCCCTCCCTCATTCTTTTCTTCGCCTCCTCCCCCTCCCTCGTTCCGTTCTTCTCCTCCTCCCCTCCCCGTTCTTCGTTCTTTCCGTCCTCCCCCTCACCGTTCTTCTTCTCCTCCTCCCACCCCATTCGGCTTCTCCTCCTCCCCCCCCGTTTCTTCTCGCTCCCCCCCTCTTTTCCTCTTCTCCCCCTCCCCTCTACCCTTTTCCTCTTCTCCGCCCTCCCCCTCCCTCCTCCTAACGCCTTTCCTCTTCTCCTGTCCTCCTCTCCTCCTACCCCTTGCTCCTCATCCCCTCTTGTTTTTACCTCCACCACTGAAGGTGAAAGGGGGTGATGTTTCACCCCTCTCGTCTGTTTGTGTACTTGCAAAATCTTAAATTTTTTTCAAGTATAATTGGTTAGTCGATTTTGTTACTACTGTCTGTCTGTCGTCGAACCTTACGGGTCACAATTTTTTTCAAATCCACCCATCTTTAACGAAAACTCACACCAGCGGTAGAGTTTGGTCATAAGGAAGAAAAGCCTATTGGTTTTTGAGGTCAAAAACTCAAACATAGGCCCCAAAGGTCAACAAAATGTGTAAATTTCGAAAATCCCATTTTTCATACCGATCGACTAGAAATTTGAAAGGATTTACAAATGAACAGCTCTACTGAATTCAAACCACCAATTTATTTTTGAGGTCAAATTTATTTGATGGATTTTGCAAGTAAATAGTGCTCTGCATTACGTCGTCTTCTTATTTGTCTCCTGTCTGTCTGTCTGCTGTCTCTGTCTGTGTGCAAGTACATCTTAAATTTATTGACGGATCCGATGAAAATTTGTGGATCAGGTTTCGTGTGGTGACCAAGGATGAACTGATAGAGTTTTGGTGAAGATCTGGATCTGGATCCGGATCGCGACTACTAGAATTTTTTAAATGATTCTTCACCTTTGAGAGATGGGGGCCAAAAACAATAATATAGCACGATATCTCAAAAAGTTTGTGGACGGTTTGTATGAAACTTGTGGGACATGTTGGGTGTGTTACTGGAAGAATTGATTAAATTTCTGTGAAAATCCGAATCTGGATTCCGGATTGAGATAATTATTTAATTTCTGAAGTGATCTTCACACATTGGAGAGTGGGCCAAATAAAACGAATATAGAAACATGGTATTAGAATCATGCATTTCAAACAATTGTATTGGGGCCCGATATGTTCTCGATGGATCGGGCATTTTGTGGCGAGGTATGCACTCTAAAAGTGCCCTTGGTCGTGTTTTTTTTGTGTTTTTCCGTTCTTTCCTCAAGCTGATTCCAAATGTTCACATTTGTAATTTTGTCTTTCACCCTGTCAACTCAAGTTCTTTTCATGATCCTCAATCTTGTAATAGCTAAAAATATAAACGGAATGTAGGCATCATTATATCACTGCAAGAGTATTGAGAGTAACGTCCCCATTGAAACTTGATTGCAAACCCATCACCTAAAAACTTCCTCTCTCTGGGTGCAGGAAACAACGAACTGGCTGGGGCCACAGTCTGCAACGAGATGTCATCCATGCCTGAGATCAGTCCGCTCGCTCCAGCAGTGGCAGGACTCTCGTCTGGCTCCCTGCCCTGTGGGACCTAGTTTTTTCCTCTTGATGCTTCAAAAGTTGTCCCTCAGGCCACAAGTCTTACACGGGCCTTCTCTCAGGACAGAAGAAACAATTTGTTGTACTTTGGATTGCATGCAATGCAGGTATGATGGAGTAAATTTTCCCCATATGGATTGAGCACATCTAATCTGTTATAGACACTAGAAGCACCGCTCGCATACGAGAGCCGTCAAGGGGAAACATGTTTATTATATTTATAGCCTATTTTAACTCCAAGGGGTCCCCAGGATTACACACCCAAAAAATGTGGTTGCAATCTGTTTCAGCTGTTTTTGCGGTACTGGGAACAGACAACAGACGGAGACGGATGGGCGGTGAATTATAGGTAATGAATGTAAAGGTTGTAGAAAGCTGTTATAGACGATGAGAAAGAAGAAAAGGGGGAAGAAATTAGGTTTTTGGATGGCTTTGTTAAGAGATATATCTTGAAGAAGAGAAGGGCCTGGCCCAATGCAGAGGAAATGTCAAAATTTCAACTATTTCATATCCAATAAATAAGTTACCCCTTTGTAGCTTTCCTCCATGCTGTTATGTTAGCATCATCAGTATTTGAAAATTTTAAAAGTTCCGAGGCCAATTAATATACACTAAAAGTGAAAAACGTTAAATTCTGATTTTGAGTCAGAAAATTGTTATTAATGCTCGGGGTATCATTGCTTCAAATAATTGTGCAGATAGGGACTGTGATGAATAATAACCAACCTTTTATAATTTTATTTTGTGATCTTATTAAGCGGTTCTTTACATGCAATAACTGCCACAGTACATGTTTGGTCACAACATTCTCCCTCCCATACATTTGTTAGAAAATAGACTTGTGTTTTTTGCCCCGTTCTCCACCTTATTCTGAAATGCATCAAATCAGTTGTGACTTTCTTTAGGACACCAACATGTTTGCTGGTCGAGTACATGGACCTCACACACCATGCGGGAGGTGTACGTGAAGCACACAGGAAATTCGCCACTATTCTTGTGACTTATGACGGTGAAAGAAGCGAGGAGAACTCAACGTTATGAATTGTCAAGTGGGGTGATGATCACGTGCCATGGAAGCCCATTTCACGTAACGGTACCGTTAATATCTCGCTGAGAACGGGCTTGCAACATTCCTCAGCATTCCTCAAAGCTCTAGAGCCTGCTTTTCACCCTATTTTATAGCCTCACCCTCCTCCACTTATCTTTGCCCATTTTAGCTCCAGCCCTTTTCAAAACCCTCAACCTCCTCGTTTTCTAACTATGTCCCATGTTATCCTTCAAACTTCTATCAGCCAATTAACTCGAGGTTGTTTTCTTCTCTTCATCCCCAACCCCCTTGATAAACCTTTTCCTGTTGTACGAGGTTTAACGTTGGCGTCAATCCAAGCCAAATGAATTACACTGCAGTTGATTGGGTTGAGTTTGTCAATAGGAGAAAAAACCATTCACATTAGTAAAGTATCAGCATGCGTGATCACTGGCTTTTGTTTACCCATTCACTGTCTGCCAAGGTTGTGACTTCATGTTAGAAGATCGCACCTCAATCTTTGATCATTAACTTGTTCAGTGCAATGTAACTGGGATGTTTCACACAAATCTAAAGTTTGCGAAATCCTAAAACATTGCCGTCCTTAACCAGCAGATATCGAGATCGGTATTCATTCTCCAAATTGAATATTTTTCTCCGTCCAACGGTGATAATTTGTTAAGGTTATCTCGTGTGCCTGGGAATATAACATTTAGATTTTTCTTTGCTTCATGTACTTAAAGTGGGGAAAAATTGATGGGAAGCTCAATAACAGATATGTAAATCTTGCCACTTTGGAAAATGTGCAGTAATTGGATAAGTAAATTCCAACCATATAACCATCTCAATTGTGATTTCACGTTGATGTGATTAACGGATTCCAATGAGAAAACATTTAATATTTTTCTTAAATCCAAATATGGAATGCCAAAACGTGTGACTTAATATTTTTTTCAAGCCCCTAGTAACAAACGCATGCCTTGGGGAAACATTGTGTGAAGTTTCCCCTCAATCTGTCAGCTCTGGAGAGAAGATTTTTTTATGTTGGGGTAAATCCAATTTGGGCTGCCAAACCATGTGACCTATGAACATCTGTGAACCTTTTGTTCCTCATGGATAGGCGGTCATAGTGTAAAGTTTCGCCCTCGATTTGTTCAGACATTTCAGAAAATTTTGCAAGTTTTTTTTTTTTGGTTTTGTTTGTTTGTTTTTCTAAAAACAATATGGTTGACGAATGATGTGACTTTGACGTCAAAAAAAAAAAAAAAATTGTGGACCATTTTTATCCCGAGATGACTTCAAGATTTTTCATACTGATCAGATGGAGCATCTCCTACATTGTTGCAATTATGGAGACGTCATAATCGAAGGCACCTATGATGTAATTGTTAAAAATCGCATTCCCCATGAGTACTTGCTATGTGCCAAGTTTTAAATTTTTCTTTGGTGTGGTTTCAGCAGATTGAGGTCCAAAGTTTTTTTTTCAACATGGCTGCCACACGCATGTGACCTATGACATTATATTATGATTACAAACATTCCAGCAGGAGAGTCACTACCAATGTTGAAATATTTCGTCTCACTGACGAGAGGTTGTTGAGAAAAATAGCTGCTGTGCAAACAGAACAAGATGGAACCACAAAATGCAATCCCTCTTCCTTCGGGCGAGAGTATAAGTGGGTAAAGGCTGCAGAAAAAAAAAAAACTTATTTTTGGAGGTTCACCGCTGTTGATGTCCTTCACTCACTTCTTATCGATGTAGCCTGGATTTGAATCCAACCGATCTATAAATGTCCAACGCCGGTGTTTTCACATGCACGGTGATTCATCAATGTGTATGCTGTCCCCTCAGACCCCCGCACGCATGGACGTTAAACCTGGACGTCCCGTCTGCCAACATCTTGGTGGTGGAACCGTTAAAGAATCCCCACAAATGTCCTTGCGAGAAGAGTGGGCGAGCTATCACAGGCACCCAAAACAAATTTCCATTCCTGCCCTACCAGCAGAAGGCATATTGCATCAGTGCACAGCCACAGCCCTCAGCAGCGTTGCGACCCCGCAGCATCGTGCTGGCATCGAAACGAAAGAAGATGCAACTGTCTTTTACGACCACAAAATTTTTACACGTTAAATTAGTTATTGTAACTGTTTGCATTCTTTAATGAACGTCTCTAAAAACAGTAAATTTCTTGGTTTGAATTATTTGTCAAATTTTTGTTTGATGGCAAGCTAGCCCAAAGAGGCCACAAAGGTTTATTTGTGTTTTGTTCGCCAAAGGTCTGAGAGTTGTTTCTGGAGTGAAAATGTCTGTAGAATTCGAATATGCTGGTCTGATAAAAATCTCACTTGGGATCAGTTTTCCACAAACGTCGTTTTTATAGGGGTACCTATAATTTTCCGTGACGCATTTCGTTTCGTAAACGTTCCTTACGAAACTTTATAAGTAATTAATTTGACTCGAGCCCAATAGCTACAACCCAACCAGAAGAGTTGGTGTCAAGCACCAATGCTCGCCTCGTTTATGACATTTATCGTTTTTAAAAGAACTCGTCTCTAATAATTAATATTTTTTATAAAGCATTGCAGTGAAGTCTGATTCCAAATAATTTTAAAAGCAATATATGTATTTGTAATAATTGTAATCAGTAAAAGCTAGTACACATATTAAATGAATGGCAGAGCGTCTAGTATATAACAGGCGAGCATTAGGTGGCTTTGAACACCATCTTAGGTTGAAATTTAAAAAATTTTTAAATCATTTGTTAATTTAAAGCTTCACTACACCAATAGTATACCGCAAAAGAACCTCCAATGCCAAAAATATCAGCATCCTAGTAACACATAGTTAAATCAAATGGCAAGCTTAAATAAACTTGCACCCAACAACTTTAACGTTGATGTGCTACAATAAAAGTTTAGTTCAAAACAGGTCAAAATTTTAAAAACATTTTGAAATTTATTTTTTGAAATTTCAACTTCCACTACATCAATAATATACCCCAAGAACCTCCTGCCAAAATATGCAGGCATCCTAGTACAGACATTAAATCAATGGCAAAAAGCTTCCTAAATAACTGCAGCCAAAAACTTTAACATTGATTGCTGCTACAAAAAAGTTAAGTTTTCAAAAACAGGTTCAAAATTTAAAAACATTTGAAATGATTTTTTAATTTCAACATCACTACATCAATAATATAACCAGAGCAAAGAGAAGCCGCCATGCCAAATAGTCCAGCCATCCTAAGTTACACATATGTTAAATGAATGGCAAGACTTTCTAAAATAACTTGCAGGAACCAAAAACTTTTAACATTTTCACGCTCGAGAATGACGCTCCGGCCAAGGGTTATCACATATAGCTCCTCTGTTCTTCGATACAGGCGAGCTAAAAATGAGATATCAAGATAAGCTTGATCGTTGACCGGATTCTACTGAACTATTCTGTTCTCAATTTGACTTCAAAAAGTTGGATCGGCCGTTGGATTTCAATGATTAACCCGCAAATTTTACTTATCGGCCACGTTTTTATCAATCTTGTATTTTTTGTGTATTTTTTCCCAATCCTGAAGTTTTCAAAGGAGGATTATTTAACAAAACAAATGTACTGATTTTGAAGAAACTATCATTCCCCCTTTCCTAATCAAAAACATCAACGCAAAACAGTTTATATTTTGCAGAGTAATAAAACAAACAAAAGAGTATACCGAGGGTTACTTGAAATTCGCATTTTCAGATGATTCTTGGAAGATATACATGTAATGTAAAATAAGTCGAAAGGTTACATTTTAATTACAATATAGTGATTTATTGAACATTATGTTGTTATACCATGTTAACAAATTTTGTCATGTTATGATAAATCATGATAATCAGATGATATCTGTCTCGTAAATGAAATGGTTTTGTCATCCACGTGTATTAAAGCAATGTGTTGAGAAGTTTGTTTAAAAATGAATGCAAATCTATTGAATTTTTGTTAATAATGTTCCTATAGATCTGGATAAGTTCCCTTGGTAATCTTTGGTTTTATGAGAATCCAATGAATTGTATCTGAACCGTGCTATCACACAATGAGCTTTCCATTTTTTCTCAATCTCCAATCATCGTCGCCACGTCCGATTCCTCTGTCCATACAGAAAGTTCTCCGTGTGACATTTCACATCCCTCGTCGTCCTTCTGATTCGATGACTGATTCCTTTTCACTGAGGATACTTCTGATATGGCGTGCAATCTGATCACATCAAACCAGTCGATTGCGTAGCTCCATCACCAGGATCCATCCGTGTTGGCACGCTGGCCACATAAGCTAGATGGAATCTTGAGTGCCAGCTTTCTTTCCACAAGAGAGACAAAATAATTTGCTCTCTTTGAATTTTCTTGATTAGAAACGGATCGAACAAGGCGGCAAAATCGTGCGTGGGTTACACCCTTGATCTTCTCCAAGTGGATCTCCCCAGCTGTATTGGTGCAAATGTGGTGTTGAAAACATAACATAGCGGGCCATGTCAACAGGCTGAGCAAGTTGTGTTTCCCATACAGCGAGCTACAAAATGCCAACTTGTCGAAACTGTTTCATCAGGCACATTTTGTGGTGCTCCCCTAGCATGGGCAACCTTGAGAATGGAACTGTTCGTGTTTCATCATGATGTCAAGGGGTCTCTGTTTTCCATTTGTTCATGAAGGATGCTGTGAAGTCGGTACCCAGTAAAATGCAATGCAGTCCAGGAAGAGCTTGCAGGACAGTAGAGAACTCGCAATCATCAAGCCAGTTTGGGAATACTGATGTACGCCTGGTGTTGTTACGGCTGAGTCCCAACATCCAATCCATACGTTTGGGCAGTCGTGTGCGGCACCTGCGTAGCACCAAAGAACCCGAGGACGTCCATGTCATTGCTTCTGACCTCATCGTTGCGGGCTGGTGAATACTTGCATGAATATTATCAAACATGAAAACACAAGTCGAGTCAGTTTCTTCATGTTGGCAGTTCAATGCCTCTGTTGTCTTCCTCTGATACAACTCCTTCCGCTCTCTCTGAATGTGTAGCAGACAACCATCCAGACCCATGACACAATGTGATCCTTCAGGATGCTAGCATATCTGTTGTTCTTGCATTCGTTTGCAAGGAAGCAAAGGAATCCTGCTTTGAAGACCATGACTGAATAGCTGTTTGCAAAATTCGAGGCCTGCTTCTGTTCAGGACCTGTCACTAGGCAAACGTCATATTTCTTTCTGACAACGCCTGTCTGTTTCGCTCAGACCCTTTGATACTCGGAGTGATGTACGTATCCACAAACAAGATCAGTGCGTGGTGAACATCTCGCCAAGCCGTCGGCAGCGATTACTTCAGCTACCCCCACCAATGTGGAAGGGAGGATTCAGCAATGTGTTGGTAGCAAGGAAACATCGCATCGACTAATGTGAAGCGTCAATATCTCCTGG
>CM068954.1:87452456-87466214 GCA_035128595.1 Eptatretus atami | reverse complement strand
CAAAGCCACCTAATGCTCGCCTGTTTATACTAGACGCTTGCCATTCATTTAATATGTGTACTAGTTTACTGATTACAATATACAAATACATATATTGCTTAAAATTATTTGGATCAGACTTCACTGCAATGCTTTATAAAAAATATAATTATTAGACGAGTCTTTTAAAACGATAAATGTATAAACAGGCGAGCATTGGGTGGCTTTGACACCAACTCTCTGGTTGGGTGTAGCTATTGGGCTCGAGTCAAAATTAATTACTTATAAAGTTCGTAAGGAACGTTTACGAAACGAAATGCTTCACGGAAAATTATAGGGTACCCCTATAAAAACGCGATTGTGGAAAACTGTCCAAGTGGATTTTTATCCAGACCAGCATATTCGAATTCTACAGACATTTTCACTCCAGAAACAACTCTCAGACCTTTCACCTTTTGGCGAACAAAACACAAATAAACCTTTGTGGGCTCTTGGGCTAGTCTTGCAATCAAACAAAATTGAAAATAATTCCAAACAAGAAATTTACTGTTTTTAGAGACGTCATAAAGAATGCAAACAGTTACAAATAACTAATTTAACGTGTAAAATATTGTGGCGTAAAAGACAGTGCATCTTCTTCGTTCGTATGCAGCACGATGCTGCGGGGTCGCAACGCTGTCTGAGGGTGTGGCTGTGCCACTGATGCAATGCCCTCTGCTGGTTAGGGCAGGAATTTGGAATTTGTTTTGGGTGCCTGTGATAGCTCGCCCACTCTTCTCGAAGGACATTGTGGGATCTTTAACGTCCACCAAAGAATGCTGGCAGACGGGACGTCCAGTTTAACGTCCATCTGAGGGACAGCATACACATTGATGAATCACCCTGCATGTGAAACACCGGGTTGACAGTTTATAGCTCGGTTGGGATTCAAATCCAGGCTACATCGATAAGAAGTGAGTGAAGCACATCAACAGCGGTGAACCTCCAAAAAAGTTTTTTTTTTCTGCAGCCTTTACCACTTATTACTCTCGCCGAAGGAGAGAGGATTGCATTTGTGTCCATTTGTTTGTTTGCACAGAGCTATTTTTCTCAACAACCGCTCGTCAGTGAGACGAAATTTTCAACATTGGTGTGACTCCTCCTGTGGAATGTTGTAATCATAATTATAATGTCATAGGTCACATGGTGTGGCAGCCATGTTGAAAAAAAACTTTGGACCTCAATCTCTGAAACCACACCAAAGAAAAAATTAAAACTTGGCACATAGCAAGTACTCATGGGGAATGCGATTTTTAAAATTACATCATAGGTGCCTTCGTTATGACGTCATAATTGCACATGTAGAATGCTCCATCTGATCAGTATGAAAATCTGAGTCATCTCGGGATAAAATGGTCCACAATTTTTTTTTTTTTTTTGACGTCAGTCACATCATTCGTCAACCATATTGTTTTAGAAAAACAAACAAACAAACAAAAAAAACTTCAAAATCTTTTCTGAAATGTCTGAACAAATCGAGGCGAAACTTTACACATATGACCGCCTATCCATGAGGAACAAAAGGTTCACAGATGTCATAGGTCACATGGTTTGGCAGCCAAATTGGATTTACCCCAACATAAAAATCTTCTCCTCCAGAACAGCTGGACAGATTGAGGGGAAACTTCACACAAATGTTCCCCAAGGCATGCGTGTACTAGGCTTGAAAAAAATAATTAAGTCACACGTTTTGGCATCCATATTGGATTTAAGAAAAATATTAAATGTTTTCTCTGGAACCGCTTAATCAATCAACGTGAAACTTCACAATTTGAGATGGTTATATGGTTGGAATTTACTATCCATTTACTGCACATTTTCCAAAGTGGCAAGATACATATCTGTTATTGAGCTTCCCATCAATTTTTCCCCACTTTAGTACATGAAGCAAAGAAAAATCTAAATGTTATTTCCCAGGCACAGAGATAACTAACAAATTATCACGTTGGACGGAGAAAATATTCAATTTTGGAGAAACGATCTCGATCTGCTGGTAAGACGGCATGTTTTAGATTCGCAAACTTTATTGTGTGAAAACATCCCAGTACATTGCAATGACAAGTTAATGCAAAGATGAGGTGCGATCTTCTAACATGAAGTCACAACCTTGCAGACAGTGAATGGTAACAAAAGCCAGTGATCACGCATGCTGTACTTTACTACATGTGAATGTTTTCCTCCTTTGACAACTCAACCAATCAAGCTGCAGTGTTTAATCCATTTGGCTTGGATTTGACGCCAACGTTAAACCTCGTACAAAAAGGAAAAGGTTTATCAAGGGGGTTGGGGATGAAGAGAGAAAACAAACCTCGAGTTAATTGGCTGATAGAAAGTTGAAGGATAACATGGGACAAAGTTAGAAAACGAGGAGGTTGAGGGTTTGAAAAGGGTGGAGCTAAAATGGGAAGATAAGTGAAGGGTGAGGCTATAATAGGTGTGAAAAGCAGGTCTAGAGCTGAGGAATGGCTGAGGAATGTTGCAAGCCCGTCTCTCAGCGAGATATTAAGGTACCGTTACGTGAAATGGGCTTCCAGGCACGTGATCATCACCCCACTTGACAATCATAACGTAGTCTCCTCGCTCTTTCACCGTATAAGTCACAGAATAGTGGCGATTTCCTGTGTGCTTCACGTACACCTCCTCGCATGGTGTGTGAGGTCCATGTACTCCGACCAGCAACATGTTGGTTCCTAAAGAAAGTTCACAACTGATTTGATGCATTTCAGAATCAAGGTGGAACGGGGCAAAACACAAGTCTATTTTTAACAATGTATGGAGGAGAATGTGTGACCAAACATGTACTGTGGAGTTATTGCATGTAAAGAACCGTAATAAGATCAAAATAAATTATAAAAAGGTTGGTTTATTATTCATACAGTCCCTTATCTGCACAATTATTGAAGCAATGATACCCCGAGCATTATAACAATTTTTCTGACTCAAAATCAGAAATTTACTTTTTCATTTTAGTGTATATTAATGGCCTCGAACTTTAAATTTTCAAATACTTGAGATGCTAACATAACAGCATGAGGAAAGCTACAAGGGGTAACTTATTTATTGGATATGAAATAGGTTGAAATTTTGACATTTCCTCTGCATGGCCAGGCCCTTCCTCTCTTCAAGATATATCTCTTAAAAAGCCTCCAAAACCTAATTTCTTCCCCCTTTTCTTCTTTCTCTCGATCTATACAGCTTTCTACAACCTTTACATCTTACTATAATTCACCGCCCATC
This sequence comes from Eptatretus atami, assembly GCA_035128595.1. Classification (NCBI taxonomy): domain Eukaryota; kingdom Metazoa; phylum Chordata; class Myxini; order Myxiniformes; family Myxinidae; genus Eptatretus; species Eptatretus atami. Next base: position 87,462,959 of record CM068954.1, on the reverse strand, counting down.
CGTCTGTCTGTCTGTCTGTTCCCAGGTACCGCAAAAACAGCTGAACAGATTGCAACCAATTTTTGGGTGTGTAATCCTGGGACCCCTTGGAGTAAAATAGGTATAAATATAATAACATGATCCCCTTGACGGCTCTCGTAGGGAGCGGGTGCTTCTAGTGTCTATAACAGATAGATGTGCTCAATCCCATATGGGAAAATACTCCATCATACCTGCATTGCTGCAATCCACAGTAAAATTGTTCTTCTGTCCTGAGAAGGCCCGTGTAAGACCTGGGCCTCGAGGGACAACTTTTGAAGCATCAGAGGAAAAACGAGGTCCCACAGGGCAGGGAGCAGACGAGAGTCCTGCACTGCTGGAGCGAGCGACTGGATCTACGAGCATGGATGACATCTCGTGCAGACTGTGGCCTCCAGCCAGTCGTGTTCCTGCACAGGAGAGGAAGTTTTTAGGATGATGGTTTGCAAATCAAGTTTAAATGGACGTTACTCTCATACTCTTGCAGTGATATATGATGCCTACATTCGTTTATATTTTTAGCTATACAAGATTGAGGATCATGAAAGAATGAGTTGACAGGGTGAAAGACAAAATTACAATGTGAACATTTGGAATCAAGCTGAGGAATGAACGAAAAAAACAAAAAAAACACGACAAGGGCACTTTGTAGAGTGCATACCTCCGCCACAAAATGCCCGATCCATGAGAACATATCGGCCCAATACATTTTTGAAATACCATGTTCTATATCGTTTTTTTGGCCCACTCTCAATGGTGAAGAATCACTTCAGAAATTAAATAATTATCTCATCCGGATCCAGATTCGGATTTTCACAGAAATTGAATCAATTCTTCATTGTAACACACCCAACATGTCCCACCAAGTTTCATACAAATCCGTCCACAACTTTTTGAGATATCGTGCTATATATTGTTTTTGGCCCCATCTCTCAAAGGTGAAGAATCACTTTAAAAATTCTAGTAGTCGGATCCGGATCCAGATCCAGATCTTCACCAAAATCTAATCAGTTCATCCTTGTCACACACCGAACCTGTCCACAAATTTTCATCCGGATCCGTCAATAAATTTTTAAGATGTACTGCACACAGACAGAGACAGACAGACAGACAGACAGAGACAAATAAGAAGACGACGTAATGCAGAGCACTATACTTGCAAAATCCATCAAATAAATTTGACCTCAAAAATAATTGGTGGTTGAATTCAGTAAGCTCATGTGAAAATCCTTTCAAATTTCTAGTCGATCGGATGAAAATTGAGGATTTTCGAAATTTGACACATTTGTTGACCTTTGGCCTATGTTGAGTTTTTGACCTCAAAAACAATAGGCTTCTTCCTTATGACAAACTCTACCGTGTGGTGAAGTTTCGTGAAGATTGGTTTGAAATTGTGACCCGTAGGTGACGACAGACAGACAGAGTAACAAAATCGACTAACCAATATACTTGAAAAAATTTAGATTTTGCAAGTAACAAACAGACAGAGAGGGGTGAAAACATCACCCCCTTCACCTTCAGTGGTGGAGGTAAAAACAAAGATGGGGAGAGGAGAAGCGGGTAGGAGGAGGAGGAGGACAGGAGAAGAGGAAAAGGGTTAGGAGGAGGAGGGGAGGGGAGAAGAGGAAAAGGGTAGGAGGGGAGGGGGAGAAGAGGAAAGAGGGGGAGGAGGAGGAAGAAGAACGGGGGGGGGAGGAGGAGAAGCAGAATGGGGGGGGAGGAGGAGAAGAAGAACGGGAGGGGGAGGAGGAGAAGAAGAAGAACGGGGAGGGGAGGAGGAGAAGAAGAACGAGGGAGGGGGAGGAGGCGAAGAAAAAGAATGAGGAGGGGAGGAGGGGAGAAGAAGAATGGGGGGGGGGAGGGGGAGGGAGAAGAGGAAAGAGGGGGAGGAGGAGAAGAAGAACGGGGGGGGGGGGAGGAGGAGAAGCAGAATGGGGGGGGGAGGGAGGAGAAGAGAAGACGGGGAGGGGAGGAGGAGGAGAAGAAGAACGAGGAGGGGGAGGAGGCGAAGAAGAACGAGGGAGGGGAGGAGGCGAAGAAGAAGAATGAGGGAGGGGAGGAGGGGAGAAGAAGAATGGGGGGAGGGGAGGAGGACAAGAAGAACGGGGGTGGAGGAGGACAAGAAGAATGGGGGGGAGGGGGAGGAGGAGAAGAAGAACAGAGGGGGGAGGGGACAAGAAGAATGGGGGGGGAGGGGACAAGAACGGGGTGGGAGGAGGACAAGAAGAATGGGGGGGGGAGGACAAGAAGAATGGGGGGAGGACAAGAAGAATGGGGGGGAGGACAAGAAGAATGGGGAGGGGGAGAAAGAACAGGAAAGTGGGGGGGAGGGAGGAGAAGAGGAATGGGGAGGGGAGGAGGAGAAGAATAATGGGGGGGGCGAGGAGGAGAATAATGGGGGGAGGAGGAGAGAAAGAGGAAAGGGGGGGGAGGGAGAAGAAGAAGGGGGGAGAGGAGAAGAAGGAGCGGGGGAGGAGAAGAAGAATGGCGGGAGAAGAAGAATGGGGGTGGGGAGGAGGACAAGAAGAAGAATGGGGGGGACGACAAGAAGAACGGGGGGGGGGAGGAGAGAAGAGGAAGAGGGGGGGGAGGAGGAGAAGAGGAGAGGGGGAGGAGAAGAAAGAACGGGGGGGGGAGAAGAAGAACGGGGGGGGGAGGAGAAGAGAAAGTGGGGGGGGAGGAGGAGAAGAAGAAGAGGGGGGGAGGAGGAGATGAAGGGGGAGGAGGAGAAGAGGAAAGTGGGGAGGGTGGGGAGGAGGAGAAGAGGAAAGTGGGGAGGGGGGAGGAGGAGAGAGGAAGTGGGGGGGACGGGGAGAAGAGGAAAGGGGGGAGGAGGCGAGTTTCTGGAATATACTCCCCCTCCCCATCCCTTCACTCTCTTCAAATGGCATCACAGTGGACTCCGTACATGAGAAGGCTGAATGCCTCAATTCTATGTTTGCTTCCAAGTATTGTGCCCCCAACTCGCTTTCCGTAACCACCATCCCTCATCGCACACAACTGCTCCTGGACTCTGGTTACCAGGAAATTATCTCCCTTCTCCGGTGCAAAAGACTGACTGATTCTGCAACTGGAGTGGACAGCATTAGCTCATGTGTCCTAAAAACCTGTTCTGCTGTTCTTGTACATCCTGTTTCTGCTCTTTTCACCCTCCCATTTGTCCTAAATCATCTTCCATCTGCTTTGAAATCAGCCAACACCGCATGACATAAAAAGGTGGAAACAGCGATCCCCTTAACTTCAGACATATTAGCTTATTTCCAAGCCTCGTGTTGGCTTTGCAGTTAGGGTGACTGACTTGTGATCATAGGGTCCTGAGTTCGAGCCCCGTTGGCCACTGAATTAATTCCCAGGTGGGGTTGACTCAGCCTGTTATCCTTCTGAGGTCAGCCAAATGAATACCAGTGTACTAGTTATAGGGACACTGCATCAGCGGCATCGCCGCATCCCTAACCAATGATGCAACCAGCAGTCATAAGGTTGCATTCGAAAGAGAGAGAGGGGGCATTTTTCAATTCAGCAAGGTCACGGGATCAATCATCGCAAATGACATAAAATCATTACTTTTCTTCAACGGCCTCATCTCAAATCAGCAATTTAGGTTCAGCCACGATATTGGACATGCTGCTTCTGCTCTCTCAACAATGGATGGAAGCCCTCATTGTCAGACATGATACAAGGGCTGTCTCTTGAGACATATCTCGAGCTTTCAATAAAGTCTGGTAACTCGCCTTACTCTCATCTCTCTGTGTACAGCATCCAAGGCCAACTCCACACTTAGCAAACTTCCTCTACTTATAGCCAAGATTTGGCTCAACAGAGTCCTTTCATATCCTCTCTCTATTATGGCTGGAGTGGCCTAAGGCTGTGTTCTGGGCCCAGTCCAATTCCGAATCTTCATTAATGATGTCTTTGACTCTGGAAAATCCCCTTTATCTATTTGCTGATGATTCCACCTTCTGCTGTGACATCCCTTGATCATCCTTCGGACAGCCAGGCTGCAGTCTCTTCCCTCTCTTCAGACCTTGACAAAATCACAAGCTGGTCAAACACTTGGAATATGTCATTCAATGCTGCCAAAACTCACACTCACTCTCTCTGAAAGGACCATCTGGAAAATCCCTCACCCCTCCTCCAACATTCTCAACAATCCTCTTGAAGTTCAATCACTGAAACTCCTGGGTCTCACTATCAGCCATGATCTTTCTTGGCCAGATTTCAAAGTTGGCCTGTAAAGCCAGTTGCCAACTGGGCATCCTGCATTGCACAAAGTCCTTCCTTGGCACACCTGAACTCTCCACCTACAAGGCCTCCATTCGCAGCTTGATGGAGTACCATTTTCTCATCTCGGCTGGCACTCCTGCCTCACACCTTGCTATGCCCAATACTCTGGAAACCAAGGCCTTCAACATTATTGGGATCTCCTACGATGAAGCCAAGCCTATGAGCCTATCACTTTCTCATCACAGACAGGTCGCTGATCTGTCTTCTACCTACTCCTTTCTGGTCTTGCACTCTGCTCTTTCCATGCTTTGTCCCCCTCCATGTTTCTGCAGGGCACATGGTCAATCAACCCCCTTCTGGTTAAACTCCCAAAATCCTGAATCACTGCTCCTCTTTTTTTTTCCCACCTGTGGAACCAACTTCCACATTTGCTTCAATATCAGTCTTCCCTCTCAGTCTTCAAGACAGCTGTTTACCACCATCTCAGATCACCTCCCCCCCCCATCCAAAACCATGATCTTTTCTATCCCCTTTAACCCCACACCCTTCCAAATTTCCAGTTTTTTTCCTTCCTGAGAGTTTGCTTCAAAATATCAATATTGTCTACCCGATGCATCCTCCCTTACCCCTCTTTCCCCACCAAATCCATTGTTTAAAAGAGTACACCAAGTCTCCCTCTATTTTGTCATTCAACTCTGCTGTTGGTGTTTCCCCCTTTCTACTGTTGTGTCCCGATTCATTAATCGTTTTAGATCTTCCAGGAGCCTTGACTCTGTATACAAAAAAAAATAAAAAAATGAAAAAAAACAAGGAAAGGGAGGAGGAGGAGGAGGAGGAGAGCAAAGGGAAGAGAAGAGGAAAGAGAGGAGAGGGAAAAGAGGAAAGAAAAGGGAGGAGATGGGAAGGGGAGGGTACAATAACCAGTAAGTCAGAGGGTTGGATTTGGTCAGGTAAATAGCAGTAGAAAGGGGTAAAAGTATGGGTGGGGTTGTTATAAGGTTGGAGTGCATCACCTCTATAAAGCCATAAAGGGAAGAGTGGGATTGAACAGCCTCAGGAAGGTAGTTCCTCACACGTGAAAAACAAAATGTCATAGTCCCCGTTGTTGTAGTGATTTTGCTGTACCGAGTTAAAGGGTTAGCCCATATTTATGTGCAACTAAAATGGCCGCCAGTCCACCAGTCGACCATCTTTGATCAGATCAGAAAATAAAGTGAGGTTCACATGTATGCCATCATGTACTGTGCTTGTGCCACGTCTTAACAATCAGACCATGCACGTCTGAGAAATTGATGGGGACGCATTTAAGTAAGAAAATGGCCGCCAGTTGGCCATCTTGGATCTGACCGATAAACAATGAGGTGCATAATATGTAAGCCATCATTCATTGTTCGTGAAGTTTGAACATTGGTAAATGCATGTCTGAGAAATGGTTGAGGACGTGTTCAACATCAGGTTTAAAAAACAAAAAACTAAAATAGCCGCCAGTCGGCTATCTTGGATCTGAACTCGAAAAAAATGATGTGCAGATGTACACCATCACGTGTTGCCTTTTTGCCAAGTACGAATAAAATCAGTCCATACAAGTCAGAGATATGTTTGCGGTCGAGACCAAACCCATAAGTCCCCGTTTTGGACGAAGTCCAACGGGGGCTAAGAATAGATCAACAACAGTGTGGAAGGGTGCAGTGAACCTGCATTTTGGAAGTTTAATCAGTAGTAGTTCACTGAAAGTACCTGGAGGAGTTGGGGGAGGTAAGAGGGCTGAGAGCAGGACAAGCTAAACTTGAGTCTGCTGTGACAGCAACAGCCATTGTGCTTCTGACTCATCACTGGAGATTGCAAAAACATGGAGTGCTCTGGATTCCAGGGATTCCAGGAGAGTCAGATGTAATGCTGGGTCCCTGCCCAAAGGGGAGAGCAGTACTCCATTGAGCGATCGGCAGTGAGCAGTTCTGATTTGTCAACTACATACTTGAATTGGAGAATGCCTCACTTGTGCCTGGCTTTGGGGGCCAACTTTTCAATATGTTCAGCCCAGGAGATATCATGGCTGATGGGTGAGGCCTAGAAGTTCAAGAGACTGTACTCTCTGACAAGAGACTGTACAAGAGACAAGAGACTCTTCCCATGGAACTAGGTAGCTGGGTTTATTTTATGATCCTTCAGGAGCAACAGGGTGAGAATGAAATTTTCCAGCATCAAAAGACATGTTCACTTGTCAGACCAATATCAAATAAATTCAAGATCAGCAGAGTGACACAGGTACTGCCTGTCAGTGTGATGAGTATGGGGTGAGGGAGAGTGGGAGAGAGGGGGGAGGGGGGAGTGAAGGGTGGAGAGGTGTCATCTGCAAAAACAGATTGTTTTTTCAGAGCATCAGAAATTGGTTATTGAGATGAGGAAACAATACTGGCCTCAAGACTCTGCCTTGATCAATCACTTTAACCTCCAATGGGAGAGGATTGTGTTCCATTCATAGCAACACATTAATTGTGCAAGAGCCCAGTGTTGGCTTTACAGTGAGGGTGGCTGACTTAAGATCTTAGGGTCTTGAGTTCAAGCCCCTGTCAGCCATTGAATTAACACCAGGTGGGTTGACTCAGCCTGTCATCCTTCTGAAGTCTGCGAAATGAGTATGGTAATGGGGCATTTCATCAGCAGCATAGCCACACCCCCAGAAAATGATGCAGCCAAGAGCTTCATACGAATAAATAAATAAATAATTGTGCAGGCAGAGGAAGTTAGAAAGCCCAGTCAGGTGGCGGCCTTGTATGCCAGAGTTAACAAGCTCAACAAGCAGAGAAGGCTGCTTGAGATATGTAAAGAGAGACAGTCCTGACCTCTCCTTTGAGATATCGGGTCTCTGACTAACAGTTTGGGTTATATCCAGGTGCAGTACACATCGAGTCAAGTGACCTGGACATAACCCAAACTGTTGGTTAGGGATTGAGTTTGAAAATAGGCAAGACTGTCGGTAACAATCATGGATTCCATCATTTAATGGCAAGTAAGCTTACTGACCTGCGCTGAAGGTCTGCCTTTGCACCCTTCTTGTGAATGAGAGTGAAGTGATGTGGACAGACTTCCAGGCACATCAGAGGTGGCCGAAGAAGAATAGGTTTAAGAGAGTACACAAAACAGAAGCAAGAGCAGCATTTGAGAACATGGGTACTGATGCCATATGGGCCATTGCTCATGAATAGTTGAGGCTGGCCAGAACTTCCTCGACCTTCACGGGTATGAAAGAGTCAAGAAAGCAGTGGGTGTTTCAGCGTAAGATGGGGAATGAGCGAATGGGTTTGGGAACATGAGATTGAGCTAAACATTTGCCTTGTCTAATGTGGAGTCTGATGTGAGGCCATTTGAAGTGAGGGAGGGGTTGAAGGGGAAGCATACACTTGACATGGATTTGAAAAGTCACCAGGACTGAGCAAGTTGAATAGTTGGAGAGTTCAACCATGATGTTTTCTGGCTTTTTCTAAGGATGGATACTCTTGATGCATGCTTTGTGGAGTGAACCAAAGTTGTCCTCGGTCGGTTATGCCTTCCATGTTGAGAAAGCAAGTTGCTCGACCACAACTGCTTCTTTTATATTTTTAGTGTACCACGGTCATGAGGATGAATACGATGGCCACAGATGGGATGCGATAAACTGGTGCATGATGATGACAGGTTCATGTGGAAGTATTCTAAGGTGGAATCAACATCAGATTCTATGGAGATGGCAGCCCATTCCTTTTGTGAAAGGACAGATTGTAGTCTCTGCGAGTTGGCCTGTGCAACCAACCAGATTATTTGGTGTTCAACTTCCACTCCAACAGCAGCCAGATATATAAGCTTCAACAAGAAAGTGATCAGACGAGGAAAGTGAGAGGTTGGATGGAAAGTTGGTCATTACCAGGTGCAGAAAGGAGAACATTCCAGTTGTACAAATCTGGTTTGGGAAATTTGAGGCGCCGCGAGGAGGAGTGATGTAAGGGACACATCGGCCATTTTGGAGTTAATGCCATATAGCACTATTTTAACCCTTACCCTATCATCATCATATCATTAAAAAATGTCGCTTACATCACTCCTCCTCACGGGGCCTCATTTACAGATGGGTTCAAACCCACAGCAATACCATGGCCGGTTGTTGCAAAGCTAAAACCCAGTGAGATGGCATGCTGGCACTTGAAATTGCCACACGTGAGGAATAGAGAGAACTAGGAAGGATGTTTATAAGTTGATCCATTTTAGGAAGTTAATAAAGATGAAAATCTGTAATTTATTTTCATCCGAAGCTAATATATGACATGGCATTAGTCGAGGCCTTACCTGTAACTTTGGCTTTAAATGGGCTTCCAACAATATGATAAGGCCCTCCAAACTTGATGGAGATGAGGTAACTGCCTGGTGCCATTGGCACATATGTTACTCGATAGCCCTCTGGCACCTCGACACAGTCCATCTTAACCTTGGATGGCCCATCAATGGTGACAGAGAGGGTTCCTGGCCCTGTTCTGCTTGTGTCAACAGTGAACTCTGCAGTCGCACCTGGGGCAGAAACAAGAGTATAGGCCTGCATTTTAAGATGTTTTTTTTCTTCTACAATCTGTAACATGAAACAATACAATACAAGGCCAGTAACAAAAATAATACACATCAAAATATATAAAAGCCCTGTGTATTTATTTCTCCATCATGCTGGAAGTGACCTCATGTTCCTGGAAGTGACGGCACATTCGTCACTGAAAGGGAGCACAGGCAACATCAGTGTTTGTACCATTTGCCATTTTGTTTTCATTCAGGAAAGGTGAATTTATGTCGTTAAAAACTTTTACTACGAATCTGAATTTGGGTTCATTGCATGACCATGCCGGTTGTTCTCACCTACAGCGCTGGAGGTGAGACGCAAGTAATTTTACTCAGTCATTTGAAATCGAGTCATCACTTTGATAATAAATATATTTCGAAAATGATCTTACTTTTCTTTCTTGAACAAAAGTGAATTCACAAACCGAAGAGTTATATTCTTTATAACTGTGCTGTGATGGTGGTGATTGGGAAGGGGGGGGGCGTCATTGTGACAGGCTTTATATGAGTATATAATACTGTCGTGTCCACTGCGGTTAACACCGACCTGGACGGATAGCCAAACAACCGAAATCCTTGGAGATTATGGCACGTGCAGGATGGAAGACGGCGGAGCACATGTTTATCCTCGAACCCACAAGGAACAAACAAACACAAGGAAATTCAACAAACAATGGTTTAATAAACATAAATCAAAGAGTTATAAATGAAGATAAATCAAAGCGCGAGGTAATGAAAAGTGAGGCAAACTAAAGCCTAATTTGAGATGTCTCCACTCGGTCACAAAAACAAACAAGGGGATAGATGAAAAAAAAATCCTCCCTTTATGCCGGTACTCAGTTTTATGTCCAGAGATGACCCACAGCTCCCTCTAAGTTCCAGGCACGCACGCACGCACGCACACTTGGTGTGTGGACCTTTCTCCTTGATCATACAAGGTGATTGCTGAGGTTCCAAGATAAGGCCAAGAGAATGCTCCTCTTCTCTCCTTCTCAAACCGTACAAACTTCACGACCCAGCCGAACAGTCAATGGCTAGCGTCTTGCTCCAGCACGCGAGCAAATTCAAACACGAACAACGAGAATCGTGCTGCTATTTCATCGTGCCGAGAGGGACCAGAGCCTTACTCTTTGCTTACAACCACCCTCTTGTCTCTCTAGCACCTTCTCCTTCTAAAGTCATCCCGACCAATCATCAACCTCAGGGGGTGTGGCTTGCCGTTAGGAAGCCAGGAAGATGGGGTTTTTGCCCGCTTGGAAACGTTTGGCTTTGTTGTTGTTGTTGTTGTTGTTGGTGTAAGAACATGTAGTTGTTTTATTTCCGGCTTTGTAAATGCAAAAACATAGGAAAATGTCACAGGGGGCAATCACATGCTGGGAGAAACTAGCCTTAAACCTACCAAGTTAACACAGCACCACCCCCATGTGGTGACACATAAACAGGCCTAAGCTGACTGTTTTCCCAACTTAACTTACATCGAGATGTCTCCTACTTGTCCACGGACCATGCTATACTGTACAATCCGATCTTTGCTATGAAATTTTTCCATCTACCCCAAAAACATAACAATACACTTGTTTGCCCGTTCATCCGTGTGCAACACTCTTCCAGGCTCTGCCCCTCAGCGCAGACTGACTCGTATTCTGTGTCGTTAGTTTACAGCCTCAAAAAACAGCAGACCCC
>CM068954.1:87431625-87452446 GCA_035128595.1 Eptatretus atami | reverse complement strand
GAAAGCAAGTTCTTGTGATTGTGAATGCAGGTAAGAAATGCACCAAAAATGGCAATCTTGTGAAGCTTTAAACCACAAAAGCACACTCTAAACCATAAATAAACCATTTAAACCGCTCAAAACCACAAAAGCAGCTAGTACTGAGAGAAGCTGCGAGAAGCTGAATGGATAGCCAATAAGCACGCAGCTACACCTGGTCACAAGGTGATAAAGGCCGAAAGGTGGGGAAGCAAAGCAATAATCACCACTGCAATCAACACATTTCTGCCAATGTTCATGTAGTTTTGTGATGCCATCAGGTTAGAACTGTGCGTTCAGCCGACAGAACCGGTACTTCACAGCAGCCTTGATATCATCTTTGGGGAAGAGATGAAAATCTGATGGAGCATGCTGTACGATAGTGAAACAGGTGACAAATTGCTTCAGTTATTCCGCAAGGCCCACAGGCCGCCAAAACAGCGTCTCACAACCAGTCACATCCCCAATGGACAGCCTGAAGCACCAGACACCAGGAATGGGATCTGGAGAGCAAGGAGAATGGCGCAGAAGCCCCATGGGATGTGGAGGCAAGAGTAACCACAAGGCATGCAGGTGCACGGAGTGAAGAGGCTCGCTGGATAGCGGAAACACGGGCTGCCGTGAAGCCCCACAATTCCGAGGCCAACAGGTTATCCAGGTGTCATTTTGGTCATCTCCAGCGGATATATATGAAGATAAATGAATATTTTTTTTTCCACGAAGGCTGAGTTAGGCACAATAGAGTGATAAAAAAAAAATCCAACAAAATATTTTGTGCCTGAAACACCACATCACTCACTGATCAATCTCTGAAAGTTTGCCGAAGATCTTTTGGCCATCTCTGAGGAAAATTGCGACACAGCAGAAACATCTCTCGTATAGTATAGATCCTGATAAGCAATGTTTGTTTCTTGTCCTTCCCACCCGTTTCTTTAAGGGACCGTGTTTTTCCGACTGGCATGTCCAGCCTTGTGTGCAATTCAGATTTGGAAATGGTAAATAATGGTGCGAGTAAGACTGTAGCCATTCTAAAATAGGCATGAAAACCTGAGAACCGAGATGAACCAAGGGCTATCGCCCCTCACCATTTTAGACGCACCTCCAAGCAAGAATGAGTGAACATGTGTAGCCCCACCAAGTGAGCCTCAGAGGAACAACAGGAAGTCACAAGAACTGAAAACAGAGCACCAACGGTGCCTCGCAGCAATGTGCAAAAGAGCTATTTGAGGCTTCAAGAGCAGACAATTAATCAATCCATTGGGACCATACTCTGTGCAGAGCATTGGTGTTGTCTAAGCAGTCTCCTTGGCTACAACTTGAGTACATGACAGCTGAACAGAGGGGACATCAATGCCTGAGACATGCAGTTCAATTGTCAGGACAACAATAATGAACCACCTTACAATCTTGGCCAGATGACTAACATGTCAATACCGTCGTGCACTCCAATTTCCTGATGAAAGCTTGAACTGTTGCCACAATGGAAACGTTGCCTATCCCAGTCGCCTCTTGGTCAAAAAGCACTTTTCAGTGATGATTCCTCGCAGGTAAATAACTTCAGAACCAACATATGCAATTACAACATGGTTTTTCATTTGCTTCCTTTGGGGCTCAAACTGGTTTTGTATGTAGGGTGAGATATCTACGTGTGTGCCACCCCTCTGATGGACATTAACCCTCTAGAGCCCACGAAATGTTCTGGGTGAACAAAAAAATAACCCCTGGGGCTCTAGAGGGTTAAACTAGGTGTTCTGTCTGCAAGTATTACGTTTTGGCTGCATTACCTCAAATGGCTGCACAGCTGACACTGCACGCGAAAAGGCTGAATACCTAAACTCAGTGTTTGCTTCTAAATCTTGTGTCCCAAACTCATTGCTTTCTGTACCCACCTTATCCAGTCACACCCAGCTGTTCCTGAACTCCCTGTAAATTTCTCCCAACAAGGTGGAGAGTTTGCTGTCGAACCTCAACTCTGATTCTGCAACCCGTCCAGACGGCATCAGCACTCTTGTCCTAAAAAACCTGCTCTGCTGCTCTTGCTCACCCTCACTCTGTTATACTCACCCTCCCATTTGCTCAAGGTCACCTGCCTTCTGCTGGGAAATCAGCAAACATTACCGCTCTGCATAAAAAAGGTGCAAAAACAGATCCCTGTAACTACAGACCAATCAGCCTTCTCTCAATTACCACCAAGGTCGTGGAATCCATCATCGCTTCTGACATTAAATCCTTCCTCTTCTCCAATGGCCTGATTTCAGATCATAAATTTGGATTTAGACCAGGCCACTCAACCCTGGACGTGCTACTTCTGCTTTGCCAACAATGGATGGAGGTCCTAAATGCCAGACATTAGATCAGAGCCATTCCCGAGACATATGCGAGCTTTTGATACAGTCTGGCACCCCGCCTGCTCATAAAACTGTCTTCTTATGGTATCCAATGCAATCTCACTCACGGCTCATGACTTTCCCTCTCCTGTCACAGTCAACGTGTGGCTCTTGATGGAATTCTCTCATCTCTTCCCATCCAGGCTGGAGTTCAAGGCAGTGTTTTGGGCCCTGTGCTTTTTCTGGTTTTCATCAATGATCTCTGATTCCCTGAAAAATTCTCTATCTCTTTGCTGACAACCCCACCCTCTGCTGTACCATCTCTCATCCCTCTGATCGGCAGGCAGCAACCTCTTCACTCTCTGCAGACCTGGATAAAATCACAACCTGGTCAAACATTAACACGTTTTCAATCCTGACAAATCTCACACTCTCACTACGTCTCTCTGAAAGGACCATCTGGAAAACCCACCCCCCCTTTCCAACACCTACTTTCTCAACAATCTCCCTTAAAGAAGTCCTATCATTCAAGCTTTTGGGTCTCACTCTGCTATGATCTTTCCTGGAAAAGCCACATCTCCAAGATGGCCTCCAAAGCCAGTTGCCGACTGGGCATCCTCCATTGTGCAAAGTCCTTCCTTCGCACAGCTGAGCTTCGTACAATTTTCAAAGCTTTCATCCACAGTCTGATGGAGTACTGCTCCCGTCTCCTGGGTGGTGCTCCTGCCTCACACCTAGCTCGACTTCACACTGTGGAAACCAAGGCTTTTAGGATCATTAGTGCCTCCCGCATTAGATCATTTTAGGACTTAGGATCAGAAGGCAGAAACTTTTGGAGACCCACATGTGGGCAACTCCTTCCCCCTATGTTGCGACATTGACATGGCACATGCAGTAATTTTCACAATATATATCTTAATTCATTTCCCTGTCAAGCTGGTGACTCCTGATATACCCATCAACTTACCCTTGTCCTCTGCTAAAAAATAACTGCTTTAATGAATGTGCTTACATTACTTATAGTTTCATTGTGATCCTTTTTCAAATGTCCTCATATTTCAAATTATTTGAAATAAATGTCAGATGTAAAATCTCAGCATCATTTTCCAGTTGCATTTAAAAAACCAACAAAGTTTTCTTCTTTCTAAGTGCTCTGATGTTTATAGCCGATTGCCCATGCTGCATAGGACAAAAACTTAAGAGCAGGCGTGTGTGTATGCATATGCACTAACCCACTTGTCCCCACTCCTACCCAAGATATCAGAAGTGACAAGAGCAAGAATTGCTTTGCAATGCATGTCCCATCCATCCATCCAATAGGACCATACTCTGTGCAGAGCGATGGTGCTGCCTAAGCAATCTCCATGACTATTGGGCACAATCTTGGACGGGTCGTCACTCCGACACAGTATACCAGCAAGCTGGCACTCATTTTTGCCGATCTCGGAAGGATGACAGGCAGAGTCAACCCCACCTGGTATTAATTCAACAGCAAAGTGGGATCCTCAAATCCCAAGCACACCACTATAGCCATTAAGCCAACACCAGGCAATTGTCCCCAACCGGTCCCAATGAACGTTTGAGAGATAAAAATTAGTTTGTATTGAATGCACACTTGAGCTGATAACAGAACCAAAATGGAGAACAAGAAGCTCTCTAACGTACCGTGTTTGGGTCTATTCGGCAAAAATAAAAGGAAAAGCAATTTGCATTTACTGATATATTTTGTAAACTCGAAAGCAATAAAGAAAGACAACTCGAATAACAAACCGCAGATAAAAATTAGTTTGCTTTAACGCATGCTCAAGCCGATACCAGAAGCACAATGAAGAAGAAGAAACTCTAACCCACCACGTTTCGTTCGTTTCTTGGCTTTGCCCATTTCATATTAAACAAGAGCTCAAGTGAGCACAATATACGCCCGAACAAGAAGGTATATACAGAATTGTGCTACTACATGGAAAACAGCATCCTGGTTGCCATGGCAACCACTTTAGATGACGAACGTATGTCGCGACACACCGTCTCCACAGTCTGTACCTATGTACAAAATATGAAACGTGAAAGTTGAAAACTTTGGGAGTTAGAGTGTGGACAGGAATGGACGGGCGGACGGAGACAGACAGGCAGACAGGCAGACAGACAGACAGACAGACGGACGACCGGTATCACATAATACGCCCCGATATATATATATATATATATCGGGCGTATAAAAATAACCCGATGTACGTGCATGAAACAAAAACATGTGTACGTCTTATGTGGATACATAATACCTCGTGGTTATATACCTGGGATTATTCAAATTGCACTGGGCCATGGACTCACACCCACGCCTATGGCCTGAGGTCTGCCAATCTGTGCTGCTTCATGCAATGGTGGCACATGATTTTATTGGGGTGGAGTGAAGTGAGCTGTCCAGCCAATGGGTGTAAAGCATTGGGGTGGAGTCAGGGCAGCTGAAAACTGACCCATGTATAATGTGATCTTTTCCATGCCCAAAAAGGGTATACCTCTGAAAAATTGACGAAACACCCTGAAACTCGAACTTATTCTACAACTTATCATAATAAAGCCATATACCAACTTTCACTTGAATATGTTAAAGGGTTATGGGGGGGGGGGGAGCCTGAAAAACCACAGGTGGGACGGATGGACGGACAGAAGGAGAGAAAACCTATAGTTCCCTCCAGTGAAACCAGTAGGAGACTATTAACCCATGCCACTCCCCTGACATTTCTGATTAGGTATGGATCATCGGTGTACATCAAGTGCTTATTGTTTGATTGGCTCACAGACATTTCCTATATATTGATGCCAATTATATATTCAGATGCACAAGGTTTACAAACATTTAAAATTAAAATTCTTAACTCAAAGTTGAAATTAAAATAATGTTGCTTCAGCAGCAGGAGCAAAAACCAAGATGTAACCACTACACTCTATCATGTAATGCTTGGTGCCTCAACCCACCTGTGGTGCCTCCCTCAAGACCCAGCCCATATGCCAGGACCTGTCCAGGATCCCCAGAATGCCCTGGTTCTCCAACACGCACACGGAATGGACTGCCAGGAATGTGACTTCCATTGAATTTCACAGCGAGTGTATGCTCGCCATTTTCCCGGGGTATGAACCGCACTGCATATTTGTCTCCAAGAGTGGCCAGTATACAAGAAGGAAAAGAGAAGAAGGCACAGTTGAAAACATCCATATAGTTCATATAATGAAGACTTAAGGCAGAGTTTTGGATTTTTTCTTAAATGGATTAATTCCAGGCTAACTCAACCAAACAGTAGGATCACATCAACATTTTGTTAAAAAAAAAAATGATTCAAGAACAGCAAGACAGCATTTTATGAAAAATATAACGATTAAAAAAATTAAAATAAAATAAGATATTAAAAAAACAAAAACAAAACCAAAAACTTACCATGTTCGAGCTCGGATACGTGGCACTCTTCTATAGCTCCTGAAGGTGCGTGGACTTTTGCATCAATGAGACCTTTTGCACCATTGAGGTGAACTGCAAATGATGCTGGATAGTTGACCTTTAACCCCGATTCCTATTGGGTAAAAAGCCAGAGTAGTTTCCAACAAGCTTTAGCAAAAGTTTATCAGCAGTTATTTTTTTCCCCACCATTGTGTTTTTGATGAAGTTGCTACTCTTGTGCATTGTATTGAAACTGGAAACTTCAACCATGTGGTCCAATAAACGAAAGTCTAGCATCGAATATTGTTTGTTATACCAGAGCCCAATCACCCGCCTCGGCCTGAGACACCAGAGAAGCGTTTGCAAGCAGCACAAATCACCAGATTCTCCCTCGATACATCCAGAAAACCCCGTCTCCCAACCCTCATTCACCTGCCAAATCCCATCCATGGAAGAGCAAGAAGCAAAAAGTGAAAGAGGTAGAGGATAACGAAGAATTGTCTCCTCGTTGGAGAAGTACTGCAAGCTTTTAATTTTCTCCACAAGATAAAAAAAAGAAGAGAAATGATACTTTGTACATTGGCTGTGGAACCGCAACAAACAAAAGCCAGCTCAGAGGATGAGGCAGGTGAGGAGGTTTTGTTTTGGGTATTTTGTGCTGGGCTAGGCGGCAATGTGGTATGCCGAGCCACACAAACGCTCCTCTTGTGCCTCACCTGAAGGCTGGTGACGGTGAGGAGTCGTGCGTCGTCGGAGCAGGCGACGGCCGGCACCAGGAAGGGGCTTTCAGGAATATGATCATCATTGAACTTCACCGACACCTCATAGTCACCTGTGTGCAAGGCAAGTAGGGATTTGGCACAGTGTTAACAATAAGACAATCTTCTTCAAAAACTGAAATGTTCCATAAGAACTGTCAAAGTTTGAAAAGACCTGCACATTTATACTTTTTGAAAAAGCACAAAGTTAAAATCGACGGTATTGTTGCCAACAAATTTTTCACCCAGTTTTTACCCCTAAAAACCACCTTTTACTCTCATGACCCCTCGTTTTACCCTTGCAACCACCCACCTGGTTCTTCAACAACATAGGAGACCCCACAGGAACCATCCTTGCGATCCTCAAATGAAATGTCTGCCTTGCTCGGACCCTCGACAGCGATAGACAAACCACCTGCCCCAGCCTCCCTCGTCCAAATGCTGAATTCAGCTACAAAATAATATCGTGGTAAGAGCATAAGGACAGTTTGTGAGGAAGAGTACAAGAAAGATTAAGTATAACAGGGTATAGGAAAACTTTTGCCATACTTACCAGGTATTCCCGTTTCCACATGCTCCAGTCCTGGACCACCAGCACGCACTTTGTGGGGTCCTCCTTCACCCATTGGTCCAACAGTGAATTGGAAGGGACTGCCTGGGACGTGCCTGTCACGATACTTGACGCTAACAGAGTGTGGGCCAATTTCAATCGGAACGAAGCGGACACCGTAAGTTCCATCACCACCATCCTTAATCTCGGCTGGTTGTACATGCCCCGATGGGCTTGTCACTTCTGCTGACAGGTCCGCCTTGTCGATTTCTGGTAAAAGAAAACATGAAGCAAAACAATCATCTTACGTAATATTAACTGTCTGGACTTTCAGCGTTTCATTCTGCTCCTTGGACAATTTATCCTGAATGTTTTTTATGTACACATTTTTATTTAAAAAAATTAAGTAATGTTTTTAAAACTTAAATTGGGTTCTTTTTGTAAAGACCAGAATTTTTTTTTAAACTTTATCACCAAAATATGAAAACTCAAAACACTCTCTTTCTTCTTAGAGTGGTTGAAGCAAAGATCAAGAGTGGAATATTTTTCTCTCATAAATCGGACTTGACGAGCCATTTTAAGAAGCTGTGAAGAAAAATATCAGGAAGAGAATAAAGCAGAGTGAGAGGGGCATTGGTTAGATTTCAAAAGCAGCAAAGTTCGCAGCATCGGCACACGTCACACCTTACCTCCATACGCCTGAGTACAGCAAGCACAGCGGTAGGAAGGAGAAGGAAAATATAGGTGGGAGAGGCAGAGGGCACAAAGGTTAGCAGCTGGATTCGAAACAAGACCACAAATGGAGGAAGCCTAAGAAATAAACTCGCACGACAACGAAGGTCAACAGTTTCAAGCATTTGATACTTTTTAGTAATACCACTTGGTCTTCTCTTCCCATTGTGCGATGTGCGCTTTCTTCTTCAAAGACAGCTATATCAACACTCAGTAAGACAGCAGGAAAAATAAATAAATAAAAAGATCTTCAGTGGCATCAATGGAATAGTTCCACGACTCATTCACACAATCGCTAATCGCCTAATTAGTCAATGTACCTTTTGGAGATTGAAAGGTTATTTAAACGAGTGACCATGGACCGGTATCAGTTGATCAAGGATAATTTCCATATTTAATATGCAAAAGAAGAGGGGGTGGTAATCAAGATAATTTTTTTGACAAGAATGTTGAGGATGGAAGAAATTTGAAAAAAAAAAAGAAAAAAAAAAAGGTCGAGATGAGACTAATAATGCGATGGGAATGTAAAGGAGAGGATTATATACTCACGTCCCCAAATTAATCAAATTAATGTACGAGCTCCTCCAGGATATTTAAGACCTGTGAAGATGCAATGAAGTCACATGACAAAACACTGACCTGGAATTTTGAGGGTCACATCACAAACACTGCCCACAGATGCAACAGAAGGCTCTCGCTGCCTTCGTGTCACCATCTGACGCAACCGTCCCTCCCCAGTCACCTTCACACTAAATGGGCTGCCTGGAAATCACAGACTAATGGTCATCAAATTGAAATTATTAGTCTTTAGCTCTTTTCAAAACAATACGAGTTTTTCCAATGACAAAACCATCAGCAAATTAAATGTGCACCTGGCACGTGCTCATCAGCAAATTTGATGCTGACAATGTAGTTTCCTGGTTCCATAGGGCAATAAGATATGCGGCATGTTCCATCTTCCAAGTCCTCACAGTTGATATCAACCTTGCTTGGGCCTTCGATGGCGAGGCTTAACCCACCATAACCTATCAAAAATCAACAGTTTAGATGACAAAATTTGGAGTTTATATCCAATAATAAAGGTCAATCAACATTTTTGAGGACTCATCTAAACAAGGCATTGTATTCAACAGAGCATTTATATAGAACGGTGTGACCAAATGTCAAAGAAAAAACAAAGGAAGTAAAATTTGAAATGTGATATTGGTGGAGAACAATATGAAAAACAAAGAAGAAAAATATTCAGAAGCAATGAGAAATTGGCATCAAGACCACTCACCAGCATCACGTGTATCCACTGTAAAATATGACATCTCGAAGGTCTTTCCTTCCTGAAGGCCACGCCCAGCAACTTTTACTTTTGCAGAATCTCCAATTTCCGATGCACCCACCATCACCTTGAAGGGGCTGTTGGTCACGTGGTGCCCATTCTTTTTCACGTTCACCAAGTGTTCACCCACAGCCTTGGGTGTAAAAGATACACCTGCAATGACATGCGTTTGTTCTCCTTTTTAATCCGAAAAAAAAAAATACACAGCCAGGTCCACATCTGAACAATTGATTGCTCATCGTTTGTATATGGGCATTTCCAAAAACCATTCACACAATGGCTAATCGCCTAATTAGTCAATGTACCTTTTGGAAATTGAAAGGTTATTTAAACGAGTGACCATGGACAGGTATCAGTTGATCAAGGATAATTTCCACATTTAATATGCAACAGAGAGAGGCTCTCCTTTTGAGCAATCGGAGCAATTTGCAGTGACGTATTATATCAGTAACAAAATTGAAAACTTTGATTTTTTGTTGTTGTTGGAATCCTAATCACCCAAAATGCAGGAACTACTTGCTCAGATGGCAACAAAGCAGTCGCGTGCAAGCAAGAGCAATTTGCTTGTGCAACTGATCGCTCAGGTAGTCCTGACTAAACATTGAGCTCCTGAAATGGCACCAAAGCATTCCACCCTACCGATGTGTCCACTGGGCAAACGCTTCAGCAAGCAAGGCTCCTCATGACCAGATGGAGAGGTGATGGTGGCTGACAGTTGGCTCAGGTTGTTCTCCAGGACCTGCAGCGCGATGTCCTGACAACCACCCATGTTCAGCTGAGAAGTCCTCAAAGATTTGTCTCCTGGTACACAATACATTTTCTGTGAGTTCAAAAAAAACCAACCTTAGGATGTCAAACAAATATTTGATTTGAGAACCTGACTTTCAACTGTTGTTTAGCCACAGGTGTGACAGCTGCATTAGGAGAAGCATTAAAAATTGAGAAATGAGAGACTCAAGATATGCCAATGTTTTAGCTTTTCATTACACAAGTATTAGATGGATTTAGTAAAACAATATGCTAATGTATTTTTATATTTTTTATTTTTATACAGGAGAACATCTTGAGCTGTGTTCGCAATAAATAACCCAGGTTCAAATTCCATATACTTTATGTATTTTGTCCATTGTCCACTCAAGTCCTTGCAATTAATGTAAAATTACTGATGTGTAACCAATGTCTCTGTCCTGTACGTGTTTTCTGTCCAAACTACACTATCGCATCAGCTCTGTATTAAAAACGCCCCATTAATTCTAAAGACTTTGGATCTGGAGTAAAGTTCTAGCATTCACATGAAATATTAATGTGGGCCAAGTAGCAAACTAGTTGGCATTGTGAGATGGCATGGTTGTTGATCATGCATTCCTCTTGCCAACACAGTAGTTCTCACTCTTAGATTGTGAGTTACACCAAGTTAAGATTTAAGTCATGCGACTAATCAGTGGTCCCAAAAGGTTGATCGAGTCCAAGACTGATGGACTAAGTTCTATACGCACATACGCACACCTTGCCTGTGAAAACTTTGGCTTTTGTTTGAAACAACTTTTAGGTGTGAACACATTTTGCATATTGTGAGCATCACATTCATTGAATGTTTTTGAACATCCCACAGAGCACATGAGACATACCAGTGATCCTGGCAGTGAAGGGACTCCCAGAGATATGCTCGTCATCAAACATGACGACAAGGCTGTAGTCTCCTAGCGCCGTCGGCAGGTAGGACACAGAGCACGTACCATCTTTGTTGTCCGTGCACGTTATCTCGGCTTTGGATGGGCCCTCCACCGCCAAAGACAAACCACCTGTGCAGAAAACAATAAGCGTCTAAATCCTGGAGATAAGAGTAAAGTTATTCTCAAGTTTTGACATCAAAAATAATGTAAACAGAAAATTTTCACTCCTGCAAACTAAGCAACCTCACAAAGCATTTGTATCGATAGTGGGGCAACTTTGCCAAATTTGGTGCTTTCCTCACAAAATGCACAATTGTTGTGCTCACTAGTAGCCTAACATTATGAACAGATTTGGATATTGGGCCATCTCAAATTCAGCCGCTGATGGGCTGTGGCAGCCATTTTTCAAAATGGCACCAGTGGTTACTGTTATGACAATCTCTGCTTACTGGAGAGGAATGCAGGTTGATAGTGAAGTTTATTTACTAATAAAGGTCCAATATGTAGAAAAAGATATAACAATTTGTTTTGGTTGAGAAAAAAAGGTTGAGCAAAAAAAAAAAGTTGTGAGCAAAAAAAAAAAATTCCACCCAAGAAGTAGCAAAGGGAAACGCAGCTGGCCTCTCTCAGGAACGACGTGGCACTTTTCTACGGCTCTACATCGGTTGCCAGACGAGGGATGGAACCTTGAAGAGTTCTTTCGTCATGAGAATCAAGCGTGTCCTTCCAGCTCTCTCCGATGGAGAAAGTCTCCGTCTAGGTACGAAGAGTGATCTCCTCAAATGCTTTGAAGAGTTCTCCAATGCCCAATCAGAGGCTCCTGATACCAGCCTAGTTCTTAGAGGGCAGTCATTGTCCAGATGCTGAAGCCTGCGGTAGCCAAGAACTTTGATGACTATGCCCAGGATGTCTTCATACCGTACATGTCAACAAAGCTTCAGACTGTGTCACGCCTGGACTGGTCTGGGACGCTACGTTGCTGATTCACTGAAGGCAGTGCAAGATCAAAGCGTGGAAAAGGAGTGCGAGACGCGTGGTTGGAGCAGCAGTTATACCTGGGAAACTGGCAGAACTTCCTCCGAGTGGACACCAACAAGACCGAGCTGTTCAAGTTCCTATCAGAAGCTATTTTCAGGTGGTTTGACCAGGATGACAAGCAGCTGGTTATCACTGATGGAGAGGCAGTCCTGAGCAAGCCACCGCTGCTAGACCTGGCCTTGCTCGCCCATGCAGCCAAAGAAGCTGACAGTCGAATGTTGTTGCATGCATCCCATGCAGCCAACCATGATCACCACAAGATACTGATCAACTTCAGTCCACAACAGTTACACCTTTGTTGTTGGCTGTGTCAGTGGCCAGGGACTGCAACCGAAGTGAACTGTGGCTAGCATTTGGCACTGGAAGAGTTTTCGGTACCTGGAGCCCACGAAATAGCAGCTGGCCTAGGACCAGAGAAGGCACAGGCACTCCCAATGTTTCACGCTCTGACTGGTGTGACACTGTATCTAGCTTTGCTGGACATGGTAAGAAGACTGCTTGGACAATCTGGACCGTTCTGCCAGAACTTACAGACGCACTGCTGAAGCTATCCTCTGCACCAAGTGGCATACCAGACGATGTCATGCACACCATCGAGAGGTTCGTCATATTGCTCTATGACAGAACCAGCACGTGCAACGACATTGACAAGGCCCGAAGAAACTCTTCGCGAAGAAGAACAACGTGCAGCTGATCCCGCCAACCAAGGCAGCTCTGGAGGAGCATGTGAAGAGGGCGGCCTACCAAGGAGGCCATGTGTGGGGTCAAACACTGCTACCAACGCCAGAGCTGCCTCCACCATCCAGCTGGGGCTGGTCAAGAATGACGAGGGGTGTACGAGCCACACTGGACGAAGCTACCCAAAGCAGCCCACACCTGCTATGAGCTAGTATCGTGCAAGTGCAAGAAGAGCTGTCTGAAGCGTTGCAAGTGCAAAAAGGCCGCACTTGAATGCACAGCTTTGTGTGTGTGAGGGAGAGTGCTCACTAAATTGAGAGAATATTAACAGAGCAGACTGTGTCACTGATTCAGAACATTTAAATGAGACATCTCTCGATCAATTCTATGAGTGAGATGTCGGTATTCATATCGATGGAGTGAACGGCAGGCTCGATGTGATGTTCCTTTGCAACCATGCTCAACAACCACTGACTTTACATAAGCGATGCTGGTATTCATATCAATCAGACGCAGACCGCGATTCGTTTGCCACCATGCTCAACAACCACTGACTTTACATAAGCGATGTTGGTATTCATATCAATCAGACGCAGCCCTTGATTTGTTTGCCACCATTCTCAACAACCAATTTCTATGAGTGAGATAGTCGTCCGGTACAACAAAATAATTAGCAGCCATCTTGCAAAATGGCGCTATCTTTAAACTTGAGGTGGTTACAGGTTATGTTTTTCTTAATTCAGCTTTTAATAAATGTTCAACAAGTTAGAGTGAAATTATAGTAACCGCTAGCGGCCATTTTGGAAAAGGCTGCCCCACAGCCATCAGCGGCTGAATTTGAGATGGCCCAATATCCAAATCTGTTCATAATGTTAGGCTACTAGTGTGCCCAATTTGGTGCTTTCCTCACAAAATGCACAATTGTTACGCTATATTTAGCTAAGTTGCCCCACTACGAGTACAGTTGGAGCAGTGTTCAGCATTGTGAACCATGACTGCTGCATCTATTATTCTGCTTGATGTGGTGGTGGTGGTGGTGGTGAAAGCTCTGCATCACATTAGCACTTCCCATCCTCAAGCAGAACCATTAAAGCTCCTTCTCTATCACTGCAAATAAGTCAGATGTCAGAAGCATCATGGCCTTCGACCACCTTTCATTTGGCCCTACGCACTTTCCATCTCAATAGTCTGCCTCCTGCAAAAAGTTGCATGTGATCATTTATGAACTCACTTCATGTTAACATCTCAAAGTCCGAGCTTCGTGGTCACTTTTACCTTTTCACTTTACTTCGTGCACCTCTTGCTGCCAAACTTTCTGGAGGTAACCTTCCACTCTTTGCTGCTCAACTTACACTTTCATTAACCTTATCCATGAAAGGAAAAATCATCTTCATAATCAACCTCTTTCCAAAGAAAATTATTCCAATGATCCAAGAGAGAAATATGTACAGAGAGGTTTCCATTTCATCCTTTTTTTGTCATCCAAGATTTGTATACTGTACATAGGGAATCCAAGTTGTCACACCTAATGACATGACAGACAGTACTAATTGACAAACATTATTCATATCACATAATTCTACAGTCTCCAATGCATTTTGTGGACAACTATCAACTTCGGTGGATACAATACACATCTCCAAGGTTGGTGGATTTTATTTTATTTTTCTTCCAAAATTTATTCTGCATCACCACGATTTTCAAAGGAGCTCAGATTTTTTTTTTGTATTTTTAAATCAGAGAAGCTGTTATGGTCATACCCTTGGTACGAGATGCCATTATTTTGAGTCCCAAAACAGAGCAAATAGCGTGAGAAACTTTATATTCACCTGACTTGTCAAAATAGAGGGAATCCACAGATTACCAAATTCAAACCACAATAATAATAATAAAAAATGAAATGGGATAACAATGCGGTTTGCTGTATGTGAAAACATTTATCGGAGTTTTATTGACTTTCTTTTCCTTTCCATGAGTCTCCTGTGAATGGCACTTGCAACAAAAAAGTGCATTGTGTTACCTAGTTTATGGAGATCAAATCAGCTACACAGGTTCAACAAAACTTCAGGAACCTATGGAAGGCAGCCACCATCGCAGAAAACTTCGTGAGTGGCACAAAAGGTTTATGGAGATTGGTAGCATGCTGCGGTTGAAGGGCACAGGCCAACCAAGCACAAGCGGTGAAGATGTTGAACACATTTGTGAGTCATTCAAGTGCAGTCCCCAGAAGTCCATTCGGACTGCTGCCAGGGAGCTGCGGCTAACTCGCTCAATAATACGTAGTGTTGCACACATGACTATGGCTGTGTGCATACAAGATTCAGCTGGTGCAGGCACTCGTGCCAGATGACTGCACAGAGCATATAGTTTTGCAGTGGACATTTTTGAATGCTCAGATGAAAATGACAGATTCCTACAATGTGTGCTCTTTGCAGACGAGTCAACTTTCTACATTTTGGGGAAGGTCAATGGACAAAACATCAGGATTTGGGGCTCTGATCCTCCCCATGAGGTCCAAGAACTTCATTGCAACAACTCAAATGTTAACGTTTGGTGAGGTGTATTGCATTACTAAGTCAATGGGCCATTCCCCTTTGCTGAAGCAATGATAAAGTCTGACAATTACTTCCACATGGTGGAGAACTTTGTACTCCTGCAGTTAGCGTACCTGCAACCAGAGATCATCGACTAGCAGGATGAAGCTTCCCAACAATAGAGTCTAATAGTACGCGGTTTCCTCAATGATCGATCGATTTGGTGCAATGATTCAATTCTGTGACCACCATGTTCGCTGGACATAAACCCTCGGATTTATTTTTTCTATGCAGTTATGTGAGGGACTGTGTACCAAACTAGGGTTACTGATATTGTGGATCTGAGGAAGAGGATGAAAACTGTAATCGAGACCATAAATGCAGGAATGCTGAACCAAAGCTGGAAGGAGATAGAGTACCTCCTTGACATGCTATGTGTGACAAGGGGTGCTCACATAGAAGTGTACCAATGATGATCTTCCCTAATCTCGGCAATAAAACTTTGAAAAATGTATTTACATGCAGGAAACTGCATCGTCATTTCATTTTTGTTTTTTTATTCCAGTTTTAATTTGGAACGGTAATTTGTGGACAACCTGTAAAATTAGATACAGTAGTACACTGTACATATTATTTTGTGGTCACATAGACCTTCAAATTTATCACAGTGATCACAGAACTTTTGGGATCATCCTCAAAGGCCCTTGTGCATTATACATATTACACGCAGTGCAAGGACATTAACTGACGATGGATAAGTCAATAGTCTATGAGATTTATAATCTGGGGTCATAGCTAAATGCTTATATGGGAACACCAAACAAGCCAATTTTAGCTCAACAACCAATAAGCTCACCTTCCCCAGCATTCTTTGTATCGATTGCAAAGTGCGTTGGTTGATTGACGGTCCCGTGCGTAAGACCTGGCCCATATGCAGTTACGTGTCCACTGTTGATTGCATCAACATAAAACTGCAGTGGACTGCCTGCTCAAAAATAAATGGGGCAAGGTAAAAAGATGCAGAAGAGGTTTGGGTGGGGGAGAGGGGTGGTACTGATGTTACTTGTGTATGTGCAAGCAAAATAGGTGGTATATTTTTTGTGTTACTCAATTGAGAGATCATGACAGCTAATCCAAGACAGCATGCAGCTATGCACAAGTCATTGCAGAAAAGCAAACATAGTTATGATTTTGAAGTAGAGATGGAATATCAAGTATATTATTCTCCAAAATAATTCTACTTTTTCTTTTAAATGAGACAATCGGTTTAAATATTTTGGTCCTTTGACAGGGTGGAACAAGGTTGAAGAAACACTGATAGCAGGAAAGGTTGGAAAGGTGAATCCTTCTCTCCAAACTCTACCGAACCACTCCCCCACCCCCCTTTCCCTTTAATACAGATCCTCCTCAGTTCTTCAATTTAGTATCCTGTGCATTTTTCTTTTGCTGCAATCCAGACTGTGAGAATGAGGTCATCTTGCCCCACCTTTCCTCTAACCAGGAAGAACAAAAGTAATCAATGTAAAAAAAAATTATTGGCAGAAGCAGCTGGAAAAAATATCACCAAGGTCAAACAACGATCTTAAAAAAATGCTTCAAAGGAAAGAAAAAAAAAGAAGAAAAGGATAAAAATGAAAGGTTAAGGAAGTATTGTTTGTCAGCATGAGCAAGTTATACCTGGGATATGGTTCCCATCATATTTGATATCCATTTCATGCAGGCCTTTCTCCACAGGGGCATACTGCACCGTCAAAGTACCATCTCCATTGTCAGCAATCTCTGGGACAGCCTTGCGGCCGGACGGCATATGGACCTCTCCTGATATGAGCAACGAGCAGTGAAGATAAAATTAAGTACAGGTAGAAAAGGATGAAGGGAGAAGGAAAGCAGGCGAGTATTGCAAGTACCCCAATCTCAAGTAATAGCTACCAGGTCAGGTATGGAAGCATGCATCGGAGGAGCACGTCACCGCATCCACTTTCCGTCAGTCCTCCAAGGGCCTCCGTCTGGCCATCCCCCAGGCAGATGCTTGGCCCATCCCAATCTCCTCAAGATGCTGATGAACATGTTGCAACCACGAGGCACGTGGTCGGCCCATTGGCCTCCTCCACTCACGAGGCTCCCTCGCTGAGAG
This sequence comes from Eptatretus atami, assembly GCA_035128595.1. Classification (NCBI taxonomy): domain Eukaryota; kingdom Metazoa; phylum Chordata; class Myxini; order Myxiniformes; family Myxinidae; genus Eptatretus; species Eptatretus atami. Next base: position 87,435,241 of record CM068954.1, on the reverse strand, counting down.
AATCTCGTGAGCAGGATCAGCGTCAGGAAAACGAGCCACATGTCCATACAGCCGCAAATAATGCTCGCAGACTATGCAGGTAACAAATCTCATTCGAATCTCTCTCAGCAACCGCTCGTTGGACACAAAGTCTGACCAGCGGTAGCCAAGGATTCTCCAGAGACCTGGTACCAACGGAATCAAGTCTCCATCTCAGGCCCCTGGTAAGAGTCCAAGTCTCACATCCGTAGAGCAAGACTGGAAGCACCAGAGGCCTGAAAATTCGGACTTTCGTCCTCCTGCACAGGTACTGACAGCACCACACCCCATGATCCAGTGAATCCATGACTCCCCAGGCCCGACCCACACGTCGATTGTGTGGAAGAAAAATAATTATATTCATGTATTCTCAATTATATTCACTTGTTGTTGGCACTTTATAAATATAATTTTTGTACTGGAGTCAAATTGTCTGTCTGTAAAGTTTCCCTTTTCCCGACAGTCTTTTCACCTCCATAAGGATAAACGAATATCTCACCAGGAAAAAGGTCTTGCTCGCTGCATAGAAACAGGCTGACCTGGTTGATAACAATGCAAACTTTCACCTTGTGCCTATCCCATAGTTGAATTGCCAAATGTCTCACCCTCCTATGATTTGGATGTCAAATGAGTACAAGAGGGATTGCTTCGGGATTCTTGTTAGCGGAGATCATTGAATGCTTGGCCATTAGTGTTTTCCCCTCGACGTATGTGAAATTAAAGATTCTCTTTCGATGTACTTTGTCCGAGTGGACAATTGAGTTCTTCAGATTCACCAGAATTGACCTCTGGCACTCAGCTAGTGGAGACATGAATATCACTGCCATGGTAAGTGAATCTCTCAGTGACCTCAACATCCTCACCACAAACAGGTACAGACAAGACAGCAGCATCCCGATGCCATGGAAAGCCTGGATCTTAGTTTTGACCCAGGAAACCAATAATCAGTGGCTCCAACTCCTCATTCAGCACCTTGAGGGTCCCCAAAAGGATATCCAGACAGAACAAAGATGATTGCATCATCTGCGAAATCAAGGTCAGAGATCTTGACATTCCCAAACAATGCACTACGGCTTGATCTCTCCGACATCCTCCCCGGAATCCAGTCCGTATAAGTGCTGAAAAGTGTGAAGGCCAGTACACGCCCCTGACAAACTCCAGTAACAACTGGAAATAAGTCAGAGATGGCATCACCACTTCTCACAGCACTCTCAGTACCAAAGTAGAGTTCAGACATCAGTTTGATCAGTTTTGGTGGCACCCCACGAAGACCGAGAATCCTCCAGAGGGCATCCTGATTCACTGAATCAAACGCATTGCAGAGATCAACATAGGCTATAAGCAGCCCCTGCAAAAACTCTCGTCTGCGTTTGGTGAGGACACGAAGAGCAAGGGTACGGTCAATCGTTGACCTCTTTGGTGTAAAGCCTGACTGCTCTCTGTCACTGGTGCTCACACAGATGGTAGCGAACCCAATCAAGAATTATCTGAGCAAAGACCTTTCCTGACACTGAGAGCAGCAGCATCATCCCTCCGTAATTGTTGCAATTCTGGCGATCAACCTTCCCTTTCCAGAAAGGGACAACAAGATCCCTCTTACACTCAGTTGGGATGATGCCTGCGTTCCAGGCAGAGCACAGAACTGCATGCAATGAGATGAGTTAAGCATTTCCACCAGCCTTGAGAAGTTCAGCAGGGATGCCACAGATCCTAGGAGCTTTACCCCATTTCAACCGGTTCACCGCACCCTGTGTTTCCACAAACAAAGTGGATCATAGTTGATTGGAGGATCAGCAAGAGGAATAGTAACACCCGAAATCCAACTCAACAGCTGGTGGGTCAGCCTGGTACAGCCACTCAAAGTAACTGGCCCAACCGGCCTTCACTTCGGACTCCTCTGTCAAGAGCCCACCACCCTCTGCTCTTAATGCAGTGCACCGAGGAATGGGCTTGGAGGAATGCAATGTGTGAATTGCCCTGCAAGCAGGATGAGAATCACTTGACCACAGGTGATGCTCTACCCCCTCACACATCGGCCTCCTTGTCTTCCCTCAGCGCGTGTACAGTTTTTTGCCTCAACTAATTGAACAGCTCAGTTCTGCCATGAAGCCTGGCCCTGTGACTCTTGTGTCTCAAGGGACACTAGATACCATGGACCAAATTCTTCTTCGCCCTACGGTGAGTTCCAAGAAATCCACCGGCAACATCAAGGATGGTGGTATTGAAGGCACTACAAAACTCTTTGGGATTTCCCAAAGCATTCAGACTACCCAAATCCCCACTCAGCCTGATCACAAACTCCTCAGCTACCCTCTCATCCTTGAGCTTGCCAAGATCTAGCGTAGACTGCGATGGTACCATTCTCTCAGATTTAAGCTGCAATTTCAGAGTTGCTATAACAAGCCTGTGGTTGGTATTGAGAAACTGAGTACTCCAGTAGACCCTGCAGGTCTGGATCATCCTCCAGCTACTATCAACAAGCACATGGTCAATCTCCTTTGCCACATCACCAGCGTTAGAACACAAAGTCCAGCGATGATCCTGTGGGCGCTGAAACCATGAACCAGCCACCCGAAGTCCACGACTTCTTGCAAAGTCAATGAACTTGGTGCTGTTCTGGTTCACATTTTCAGACCCATGGGGACCAACACATGTCTCATAACCATCCCTATCAGTGCCAGTCAGCACTGAAATCCCCAAGACGAGAGAGTACTTGCCTGGGGCACTGATTAACCACACACTGGAGCATGGCAAAATGTGTCCTTCACGGTGAGATCACTCGCCTCAGTTGGAGCATGTACAGAGACCAGGGAAATGACAACCAAGGAGTGACGAATGCTTAGTCTCAGAATACGCTCGTTGACCGGGTTACCTCAATTATCTTGGAGTCAGCTTATTGGACACAGCTACAGCAACTCCTTGGGATGGTAACCATTGTTGCAAAAGTTTTTTTTTTGGGGGGGGGTGGGGAACATTGATAAATAAACAAACAAACAAAGAAGAGGTCATGCATTTTGCAAACCAAACAAATAGTTGCCATGGCAGCAGCAATTTCAAAAATTGACCTATCAAGGGTTTACATGAATGATTATTATGCATAACAAATTTGGTTGAAACATTTTCTAACTAAGAAGTGTTTAACAGGTTTTGGATGGCCTTGAACTTTACCTTTGACCAATTTTGACCAACCTGAACACAAATAATGCACATACAAACAAATTAACAGTGCAAGTTTCAATTTGACATCTTGAAAAATTGAGGTATGGCAATAATTAAATCATACAAAGTTCCATTTGATTGTAATGGGGTTAAATTGTTGTCATGGAAACCATTGACATGTCAAAACGGCTAAATAAATCATTCCGATTTTTCATGAAAATTCAGTGATCAAATATGCAAACCGTGTTCTGATTTCAAGTCAATCAGATGAAAATTGGTGATTTATGTGACTTTGGCAATTGGCCCCTTGATATCAAAAACAATAGGCTTCCAGATTTTGATTGGTGAAGCAATACAGTGACCCAATACGCAAATTATGTTCAAACAAGCAGAGTACCCACCCTCTGAGTGGGTGGAGTTTTTGCATTATTTGCTGAAA
>CM068954.1:87387442-87421355 GCA_035128595.1 Eptatretus atami | reverse complement strand
GTGTGTGTGTGTGTGAGATCACCTGCATGAACAAGAAATGGTAAGAACTCGACACCTCGCATACATGGATATTTCTCGTATATTAGTGAGTCGATTTGCATCGAGGCGCAACAATTGTGGTTAACCGCTTTGAAATTACCACTCTTTCATTTAAATGTTGAAAACTATGTTAAAAAGAAATTTGACTTGGATTTTGTCTGAGCAACGTCAGGTTAAAATTGAAGTGAGACACTGAAAACACACAAACGGCGCATGCGAGACAGGCTTCGTAAGGAATCATACGTCATTTTGAAAGTCCCAGATTGCAGAGGCTTGAAGTTAAGATTCAATTTGCTGTACATCTGAATGACTAAGTCACTTCCCTGCTTGCCCAAGGCTCAAGATTCCTTGAGAACATGGGATGAGGAGGTGATTCTGATAATCTTCAATATCTTGGGAACATGTGGACTGATTTTTTTTTTGTTCATGTTGTCCCTAGAAGGTATTTAAATTGTAGAAGCTGGAAGATAGTAGTGTGTGATGTTTTACCACTTCCCAAAGTCGGGATAATAAAGCCTCCACATAATTAATGGAAACCAATAGGTAGAAAAATATCTCAAGCTTTCCATTTTCAAACCCTAAAAAGCCCGAATCGGTGACATCAAGTTGTCTTGCATCATGTCATGTCGGCTCAGGGCAACAGCTACGACAAGCCAGTCAGCACGATTGTGCTGAACACCTCTCATATTTGGACAACCAGGATAGGTAGAACAGAACGAATAAAACAATGCAGTGAGATTGCACTGCAAGCTAGGCAGCGATAAGGGGGACATGCTGGGTCAGCTAAACATGCAAAGACAAGCAAGAGGACCAGGATACACACACAGCAACAGGTGTTGGAAAAGGTGGCTGGTGGTGCAAGCATCTTACCTAAGCCGTGACCTCCAATGGACACTAGAGGTCAAAAGGGCAGAGGAGAGGGAGGGCAGGTGAGAGATGCAGCAGTGATCTGGCACTATGATAAATGCGTGGTGCAGTGGTTAAAGAGGAATCTGTTTACAAAGGTATGGGCTGGTGAAAGCAAGGTGAGGCAGTGTGCCAATCGAAACGAGTTAAGAGGAACAGTTACAGCACAGCACTCAACAGCATGGATGATTGACAGAATCATAACTTAAGATTTTTTTTTCATACAATTTTGTGAAAGACTAAAAATACAGCCTGGTGATAACTTGTACAACAGCATGATAAACAATTTCTAACTAGTGCCCGATGGATTAAACTTCAGTTCAGGAAAAATGTGTGCAGCATTTTGAGATCAATCACAACTATATATCCACAATTCAAAGATGAGAACACAATACAAGTTCCCCATGATGCATCTCACCATTAACTGTCATCGATACAACACGTATGGACAAAGGGGAGAGAGAGAGAGAGAGAGAGAGAGAGAGAGAGAGAGAGAGAGAGAGAGAAGAGAGAGAGAGACAGAGAGAGACAGAGGAGACACAGAGAGAGACAGAGAGAGACAGAGAGAGACATGAGTGGAGAGGAGAGGCGACACGAGAGGAGAGGAGAGGAGAGGAGAGGGAGAGGAGGGAGAGGAGACACGAGAGGAGAGGAGAGGAGAGGAGAGGACAGGAGACACGAGAGGAGAGGAAGGAGGACAGAGAGGAGAGGAAGGAGACACAGAGAGGAGAGGACAGGAGACACGGAGGAGGAGGACAGGAGAGGAGAGGAGAGAGAGGAGACACAGAGAGAGAAGGAGAAGGGAGAGGAGAGAGACACGAGAGGAGAGGAGAGGAGAGGAGACGAGAGGAGAGGAGAGGGACACGGAGGAGAGAGAGGAGAACGAGAGAGAGGAGAGAGGAAGGAAGGGAAGGAGACACGAGAAGGAGAGGAGAACGAGAGGAGAGGAGAGGAGACACGAGAGGGCGAGGAGAGGAGAGGAGAACACGAGAGGCGAGGAGAGGAGAGGAGACACGAGAGGAGGGAGAGGAGAGGAGACACGAGAGGAGAGGAGAGGAGAGGAGAAGCGAGAGGAGAGGAGAGGAGAGGAGAGGAGACACGAGAGGAGAGGAGGAGGAGAGGAGAGAGACACGAGAGAGAGGAGAGGAGAGGAGACACGAGAGAGGAGAGGGACACGAGAGGAAAGGAGAGGTGACACGAGAGGCAGAGGAAGAGGAGAGGAGAGGGACACGAGGAGGAGAGGAGAGAGGAGACAGAGAGAGAGGCGAGAGACACGAGGGAGAGGAGAGGAGAGAACACGAGAGGAGAGGAGAGGAGAGGAGCACGAGGAGAGGAGAGAGACACGAGAGGAGAGGAGACACAAGAGAGAGAGGAGAGGAGACACGAGAGGAGAGGAGAGAGACACGAGAGGAGAGGAGGACAGAGAGGAGACCGAGAGAGAGGAGAGGAGACACGAGAGGAGAGCAGAGGAGAGGAGAGGACAGGAGGACACGAGGGAGGAGACAGGAGACACGAGAGGAGAGGACAAAGAGGAGAGGAAGACAGGAGACACAGAGGAGAGACAAGGAGAACACGAGAGGAGAGGAGAGGGAGAGGAGACACGAGAGGAGAGGAGAGGAGAGGAGAGGAGAGGAGACACGAGAGGAGAGGAGAGGAGAGGAGAGGAGACACGAGAGGAGAGAGGAGAGGAGAGAGACACGAGAGGAGAGGAGAGGTGACACGAGAGGGAGAGGAGAGACAGGAGGGAGAGGAGAGGGACACGAGAGGAGAAGGAGAGGAGAGGAGAGGACACGAGAGGACACGAGAGGAAGAGGGAGAGAGAGGAACACGAGAGGAGAGGAGAGGAGAGGATACACAGAGAGGAGAGGAGAGGAGAGGAGAGACAGCGAGAGGAGAGGAGAGGAGACACGAGAGAGAGGAGACCACAAGAGGGAGGGAGGGAGGACAAACGAGAGGAGAGGAGACAGGGAGAGAGAGGAGACACGAGAAGGAGCAGCAGGAGAGCGAGAAGACGAGAGGAAGGAGGGGAGACACGAGAGGAGGAGAGGAGACACGAGAGGAGAGGAGAGGAGACACGAGAGGCGAGGAGAGAGAGGAGACACAGAGGGAGGAGAGGAGAAGGAGACACGAGAGGCCGAGGAGAGAGAGGAGCACGAGAGGCGAGGAGAGGAGAGGAGACACGAGAGGAAGAGCAGAGGGACACGAGAGGCGAGGGAGGAGAGGAGACACGAGAGGCGAGGAGAGGAGAGGAGACACGCGAGGCAGGAGGAGGAGAGGAGACACGAGAGGGAGACAGGAGAGGAGACACGAGAGGAGAGGAGAGGAGACACGAGGAGGAGAGGAGACACGAGAGGAGAGGAGACACGAGAGGAGAGGAGAGGGAGGAGACACGAGAGGAGAGGAGAAGGAGACACGAGAGGAGAGGAGAGGGGAGGAGACACGAGAGGAAGGAAGAGAACCGAGAGGAGAGGAGACACACGAGAGGAAGAGGAGAAGGAGACGAGACACGAACAAGAGGAGAGGAACGAGAGAGACACGAGACACGAGAGGAGAGGAAGGAGCGAGACACGAGACACGAGAGGAGAGGAGAGGAGACGAGACACGAGACACGAGAGGAGAGGAGACGAGACACGAGCAACGAGAGGAGAGGAGACGAGACACGAGAGGAGAGGAAGAGGAGACGAGACACGAGAGGAGGAGGAGAGGAAACGAGAGGAGAGGAGAGGAGACACGAGAGAAGAGGAACACGAGAGGAGAGGAGAGGAGACACGAGAGGAGAGAAGAGGAGACACGAGAGGAGAGAAGAGGAGACACGAGAGGAGAGAAGAGGAGACACGAGAGGAGAGGAGACACGAGAGGGGAGAGAGGAGAAGAGAGAGAGCACAAGACGAGAGGAGAGAGAGAGGAGAGGAGACACGAGATGAGAGGAGAGGGGAGGAGACACGAGACGAGAGGAGAGGAGAGGAGACAAGAGACGAGAGGAGAGGAGAGGAAGACACGAGAGAAGAGGAGACACAGAGAGGAAGGAGACACGAGAGGAGAGGAGAGGAGACACGAGAGGAGAGAAGACACGAGAGGAGAGGAGCACGAGAGGGAGGAGACACGAGAGAGAGGAGACACGAGAGGGGAGAGGAAGAGACACGAGAGGAAGAAACACAAGACGAAGGAGAGAGAGAGGAGAGGAGACACGAGATGAAGAGAGAGGGGAGGAGACACGAGACGAAAGGAAAGGAGAGGAGACAAGAAGACGAGAGAGACACGAGAGGAGAGAGGAGAGAAGGGAGAAAGAGGAGAGAAGAGGAGAGAAGAGGAGACACGAGAGGAGAGGACACGAGAGGAGAGGAGAGGAGACACGAGACAGGAGAGGAGAGAGACACGAGACGAGAGGAAGGAAGGAGAGGAGACACGAGACGAGAGGAGAGGAGAGGAACACGAGACGAGAGGAGAGGAGAGGAACACGAGACGGAGGAGAGAGAGAAGAGGAGACACAAGAGGAGAAGGAGACACGAGAGGAGAGGAGACACGAGAGGAGAATAGAGGAGACACGAGAGGAGAGGACAGGAGACGAGACGAGACGAGACGAGACGAGAGGAGAGGAGAGGAGAGGAGACAGAGACAGAGACAGAGACACAGAGAGAGAGAGAGACACAGAGAGAGAGAAACACAGAGACACAGAGAGAGAAACACAGAGACACAGAGAGAAAACAACGAGACACAGAGAGAGAGACACAGAGACACAGAGAGACACAGAGAGAGAGACACAGAGAGAGAGACACAGAGTCAGAGAGTCAGAGAGTCAGTCACCGAGTGAGAGTGTGTGAGAGAGAGAGAGAGAGAGAGAGAGAGAGAGAGAGAGAGAGAGAGAGAGAGACGAGAGAGAGAGAGAGAGAGAGAGACAGAGACAGAGAGAGACAGAGACAGAGAGAGAGAGACAGAGACACAGAGAGAGAGACAGAGACAGAGACACAGAGAGAGAGACAGAGACATGGAGACAGAGACAGAGACAGAGACAGAGACAAAAAAAATTGATCTCTTTCTGGCCCACCCCAACCTTTTCTTCGTTACTGTCGACTTATTATGCTTTTAATGGCACATCGATTCGGTCACTGACCAGTGAGCACACCAACATTGGCCAAACGTTCAAACCAACTGTTCCAACAAAGTTAGTGGCATAATGGTTAGGGCATCCGCTCTGAATCTGGAAGGTTGGCGGCTCGATTCTGATCCTGGTTGAGTCCTACCAAATACCGTGTAATGGTATGTGCTGCTTCCTTGCTTAGGCCTAAGTCACATTTGCTCTACGGCGAGGATACGGCGGCCGTACGCCCTCTGAATTGACAGAAACGTGCGGCGGCCACAGAGTTTCTGCGGTGGCCTCAGGGTGGCCCTACGCCGTATGGCTATATTTTACAGGCTGTAGGGTCGCCGTGGAATTATAATGCGGAGTTATAACTTTTTTCATTTCTACGTTCGCCGTAGCAATTCGACAAGCCGAAACAAAAGAACTGGTAAAAAAAAAAAAAATTAACCCATTCGTTACCGTCCGTCTGGCCGCACGTTCGCCTTAGAGCCCCCTGCGGTCGCCTTGCGGGCACCTTGAGGCTACCTTGCGTCTGCCTTGAAAATTCTATGGCCGCCGCAGGGCCCCCTTAAGATCACCGTGCGACATCAAATCAAAGACCGTACGGCAACCCCACGTTTTCGGTCTCCACAATTTCTAAATACGCCGTGCGGCTCCCCGAAAAATAAAAACATATGTGACTGCTACATTATGTGACCGTGGAAATACTGCGGCCGCCGTATAATTGCTAGTGGCCGTAGATTTTGGAGACCCCACGGCCGCCGTGGCAAATGTGACTTAGGCCTTAACGCTCAACATTTAAGCATAGAGCACAGTCAAATGACCATAGGTTGGCAACCATTACACAGGTTTGATGGGCCCAATGGCCTTCACCTGCAGTGGAGTTCTTTGGAAGGGAATTATTATTATTTACACTTGCACACAATTAGTTAAACATGAAGCAGGCTAAAAACAAATCAATCAAGCATATTCTTCTTTGTTTTTAAGCAACGTAAGGCTGCGGGGTAACATCATTGGCTGTGGGCGTGGCTGTTCCGCTGATGCAATACACTCTGCGGGTTAAGGTAGGAATTTGGAATTTGGCCAGGGTGCTAGTGATACCTCGCCTACTCTTCACGAAGGATACCATGGGATCTATAACATCCATCAACGCAGATGGGACACCCGTTTAACATCCATCCAAGGGACGGCACACACATTGATGAGTCACCCTGCCTGTGAAACAGTAGGATTACAGTTTATAGCTGGGTCAAGATTCAAACCCAGGCTGGAGAGCTTAAAGGAGAGTGTGCATACCTCTACACCATCCAGTCACCCCAAATTAAGCATACGGACAGCTAGAATTACAAATGGCATTAAAAACATGCAAATTGGACAATTATTCACCAACATTGACTCACTTCTACCAGAACATTTATCTGCTTGATTCAAATTGATTCCCAGCTATGTCCATTTACAAGGGATGGCACATGAAACCATAAAGTTTCACCTACATGTGGCACATTCGATGTAAATTTCACTTTTTGCAGAACTTGCCCTCTCCAATAAAAATGAACATTTCAACACCTTTCCCATGACTGAAGTTAAACCAAGTCCATAGTTCTCCAATTCTTATCTGGATCCTTTCTTAATTAATGGTGTTACATTCATGACTGCAATCCTCCGGTACCTGTCCTGACTACAAAGCTGTTAATAATATCTGCAAACATCACGGTTATCTGTCTGCCACCTCCCTCAATACTCCTGGATGTATATTATCTGGCCCTGGGGATTTGTCGTGTCTTCGCTTTCCGAGCTGCTTCTTAACATCCGACACTTCGACCTGAATCCCTCTTAAAAAGCACTTCCTCACCTCTTATGTATGCTCTCTTAGATGTTGGCAATTCTCCCAACTTTGTGTAAATGTTGAATCAAAGATAACGTTTAACAAGTCTGTCAACTCTCATCACTAACCAATTGCCCTGTGTTGCACTCAATGGCCCACACTCATCTTAACCTCCTCCTTACCCTGTATTTAAAAAGGGCTTTTTGGTTTTTTGTATGCTTAGTCAAGGCTTATGGAAGAGCTAGAACACAGAACGGATCAGGACGCAACATAACAAAAGGAACAACAGGAGAAAGGGGAAACACCAACAGCAGGGCTGAGGGAGAAAATAGATGGAGACAGACAAACCAGGGATGCAGGCATAACCAGGGATGCACTCACCACATGATGAGCGGTATGGGAGAACGTAAGGGATGGACAAGATGGATACAAAAACAAAATTTGGGGAAGGGTGGAGGTGGTTTAACAGGTGGAGAAAAGATCATGTCAGATGGGGAATGACTTGAGATGGTGGTGAACGGCCATCTTGAAGACCAGGAGGGAAGAATGAAATTGAAGATTGTGCAAGTTGGTTCCACAGGCAAGAAAAAAAAGAGAAAAGAAAGAAAGAGAACAAAAGAGTGAAGATGAGCAGTGGTTCAGGTTTTGGCAGTTTCACCAGGAGGGGGTTGCTGGTCGATCGTGTGTGTCCTGCAGATACCTTGGGGTGGGGGGTGAGAGGGAACACAGAGAGGGCAGAAGGTGCGAGACCAGAAATGAAGTGGAAGACAGACCACCGACCTGTCAGCGATGGTGAAGTGATAGGCCCAAAGACTCAGGTTCATCACGAGAGATTCCAATGATCTTGAAAGCCTCAGTTTCCACGGCATCAAGCCGAGCAAGGTTTGAGGCAGGTGAGCCAGCCCCAGAGGGGAGAGCAGTACTCAATCAAGCTACAGATGAAAGCCTTGTCGGTGGATAGGAGCTCAGGTGTGCCAAGGAAGGACATTGCATGATGGTGGATGCTGAGTCTAGCTTTGGAGGCCAACTTTGAAGTGTGGCTTGCCCAAGAGAGAGAGAGAGAGAGAGAGAGAGAGAGAGAGCAGAAGAAGAAGAGAAGAGAGAGAGAGAGAGAGAGAGAGAGAGCATGAGAGAGAGGAGAGAGAGAGGAGAGTCGAGAGAGAGTCATCGAGAGGAGAGAGAGAGAGAGAGCGAGAGAGAGTCATCGAGAGAGAGAGAGTCGAGAGAGAGAGAGCATAGAGAGAGAGTCATCGAGAGAGAGAGAGAGAGTCATCGAGAGGAGAGAGAGGGGAGAGAGAGTCATCGAGAGAGAGAGAAAGAGAGAGTCATCAAGAGAGAGAGAGAGAGTCATCGAGAGAAGAGAGAGAGAGAGAGTCATCGAGAGAGAGAGAGAGAGAGTCATCGAAGGGAGAGAGAGAGAGAGAGAGAGTCATCGAGAGAGAGAGAGAGAGAGAGTCATCGAGGAGAGAGGAGAGAGAGAGTCATCGAGAGAGGAGAGAGGAGAGAGAGAGAGAGAGAGAGAGAGAGAGAGTCATCGAGAGGAGAGAGAGTCATCGAGAGAGAGAGAGAGAGAGAGAAGAGAGAGAGAAGAGAGAGAGCATCGAGAGAGAGAGAGAGAGAGAGTCATCGAGAGAGGAGAGAGAGAGAGAGTCATCGAGAGAGAGAGAGAGTCAGCAGTCATCGAGAGAGAGGAGAGAGAGAGAGGAAGAGAGAGAGAGAGAGAGAGAGAGAGAAGACGGGGGAGAAGAAGAGACGAGAGAGAGAGAGAGAGAGGCGGAGAGAGGAGAGAGAGACGGAGAGAGAGAGAGTCATCGACAGAGAGAGAGAGATCTCAGGATTAAAAGACATATTTTAAGTGTTTGAGCAGATTGTGATTTTCTCAACATCTGAAGAGAGGTAAGAGGTTGCTGCCTGTCTGTCAGATGGATGAGTGATGTCATGGCAGAGGATGGAGTCATCAGCAAAGAGATAAAGAGGATTTTCCAGAGTCAGAGAGCTCATTGATGAAGATTAGGAATAGGTTGGGGTCAAGAACACTGCCTTGGGGCACTCCAGCCTTGCCAGATAGGAGAAGAAAAGATTCCATTGAAAGTCACATGTTGGCTACAAGAGTGGAGGAAGAGAGTAAGCCATGTGTAGAGTTTAACTTGGATTCCATAAGCAGAAAGTCTAGCATCCCACCTTGCACTCCAAACTATCGAAAACTCGAGATAGGTCCAGAGAGACGGCCCTGATCTCATGTCCAATATCGAGTGCCTCCATCCATTGTTGGGAGAGTCGAAGCAGCATGTCCAAGGTAGAGTGACCAGGTCTGAATCCGAATTGGTGATCCGAGATAAGGCTGGTGGAGAAAAGGAATGATTTTATGTCAATTGCTATGATGGATTCCATGACCTTGCTGATTGGAAGTTAGCCAATTGGTCATCGTTAAGGGGATCCGTTTTTGCACCTTTTTAATGTAATGCTGCAATGTTGGCCGATTTTGAAACAGATGGAAGATGACCTGTGGTAAATGACAGGATGAAAAGGGAAGAGAGGAAGTGCAAGAGCAGGTTTTTAGTACATGTGAGCTGATGCCGTCCAGTCCAGTTGCAGAGTCAGAGTCGAGGGTTGCCAAAAACGATTTCCCCCTTTCAGGTGCAAAAGACAGAGTCCAGGAGCAGATGGGTACAACGAGAGCAGGCAGAGTAGGCTGTGATGCCACTTGGAGAGAGGGAAGGGATGGCAAAGAGCATACACCAGAGACGTCTTGACAAGGTGCCACCAGGTTTTTGAGGAAGGAGACAAGTTTGAAATCTCTTTCTTGAGATTGGATGGATGTTGTTTTCTGGCTTTCCTGAGAGTGGACACTCTTGTTGCAAGCTTCATGGAATGACCTGAGGTTGCTTTCAGTTGGATTTGCCTTCCAGGAAGAGAATGCAAGTTGTTTTCAGAGCAACTACCTCACCACAGAATTCAGAGTACCAAGGGTGGGAGAATGGGTAGCAACTGAAGACAAGATAAAATTAATCTGTGCAAAGGGGGAGCAGGTTTCGGTGGAAGAATTCGCAGACTGAATTAATACGAGGGGTCGTAGATGTGGGAGACCAGTCTGAAGTGCCATGGCTGCTTGCAGTCACCGGCGCTGAGGCTGTCCTGTGAGAAGGTCAGAGATGTTATATTACCGGAGATGCCTTAATTCTATCATGTTTAATATTATCAGTCATATATTTCTCATTCTTCTGACTTGAATAGTCATTTCATTAACTAGCCTCTGTTTACAGAGTCAGACTCCAGTCCTGTTAATAAAAATTAAAAAAAACAACACAAAAACCATGAATGCTTTTTGCTTATCCTTCCGAGCATCCTTTACATCACTGCTCAACCATCCTGGTCTCATTGACTATATTTACGTCATTGAAATATACTTGCACTGTACATTGCACATACGCTCCTTGAAGGTTTCCTTTTTCTCTGAGGCCGATTTGCCCTCCTGTCGGTTTGTCCCTATCTATAGCAAATGACACTCTCCTCATACCCTCAAAGCTTTCCCTCCTGAAATCTCAGAGCCTTACTCTACGATTGCAAAATCTAACTCTCAGAATCCTTGTACACATTGTCATGGTCACTGGTCTTTAAATGCTCACCAAACTCTGCCTTCTCCTCCATATTCAGATCACTACTCAAGAGGTGCAACATTGCACTTTCCTCGTGGGTGACTACAAAATGGCTACAAAATAAATCCTGGACAATATAATATAAATTGCCCATCTGATTTGCCCTTTTCCTTTTTAAAAAAATCTTACTATTCTTTCGATGTGACCACACAGAATCAACATTAATTCCTTCCTTAATGTCACCCTCTCCCTCAACACTGTTTTCTATCCCGATTGCTACACTTCCTATTTTCTTTCTGGTCACACTTAAACATTTTGTAGTCTTCTAGTCCTGTCCTCAAATTTCTCTCCTCATTAAACCATTTTTCCCTTACCGCAACAATATCATTCTCATCCCTACCTACTATAGCTTGAGCTCTTCAATCTTAAATTCAGTGGCACAGAATATTTTGAATTTTTCCCTCCCATTTCAAATCATGTTATCAGTTTCAGTTCCTCTATTTTTAGCCTTTTCACACTCCAAAACCTTAAAAAGCTCTAATCCCATCATCAATTTCCACTGCAGACCTTGTTGCCCCCTTCGATTAGCCTTCAGCCATAATTGCAGAAATATTCACTTTGTCTCCTGTCATTTTGGGGGACAATGGACATAATTACACACATGGAACATGGGATTTTAACATGGATTCCCTGCATCACGAGTCAGGGATTCAATTCAGATGGGAACGCTAACATGCCAACCCAATCTGGAACTTTTCACACTTTCTGCTATTTCAGGACTATGATGTGCAAGTTTGTTTCGGTGGTTGCCCGTTAGCCTTGGGAGAAGTGTGCAAGGACCCCACAAGTCGTGTCCAACCTGACTGTCCACCGTGGTTCCATCTCGCCAACATAGTCTTTCTTCCACAGACTCTGGGTAATGCTTCTTACCTCAGTTTACAGAGCGGCTACATCCCTTGAAACTCTTCTCTTTCCCTCATGATTGCAGCTGTGAAGCTCCTCATTCTTCCTCCCTACTGTAATTTTCGTTGAAGATATTTTAATATTTGTGTCCGTTTTTAACTTTGGATACAAGTCTTATTTGTAGCTCTGTTTTACTTCTTTACCCTTCATTTATCTGCAATTTTATTTCTTGCTCTTAGGCCTAAGTCACATTTGCTCTACGGCGAGGATACGGCGGCCGTACGCCCTCTGAATTGACAGAAACGTGCGGCGGCCGCAGAGTTTCTGCGGTGGCCTCAGGGTGGCCCTACGCCGTTGGCTATATTTTACAGGCTGTAGGGTCGCCGTGGAATTTTAACTTTTTTCATTTCTACGTTCGCTGTAGCAATTCGACAAGCCGAAACAAAAGAACTGGTAAAAAAAAAAAAAAACCCACTCGTTACCGTCCGTCTGGCCACACGTTCGCCTTAGGTCCCCCTGCGGCCCCCTGCGGTTGCCTTGCGGCACCTTGCGTCTGCCTTGAAAATTCTATGGCCGCTGCAGGAACGCCTAAGGTCACCGTGCGACATCAAATCAAAGACCGTACGGCAACCCCACGTTTTCGGTCTCCACAATTTATAAATACGCCGTGCGGCTACCCGAAAAATAAAAACATGTGACTGCTACATTTGTGTGACCGTGGAAATACTGCGGCCGCCCTATAATTGCTAGTGGCCGTAGATTTTGTAGACCCCACGGCCGCCGTGGCAAATGTGACTTAGGCCTTAGCATTAATTTAATCTTCCTTTTTGTTTCCTTTATACAGTACTGGATTATGATTAGTCTTCACTTAATTTTGGCATATGACAAAAATGCCTCTTATAATTTGCAATGTGATCATTTACAGTTTACAAAATCTGTCCTAAAATCCTTTTTCTTTTCTTACCTCTTCCTTCTTTGTAAAGCACAGATTTCACTTCGATATGAAAAGCAGTACACAATTTTAAAAAAAATATATTAGTAAAAGCTCAGGAGCCTTGAAACCTGCATTAAACAAAGCTACTCCATAAAAAAATGTTTGAGAGTCAAAAAGAGCCCACAAATAATCAGCAAACATGGTTTACCTGTAGATCATAGACCGATAAAGGAACTGACTTTTATGCTTATTATTGGCAGTATCACCAGGTCTGGTGCAGATCCAAGATAGCAGCAGGGTATAAGTTGTGCCTTGATGATATGAGTGATCGAAAATGAGCTTGAGACTGAATATAGAAACCAACGTATTACACGAATGGATGCAGAGACTTCCATCCTATTGAGTAAGTAGTCAGAATTTGTTTTGTTGCTTCCTGGGGGTGAGACACACCTGTAACAAGGCACTTGCTTGCATCGCCAGTAGGTAGTGCACGGATGCGGTACGGCGAGTATGGTATCTCATC
Source organism: Eptatretus atami (assembly GCA_035128595.1). NCBI lineage: Eukaryota > Metazoa > Chordata > Myxini > Myxiniformes > Myxinidae > Eptatretus > Eptatretus atami. Next base: position 87,408,548 of record CM068954.1, on the reverse strand, counting down.
TCCACCATACTTGATGGTGATAGTATAGCGTCCAATGAGGTCTGGGATGTACGACACCGTATAAGTACCATCACCATTGTCACGAATATTGGCCTTCCGTGAACGCCCCTCGGGATCCTGCGAGGATTCAATTGTGTTAAAGTTACAGAAGTTGGAGCACAAGTTGTACACAAAATGTGATTTTAAAAATAATAATAATAATAAGAGTTAAAAAAAAACAAAAAAACAAAACAGGATATGATCACAAGGAGGAGGTTTGGGAAATTATACACAAGATGCTATTCTTGAAAACAACAAAGATGTACTTTTATTTATTTTTTGCATCCAGTTAGGGCCCTGTGGGTGGCATTGCCTTATAATCAGCAGAATTTTCGGAGCAATCTCCTCTCACCCTGATAGCATTAAGTGAACCACAGAGTATGGACTGGTGCCATACGTTTCCCAGACCGAGCAGGGTCGGGAGATAGCCCTTTTACTAGAATGGCATATTGTTAGTTTTCAAATCAACGATCCAATAGCGACATACTAATTCACAAACACAGTTCCCAGAGGCTTAGAATGAAGCCTTGGTACTGATGCTTTCAGTCAGGTTTGAACCCAAGAACCTGTTGGAGGGCAGTTCAGTGTCCTCACCAGTTAGCCAAACAATAAACCTTCAGGCAACCTTTTTATTATTGTTAATTGTTTTAAAATCATTGTGTGGGAAAGACGAGCCATATTTGTAACGATGAACACAATGGTAAAAGAAGCAACAAACCACTCAAGAAAACTATAGAGATCAGAATGGTCTTTTAACCAACAAAGGTGAAATTTGTGTGACAGAAAACGAAGGGAAAAGATCTTTGGATCAAATCACATGTTCAATCATCACACTAAAAGCCAGCGGGTGTTGTGATGTCAATGACAAAGTGATCCTTTGTTAGACCTGCGGAGACTAAAAAGTCATACTTGTCACTGTATATAAGGTTTCTTGTTTGTTCGTGTTATTTTGCAGTCATCTCAACATGGCACTGCAGTGCGAGCAGGACAGCACCCACCATGATCTGCACAGTGAGAAGACCTTCTCCAGCATCCCGTGCATCAATAGTGAATTCCACTGGGACACTGGCAGGGACACCTGCAGCATTCAGGCCTGGTCCACTCGCTTTCACTTTACTGGCATCATGACTCTTCTGGGCTTTCACTTTGAATGGGCTACAATCGTGGAAGAAGGGAAAGGGTTATTAAATTATTAAACAATTTTCAAACATGGCACGCTCATGTTTTAAAGTAGTAGCTCCATGAATGTGCAATATCGAATTCCAATGAAACAGGCATCATTGACCTGCGAGGGACTTCTTGTCCTCCATACTTGACCGCAATCGAATAGGGTCCCTCGTGGGTTGGTGTGTAATTCACCACGTGTGTGCCATCACCCTGGTCAGCCAATTCTACTGGCTCCACCACTCCTGCAACAATAAAAACACTGATTTATCAAATGCAAGATATCAGAGAAAATTTTGGATGCAATTAAACACACTTTGCAAACCCATTGTTTGTAAGCAGCAACATCCAAAAGTCATTTGACAAGTCAAAGCAATTTTTTCAAACACCATAAAATATTGTGTGCAATTTTTAATCACAAATGAAGGAAATATGTTGTCAAACTAGAACGGCACTCAACGACATCGTGACGTCAACTGATGTGCCTCTGCCCACATTATACATACTTATACCAAGTTTGATTTAAATTCCTTCAGCTGTTCTCAAGGTATCACATTTTTACATGACATGACCTTTGACCTCTTGATGCTGAAATCTAATCCATTCATCTTTGCATCGTAATGTATTGTTGGGGTTCTGTAAAACCGCATGCCTTCAAGGCAAGCGCACACAATATACAATGATCCCCAGGCAGTTATTTCATTAATATTCATATAGTTAGTCCTCCCCTCATGTCTCGTGGGTAAATGGGATGAACTGCATTGCATGGGACTCATAGTTAGGTCCAATATACATCTCTTCAATCCTCACTTTGACCTCCACTTCAACCCTTTCCTTCTAGCCATTATACAAAACATGCATGCGAGCACACATGCCACTCAATAGCAATTTAGCAGTCATGCTGCAGGTACATCCCGCGTGTTCAGATTACAAGCATCTCTGGCAGGTTCGCGCTGCGAGCGCTCCCTGCCGACAATGAGTTGTTCCACAGGAGTTTGTGCACCAATATCCATACGAATGTGTGCCAGTTCTCAACCATCACCTCACCTGAAACGATCTCACTCCCACAACCCAACAATCTTCACCAATACCACCTTCCGCACACAGGAGAAATACTCCCACAACTATTCACACTCATACCTCGCTGCAATTTGCCATTCTACTTTGAGTGCCACATCGCACTGGACATTATCCTGGTGCAGCACAGCGATCGACAACTCCACAGGCACCACAATTACCACCTTTCACAGAAGAACATACCTGCGTGAGCGTCCTGCTCTATGATCATCATAACTGCCCTCAACCAGTCATTAAACCACGACAAAACCTCAAGGAACAAGGAGGGGACGCGGGAAGGGCGATTCAAGGACTTGACGTGGGGCCCGAATGTGCGTTGCGGCCAGTGGAAGAGTCCATGGGTAGCAGGAGAAGTCCGCTACAATTCAGCGTTGGAATAACAACCAGCGCACATTCAGGGCTGGGGTGCGCGCTCGGGGATTGCGGCCCCATGTAAAGTGAGGAGCTCCAAGCCGTGCCAAGTTTGGCAAGCTACTGCGCCTGTTTCCGGTCCTGGAGCCTGGAGGGACATGGCTAAGACCACTGTGGCCCAATCGAGGAGCGGGATTTGGGCCACAGTGTGTCGCAAATGCAGTCCTCGACCCACCCTTCACCTGGGGCTCATAAAGCAGCAGTGCAGATCCATTTCTCTCTCTCCCTTTTAGCCAGAGCCAGAGTCTTGAGTCTTCACCACAGCCTGCTCTCCTTTTTCACCTCGACTCCTTCCACCTCGCCTGTCTTCCACTTCACCTCACCTTTCACTCCAGACATCAGCCTGCTCACGGGTATGAGTACGTCTCACCCCCCCTTGCCATCATTGCGCCGCTGCTGTTGCTGCCAAACTGCGGAGCCAGTATGGGGTCGCCAAGCAGCCAGTTCACAAACGGATCAACGTGGAGCATAAGGTGCTGCAAAGTCCCCATGATTGAGCGGGAAGGAGGGAACAGCACACAACTACCATGAGGTGGGAATGCTCAGGTGGAGCGTCCCACAGAGGTACACCATTCACACTTGCAGACATCTACATGGTTAGGATAAGGAATTTCCTCCTCACGCATTTAGTTCTACTATCTCTATCTACCCCCCCCCACCCCCAATCCCATCCACTGTGGATGCATAAGCCTGATTGTTCTTTTGCGGATTAGAACGAAGGAATGAATAAACTGGCGCACATTCACATTTTCCTCTTGCAATACATCACACCTCCCACTCCCACATTTTAGACACCAGTATTCCTCCCACCTACCTCTCCCTAAGCGTTCTGAGTTGCATTGGTCAACCGACTGTGCCAGGTATTTAGAAGACGCTTACCCTCACCTATTCTTTCTCTCTGCACTAACTAATTTTCCTCGGGTGTGTGCATGTGATGGTGCCTGTCCTAGCATAAAATAAGACTGTAGAAGGTATATGGGATAACTCTACTCTGCGTCTGCTTTGTAAGAGTATATCTTTTGCCGCACCCCACAAATTCCTTGCTTTCCCTGCTGTACGTACTAATAAATCCCATCCATTGTGCCACATACCTTTCCTTGCTTTTGTTAAATAAATGTGCTATTTAGAAATGTTCCCAGCTCGTTTTAGTGTTTTCTTTCATTGGTCCAGCATGGCCCACACCCTAGCTTAGCCAGTACATTATTCCCCAACGATCTATTTCATAGCCGGTATGTACTTGGCAGTTCCGCTCAGCTGCATCTGATCTGGTTTAAGCAAGTACGTACCGAGGACGTGTTCCCCGATAATGAGATCAAGTGACTCTCAGGTAAACGGTTTTACAGTAGATGGAGGACCCTAAGACACACAGTCGAGTTATTGGCATTCGCAGTTGATTTGCAACCCACCGCATCATGAAGTTATTCGTGTGCAATGGCCTGCGATTCCGGTGAGTCCGGTAAGTAACCTAAGGCAGTCCATCCCTCGGGTTCTCCCCATGACACCAGCTCCGCAACAATATACTTATACCAAGTTTGGTCAAAATCCCTTCACTGGTTCACAAGTTTGCACGGAAACAGAATTTTTAGCTAATGGGACCTCTGACCTTTGACTTTTTAACTCCATAATCCAATCAGTTGATGGATACATCATTATAATACTTGTACCAAGTTTTACTTGGACCACTTCAGCCATTCTCAAGTTATCACGGTACCGAAAACATATCAACGACGCAAGGACGGACAACTTGAAAACATAATGCCTCCAGCAACTTCGTCAACAGAGGCATAAACAATGGGCCTCTTGTTGCTGTAAAATTGACAAATGTTTGTATGACTACGTTATATGTACAGGGAGATCCGTATTCAAGTCCCTAGTTTAAAAAGAGAAAATACAACATTTTTGTTTTTGTTTGAAAGCTTGTTTATCATCAATACATTTTTTTTCTTTGCTTTCAGATTGATCCATTATGGCTGAGATTCACTGTTGCTCAAGGAACACAAATTGCTGCACTGTATGAGGTTTTAGTCTGTTCGAGCAGTTCAAAGCTGGTGGTGGTGAGAATTCGGAAGACATGCTACTTTGGATCCAAAAATGATTAAAAATTGTCACCAAAGGCAATTAGAACTACTGGTTCAGTCAAGGACACAAGACGACCAAGAAGATCAGAGAGAGAGACATACCACACCTAGCGAGATCACCAGAAAACATTGGCCGAGTAAGAGAAGTGTTCACAAGGAGCCTAAAGAAGTTGATCAGACAATCGGTGAGGGAGAGTGGAATAAGTTATTGTGCAATTCACTCAGTTTTGAAGGACGACTTAGGATGCAAACCATACAAACCTCGTTATGTTCAGCGGTGGTCACCAGATGATTGCGACAAGAGAATGGAGTTTTGTGAACATTTCCTTCAATGGATTGATGACTGTTCAGGTGTTAAATAACATGATCTGGTCTGATGAGGCCGATTTCCATGTAGGTGGTTTTGTCAACAATCATTACTTGTCAGGAAATTATCAAAGAATGACAGTCGATTGCAGCCAAAGTCGGCCAAAACTGCTTGTTTGGTGTGGAATGACTTCAACCCAATTGACTGGACCTCACATGCTCCAGGATACAATGAACAGACAGAGATACTTGGATATGCTTTGAAACTTTCCTCAAAAAAAACTCAGCAATGGGACAACAAATTAGATTTTTATGCAATATGGTGCCCCTCTGCACTTCTTGATTGATGTTTGTAATGGTTTGGATACACACTTTACACACAGATGGATCAGGGGACAATGACCAAAAGTAGCCATCCAGGAGTCAGGATTTAACCCCATGCAATCTTTCTTTTTTTTTTGTGGGGATGGGCTTAAGAAAAAGTGTCTACCAGCAAACCTATTAATTTGGTCAAATTAGAAAGTTCTATCCACAATATTTTTTTCCGATTTGCCAGAGGAGTTTCTTCGGCGTTCAATGTAAAATGTTGGCAAACGATTGAAAACAAATGTGCTGAGAACGCAGGAGGACTTGATTATGGATCACCCTGTAGGTCTCGCAGCATTTTTTGCAGACTTATGCGCCTTGGTCAAAAATACCATCAATCCACCCCTTCCATTCCATCTCCTCCATTCAGTCCATGAAAGTCGAACATGACCTGCTGCTTCGTCCCAGTTGAAGGCCACATTATGGTCAAAACGTTTGACATCTGGGTCTTTGATCCAAAAATTAACTCCAGTGTTCATAGTTTCTGCAGCTTTTGTCATTTAGGTATCTCTGCATCAAATGAAAGTGATACATCCTAACTGCACTCAATTATTCTCCATTTTTGAGTGGCTAAAGTCAAAATCTGATCAATGAAGGTTTAAGATTTTCATTCCCCATTCTCAGCCCAGCAGGGTGATTTCAGTCTATGAATTTGGAATCATTTGCATCGACATCATCTTAAAAGACATTCATGATATTCTTCCCTGTGAACTAATTGCAATCATTCATGTAAAACAGATAATGTAATGATGTTACCAAATTTCTAATCTTGATAGGGATTGATGTAGAGTCTGAAGGATAATACAAGAACTTCAAATATTAACAGTGACGATGATTTCTGGAATGACCCACAGAGAGGAATTGAGTGAGTGACAAGTCATGAAGAAAGTAGACCGATACTACATAAATTTTGGGCTCTTACACAACTGAAGGCAGTAGTTTTTTTATGATTTGGATTCTCAGCTGCTAAAACCAAAACCAATTCCAGGAGAATTACCATTTTACTAATGTCAGCAAGTTGCCCATGCCCGCACGGAATTGTAAATGGGGAGGGGGGGATGAGAAGGCAAAAATGCAAATGCAGTCTTCTGTCATCAAGCTGGCAATCTGGGAGCTACGATTCACATTGAAATCCTCTAATGGTGGTGAGGTGCTGCATTTGGAACTATTTGTTCAATATATGTAGCTTTTTGATGACTCGGGTCAGAAATAAAAATTTGTATTGGTGTCAAAGCCAGTGATCAATTGTAAATTAATAGTAGGATGGTTGATCAAATGAATACCAACTGGCTCATTAATAACTCATAATGGGAGTGGTCTGGTCAAATATGGTGTGAATCCATATGATGATTGACTAATAATGTCCTTGGGACATATAGTGATGGGCAGTGAAAAATAATTATATCTATGAAAAGGCAATGTGATCCAGTCTCTCCAAAATCAATCATAAAAAGTTTGGAAAGACCACATTAAATCAGATTACAAAACTGGAAGAAACCCCCACCCCCTTGAAAAGACAAACATTGGACTCGAGCCTTTCACTTCTGATGAAATGTATGTTTCTCCAACATGCACAATTTTGCAATCTCCACACACTCTGAATGCCCATCAACCTCAAACCACTCTTACTTACCCCTCGGCCCCTGTACCCTCACATCTAATGGAGCCTGCCCAGCCTTGCTGGCATCCACTGTGAAGTTCTGGGGAACATTCGCTCGTACACCAGTTCCCAGGCCTGGCCCAGACACCCTCACCTTGCTTGGATCGACAAAATCCCGCACAGGCACACGGAAAGGACTACCTGCAAGGAAACAACAACAAAAAGATTGTATGACTGACAAGAATGATTTTTCTGTATCACAGCCTAAGTTACACGATTGTTAATCACAATGTGACATGGCAATTGGAAGATGGACAAATTGTACAAATTAACCAAATGTACAAGTTTATGTCAATCAAAATGCACGTTTTGAGAACTTTACAGCCAGAGAGTGGCAAAGTAATTTCTGCTTAATGTTGTTGGTAATAGAGTTGCCATATTCTCAGTATCCCCACACCTGGAACAGGTAGGCCTCCAAAAGTAATGTTAAAGTCATAATCTCCAGGGACATAAGGAGTGTAATCCACCATGCAGCTTCCATCCTTGTTGTCTTTGCAAGCCATCTTGGCCTCTGATGGCCCTTCGATGGCCAGGCCGAGTCCACCAGCTCCTGCACCCCTGCACAATCAGCAGATTCACAAGGTTGTGTTCACACTGGTGCAGCTACTAACAGGATGCAAAGGCTTGGCAATAACAAACATTAATTATACACAATGTAATTAAATAAATCAAACAGGATGATCACATAAATAATGGCAAGATAATGGAAAATCTCCCTCACCCTCAAAATAATAATAATAATAATGAACAAGCTCAAATGAGCTAAGATCCTCGCCCTCTTAATGATGACGTCATAAAAACGAATATGACGTCATTGTGATGTATCAGGTTTGCGATAAATTATCTGTGCTAATGCCCGGCTTGATTCCCGCAAACAAAATTCAAACAGCTTGCCTAGTTTCGGAGATAATGGTATAGGCGATTTCCATTAGCGGCGATATTATGACGTCAACTTTTTTTCTAGGAAGAATTTCCAAAATCGGAGATGGTTACTGCCTGCGCGTGGGCTTTCTGCATATACATGGTAAGTTTCACGAAGATCCGATGAAAACTCTGGGTTGTGAAACAAAAAATGTCAAAAAATAGGAATGACGTCATAAAAATTGATATGATGTCATGGTGATGTATCATATGTGCGGTAATCCATCTCTGCTAATGCCCCGTTCGATTCCCGCAAACAGAATTCAAAAAGCTTGCCTAGTTTCGGAGATAATTTTTTAGGCGATTTCCATTAGCGGAGATATTTTGACGTCATAACTTTTTTTCTAGGAGGAATTTTCAAAATCGGAGATGGTTACTGTCTGCGCAGGGAATTTTTACATATATACGCCAAGTTTCAGGAAGTTTCGATGAAAACTGTAGGCTGTGAAACAAAAAAGTCCACAAGAAGAAGATGAAGAACAACAACGTGAGAAAGACTTAGAGATCCTCCACGAGGATATTCACGAGAAAAACAGTGAAACAATAAATATTTGACATTGTACTTTTATGAAGATAAGGTAGGAGACACCACACCTAGTTTCCACAGTGAACTTGTTGGACTTGTGGCAAAGGCCGGATTCGAGACCAGGTCCATAAACTCTGACACGAGAAGGGTCACACCCATCGCTCACAGCAATCTGAAAGGGGCTTCCAGGCACTGGTGCACCATCATAGGTCACTTCGAGTGTATGAGGACCTAAAGAGTGATCAAACATGCATCTGTCATTCAGGTTGATCATTCCTCCACTTTGTAATTTGAACGGCAAATTAAAAAACACGCACACGCACGCACACGCACTTATCAAAACAGGGTTGTGAGCATTATTCAAGGAAAACTAAACAAAAATTTCAACAACAGAACGAGTACATCACATAATCATTGACTTTTTCACTTTATATCCTTGCATCCAATAAATAAATATCATTTTCTGTCTGTCTGGGTGTAACACCAATCACACCAAAACTCATGGGTCAATTGCCACCAAACTTGGCACATGGACAAAGTTAGACCTCATGGTGAATATGGGCTACTTGGATTTTTGCACTGTACACGTCCCCAGATAGTGGGGCAACTTAGCTAAATAGCATAACAATTGTGCATTTTGTGAGGAAAGCACCAATTTTGGCACACTAGTAGCCTATCATATTTGAACAGATTTGGATATTGGGCCATCTCAAAATTTTTGATGGCAGTGGAAAATGCTGCCACAGCCATCAGCGGCTGAATTTGAGATGGCCCAATATCCAAATCTGTTCATAATATGATAGGCTACTAGTGTGCCAAATTTGGTGCTTTCCTCACAAAATGCACAATTGTTATGCTAAGTTGCCCCACTAAAGTGGGAAGCCAGAAGAAGGAGGGGGGAGGTGGGGGTGGGGGGGGGGCGGAAGATAGTGTGTGTGGAGAATGCACGTCTTCCTTTGGGGATCCATAATTGGCCAAAAAAAGCACGTGACATTGCAATCACACGATTTATTGAAACCACGATGTTACAAGTGTCTTGGGGAAGTAACAGCAGATATATCAGTCGTGCCATTGCAGTGATATATTTGAAGTCCATGACAGAGTCGGTCTGTCCTTCCTCCCCATCAAGGTGGCTCTGTCAACTCCTCCCATCTCACCTCACTTCACTGCTGGGTCCCAGTGACGCTCTGCATTCCAAACCCTGGCTTCGCCATGTGGCCCCTCCCTGCCATTGCAGACACTTTTTAACCATCCCTCTGTCCACCCCGGGAAGCACTTGGCTCACATCCTCCTCATATCTTCTTCTGCTTGTCTTCTGGCCTTCACTGTAATCCGTTTTATTTACTTTTATTTAGGAATTTATATGCAGTTGACAAAACTTTTTCTAATTCGTGGGATGGCACCATCTCTGCTCTGGTGGCCAATCCGGTCTTCTTCAGCTGGTCCATGAATATAGCTCCCCTACCGGCCATGCCCCACTGCTCATGTCTTTAATAGACTTTACAGTGGAGAATGGCCTCCTTCTCCTCTATGCTCCAATACTTGTTTAGGTTCCTCTTGTTGAGCTTCGTTTTTAAGATGGGTAGCAATTCCACAACCTCTTGGCTTGGTACAGATCCCCGTTTCCATGTGAGATGGTCGTTCTTCTCACTAGAGGAGGTACAGGCTTCATTCTTTGCAGCGCACATTCCGCCTGCATGGTGCCACCACACAGAGTATAAGAGGTCGATGTCCAATACTGTGTGTGTATGTATGTATGTATGTGTGCGTGTGTGAATTGACATTTCTTTTTGTGAGGCTTCTCCTGCTGATTTATCACCTTTTGGTGAAAAATCCACTGCACGGTTTCTTCACCATTTATGTTTCTTATGTGTTTGAGTCTTGTGTATTTGAAAAGTATGGGTTGACTGACTGCCTGGACACAACTGAGGCTGTGGATCAACTGATGTGGATCCGTGACAAAGGATGTGGATCCACCATTTGGAGAGGTTCTGAGCTGAAAGCATCCAAATCCTGAGGAAGAATGGTGCCCAGCTGATGATCCATGAGTTCAGGAACATGTGGATGTGTTTGATTGTGTGTGTGTGTGTTTTACTACAACACTTAGATCATGTAAACAAAACAAAAAAAAACAATGTTAAAAAAATATATATGTATCAAAAACTTGGTAAAATGGTGCACAGTTTGCCAATCATTATACAAACTAGAAGGGCACTCAGTAGAGTGCATACCTCTGCCGCGTAATGCCTGATCTACGAGAACATATCGGGCCCAATACATTTTTGAAATATCGTGCTATACAGAACTATATCGTTTTTGGTCCAAACTCTCAATGGTGAAGAATCACTTTAAAATAAATAATTCTCGTGTCCGGATCCAGATTCAGATTCAGATATTCACCAAATCAAATCAATTCGCCTTGCGAAACATCCAACCTGTCCACATCTTTTTGAATATCTTGCTACATATCGGGTTTCCCGACCTCTCAATGGTAAAGAATCACTTTAAAAAAAAAATATATATATATCAGATCCGGATCCAATCTTCACCAATATTGAATCAATTCTTCCTTGTCACACACCCAACGTGTCCACAAGTTTCACCGAATCCGTCCACATCTTATTGAGATACAATTGCTATATATCGTTTTTGGCCCAATCTCTTAATGGTGAAAAATCACTTTTAAAATTCTAATAGTCGGATCCGGATCCGGATCTTCACCAACATCCATTCAGTTCATCCTTGTCACACACCGAACCTGTCCACAAAATTTCATCCGGATCCGTTAACAACTTTTTGAGATTTTCTGTACACAAACAAACAGACAGACAAACGGGTGAAAACAACCTCGTTCACCTTCGGTGGCGGAGGTAATAAGAAAATAAGGCATTATGTGACGTAATTTGGCACCTCGGTGACCACACACTAACCAACTCCTTTTGGTGATACTACAAATCGACAAATTTGATAGAAAGTAAAGAAATCCACCAAATTGGCAAAATACTGCATGCAAATTTCACAACCTTCAATTAACCATTCTACCCTTTGGAAAATATTATATAGAGTCCAGAGAACAATCGCTAAAAGAAAAGAAAATAACTTTGCACCATATTTGTTTTTGAAATATACTTTGTCAAAACAGCAACAACAGTTCAAAACGATGCTTACACATACACAGGCATGCACAATACCTTCTTCTGCTGGCGTATACTGCACTTGATATGTTCCATCCTGGTTATCACAAGGCACAACTTCATGCTGAGCACCAGATGGGGCCTCAAGTCTAGCGTGGACTGGCTTCTCGGCTGTGCGGCCAAGAGCACGAGCGTCCACCATCACCTCAGTCTCAACATCACGCAATGCTGTTGGTATAAAAAAAATAAATAATAACAATAATCATAAAATCTCCAACACAGAGATTATGACAAACACTCATTTCAACCACAATGGGGACTAACGCAGAGTTTCTGCTTACCTTTTTCTACCCCTGGTCCATAAACGCGCACACCGCTGAGGTCGAGCGATGGTTCCACTTTGAGAGTAGTGGGGAAGTTTGGAACAGGCTGGCCACCATAGGTCATGCCCACAGCATGAGGCCCAGTACAATGAGGTACATAGCTCACACCATAAATGCCATCTCGTTTCTCATCTACTGTAACATCAGCTGGCAATCCTCGTTCTGGTGCCACAGTAACATTGAGTGGTGCAGAGCCAGCACGAGAGCAATCCACTGCGAAAGATGAAGGCTGGCCCACGTGACCTTTCTGCAGACCAGGTCCTGATGCACGCACCTTGCTCGGATCGAACTTGGAGCCGACAACAGCTGAGACACAAAACAAAATTGATAATTTTAGGCGACTAATAGTTTGTTACTTTAGGATATGGAGTACCAAGTGCACTAAAATCCACAAGCAAAATATCTCCCACGTTCCAAGCATTACCTTTGAAGGGTGAGCCAGGAATATGGCAACCAGCAAAAAGGATGTTTATGAGGTAGTCTCCTGCCTGAGGTGGGACATACGATGCAGAGCAGGTACCATCACCATTATCTCGACACTCCAGCCGTGCCTCGCTTGGACCTTCAACAGTCAGAGCGAGCCCGCCCATGCCAGCACCTTTGGTGTCCACTGTGAAAGGAGCCGCCTTACCAATCTCACCACCTTTAAGACCTGGACCCGTTGCTCGCACCTGTATTTCACACAAAGAAAATGAGAGGAATTCGAAGAAAAGAAAAATAAAATAAACCAATGTCACCCGTAGGGTGATCCGTATCTTGCCAAAAGGTGACCACGTGTGCACTTATTTAAGTCACACTTGAGGGTGCAACAGAGCTGCTATCCACCAGGAGCGACTCCTTGAGGAATACATGCCTACGAGAGATTCCGATGAGAATCATTCTACAGCAGTAACCATGAAAAAATGCGTTTGCTCATAACGTCACAAATCACGTCATAATGTCTCAAGCTTGATATATCTAGAACACTCATCGAGGTGTTCAATTTGAGGTACTACACGATATGGTTCCTAAAACTTGAAATTTGACCTTGGGGTCAAATATGTTGACCTTAGGCGTACCATGAAGGTCAAGGCAATCGCCACAAAATTAATCAGCTGATGCCAGACCATGAACTATATCCATGAAGTTTGAAGACGATCTGATCAAAATTACTCCAAAAATAAGGGTTCGTCGACTCCCCTGATTTGCGACAAAGTGACCTTGACCTTTGACCTTGACCTTCAAAATTTATGCGCTGAAGGACCTCTATAGGCTCTGATATGCGAAGTTACAAAAATTTCCAATGATAACTGTGCTCTGCAGAGTGATTTATACGTGATTACAGATAAAAAAAAACAACAACAAAAAAAAACACATGAAGGTCAAGGCCAATCACCAAAAATTAATCAGCTGAGCGCCAGACCATGAACTATATTCCCATGAAGTTTGAAGACGATCCGATCAAAATTACTCAAAAAATGAGGGTTTTGTCGATTACCCTGATTTGCGAAAAGTGACCTTGACCTTGACCTTGACCTTCAAAATTTATGGCCTGAAAGGGACCTCCATGGCCTCTGATATGCGAAGTTACAAAAATTCCAATGAAAACTGTGGTCTGCAGAATTTTTTTTTTCGTGATTACAGACAAACAAACAAAAACAAATAAACCAATGTCACCCATAGGTGATCCGTATCTTGCCAAAAGGTGACCACGTGTGACTTCTTTAAGGTCACACTGAGGTGAAACAGAGCTGCTATTCACCAGGAGCGACTCCTTGAGAATATCTGCCTACGAGAGATTCCGATGAGAATCGTTCTACAGAGTAACCATGAAAAAATTGCGTTTGCCTCATAAACGTCACCAAATGACGTCATAATGTCTCAAGCTTGATAATCTAGAAAGCACTCATCGATGGTTTTCAATTGAGGTACTACACGATATGGTTCCTAAAACTTGAAAATTGACCTTGGGGTCAAATATGTTTGACCTTAGGCGTTAACCAGTGCAAGGTCAAGGCCAATCGCCACCAAAAATTAATCAGCTGGAATGCCAGACCATGAACTTTCCCATGAAGTTTGAGACGGATCCGCATCAAAATTACTCAAAAAATAAGGGTTTCGTCGACTCCCGCTGATTGCCGACAAAGTACCTTACCTTTGACCTTCAAAATTTTATGCGCTGAAAGGACCTCTATAGGCCTCTGATATGCGAACTTACAAAATTTCCAATGAATAACTGTGCTCCTGCAGAGTGATTATACGTGATTACAGATAAAAAAAAAAAAACAAACAACAAAAAAAACACTATGAAGGTCAAGGCCAATCGCCAACCAAAAAATTAATCAGCTGAGCGCCAGACCATGAACTATATTCCCATGAAGTCTTTGAACGACATCCGAATCAAAATACTCAAAAAATAAGGTTTGTCGATTCCCTGATTTGCGACAAAGTGACCTGACCTTTGACCTTGACCTTCAAAATTTTATGGCCTGAAAGGGACCTCCATAGGCCTCTGATATGCGAAGTTACAAAAAATTTCCAATGAAAAACTGTGGTCTGCAGAATTTATTTTTTCGTGATTACAGACAAAACAAACAACAAAAAAAAAAAAAAAAAAACATACATGAACTGACTAACATATCTTGCAAAAACTTCGTTTGGCCAAATAAACAAAAAAACATACAGACTGACTAACATATCTTGCAAAAACTTCGTTTTGGCAAGATAAAAATTCAGTACGACGTCGTTTGGATAACAATCCATTCGACGGCACTGCATGATGTATCAGGTTCATCTATTGAACAATAACTTGATGCTCATTGACATATGCATTTGTGGAGAAATGGACAGAATTATAATGCCTGAATACCAAAGCCTTATTTTACATGCAAATGCAGCATACGAAGACACCAATAAATATGTACTGCGTTTTAGCAACAGCAAAACCGTTTCTCAGCGACTATCCATTTTATGCTTCTGAAGGAATTAATGTCCTGGATGGCATTCACTGCAAAAATAACGTCAGTGGCATAACAAAGGGAACACATGAGCATTGCAATTTAATTTTGTTTTTTTGCTGTTATTAATTAGTTATTCAGAAAATGCACAAGTTAGTGTGGTGTGTACTACAATTTATGACCAGGCCATGATCATCTTGCCAATAACAACAACAACAACTGTGAAAATGACAGACTTTAAAACTAAAATCCAACTGTTCTCTTCTCATAGGGTTACTACAGGAACAAGACAAGATAAAAATACATTTTGTAAAGGAAACCCTCCCCCACCAAATCCCACAAAAACAAAACAATTAATCAGAGGAAAGTGAGAGTATGATAGAAAGGGTCAGAATGACAAACATACAAACATACAGAGGTAGCGGAAGAGGCCTCATCCAAATTAATGGACAACACAACATTTCCTTTTGTGTGAAAATACAAATTTGCAAAAACAACCAACTCAGTAAATATTGGCAAATTAATCAGGAGAGGAAAGATAATGATGTGATCCACATAGATTTAAAGTGGAGGAACTCAACAAGCGTTTCAGGTCATGATGTAATTTCTACAAGCATTGGTCTGTTTTCCACACAAGAAAGATTTGTGGAAAAGCCAAGTGACAGTGGGAAACAGAGAAAAGAGAGAGAGAGAGAAGAGAGAAAAAGAGAGAGAGAGAGAGAAAAAGAGAAAGAGAGAAAAAGAGAGAGAGAGAGAGAAGAGAGAAAAGAGAGAGAGAGAGAAGAGAGAGAGAGAGAGAGAGAAAGAGAGAGAGAGAAAGAGAGAGAGAAAGAGCGAGAAAAAAAGAGAGAAAAAGAGAAAAAAAGGGTAAGCAAAAGATAAGGAAAAAAACGATAAGAAAACGAGTAAGAAAACAAGTGAGAGAAAGAGAGAGAAAAAGAGAAAGAAAAAAAGAGAGAGAGAGAGAGAAAGAGAAAGAGAAAGAGAGAAAAAGAGAAAAAAAGAAGAGAGAGAGAGAGAGAAAGGAGAGAGAAGAGAGAGAAAGAGAGAGAGAGAGAGCGAGAAAAGAGAGAAGAGAGAGAGACGAGAAAAAGAGAGAGAGAGAGAGCGAGAGAAAGAGAGAAAAGAGAGCGAGAGAGAGCGAAAAAAAAAAAGAGCGAGAAAAAAAAAGGAAGCGAGAAAAAAGAGAGCGAGAAAAAAAAAAAAGAGAGAGAAAGAGAGAGAAAAAAAGAGAAGGAGAGAAAAAAAGAGAAGAGAAATAAAAAGAGAAAGAAAAGAAAGAAATAAAAGGGTAAGCAAAAGAGTAAGAAAAACAGTAAGAAAACGAGTAAGAAAAGAGTAAGAAAAAGAAAGAAAGAGAGAAGAAAGAGAGAAAAAGAGAAAGAGAAAGAAAAAGAAGAGAGAGAGAAAAAAAATAGAGAGAGAGAGAGAGAGAGAGAGAGAGAGAGAGAGAAAAGGAGAGAAAGAGAGAGAGATAGAGAGATAAAGAGAGAGATAGAGAGATAAGAGAGAGATAGAGAGATAAAGAAGAGAGAGAGAGAGAGAGAGAGAGAGAGAGAGAGAGAGAGAGAGAGAGAGAGAGAGAGAAGAGAGAGAGAGAGATAAAGAGAAGAGATAGAGAGATAAAAGAGAATAGAGAGATAAAGAGAGAGAGAGAGAGCAAGAAAAAAGAGAGAGAGAGAAAAGAGAGAAAGAGAAAGGAGAGGAAACAAAACAAGTTAGAAAGTTGGGTTCGATAGGGTTAATTGGGGTAAAAACATCACAGGAAAGGATGGGGGAAGTGGATGGGGCATAATATGGCAGTGCACTGCCTGCTTAAAGCTCAAGAGGGAAGAATGGGATTGAACAGCCTGAAGAAGGTGATTCTGCACGTTGGAGAAAAGAGGAACATAAGAAAAGTGGGTAGAAAAACCTGGATTTTGGGAGTTGAACCAAGAGGGGGTTATGAGAAGAACGCCCATGTACTGAAGGAGCTCAGGAGGGTCAGGGGGAGCAAGAACAGGAGAGGAGGAGGAAAAAAAATCAAACCGATCTGTCAGTCTCATGTTGGGGAGGAAAAGGCCTTATGCTTTGGCCTAATCAAGACATGTCAATCATGTTAAGAGTTTTAGATTCCAGAGATACAATATAGGGCTCCAGCCCATAGGGGAGAACAGCACTCCATTGAGCTACAGACAAGAACCTTTTTGACAGAGCAGTTTCAATTGATCAAGGAGTGACTTGGAGCGACGGTGGATGCCCAGTGTGATGCTGGCTTTGGAGGTCAGCCTTAATACAAGATCAGCCCAGGAGAGGTCGTGGCAGATTGTGAGGCCTAAGTGTTCAAAAGACAGGCCTCTTCCTATGGCTTACCATGAAAATACATAAGTGCGTTAGCCTGACAATCATTCCGGGGCAACAGGGTGAGACTGAGATTTGCCGGCATGAAAAGACATTTTCCAATTGTCAGACCAACATCTAATCAATTCAAGATCAGCACAGTGACGCAGCTTATGCTATAAATCTGTGCAATAGGATAATATAAAATACAATGTGGAGCTACATGCAGAGGAGAAGGATTTCCAAAGCATCAGAGGTCGTTTATGCAAATGATGACCAAGACAGAGCCCAAGATACGACCTTAAAACATTCCAGGCATAAATAGAAGAGGACAGGATTCCATCGATACCAAAGCATTGGAGAGGAGGAAGTCAGTCAGGTATCAGAGACCTTGTATGCCACAGGCAGCAATCATAACAGAGGAGGATGCCACAGTGTTGAATGTCCAATACATGTCCAGGGACATGTTCCTGGCCTCTTGTTTGTGATTTAGGGCCTCCGACCATTGTTGAAAGAAGCATTTGCAGGTTCATCGTGATGACGGAACCCATGATGGCCATGTGATCAGGCTGTTTGAAGAGGAAAGACTTGACATTGGCAGCAATGGAGTACTGCTCTCCCCCATTGGTGAATAGCAACATATCTATTTTGTCTGGATTCTGTGGAACCTAAACTCAACATGAATGGCATCTCCCATGATGATGAAAAAGCAAAACTTGTTGCTCTTATTGCAGAAGGATTGCTCGCCTCTATTTTTAAATACCTCTCAGGTCGAACTCCATTCGCTTTTTCAATCCTCCTATGTAAAAAATTAACAAAGAAATTAAACTATGAACTTTAACTTAATACCACCATTTGACATGACTACAGGTTATATAAGCCAATGGAACAATTGTACTGGTCACAACTGCATAAAGTTAATATTTTCATAGACACCTTGCTGGGGTTTGCAGGGAGAACACCTTCTGGTGAGAAGGGGCTTCCAGGGATTGGATGCCCATCATACAAGATGTCCACCTTGTAAGGCCCTTCGTCCTTGGGAATGAAGCGGACCGTGTGGGAATCCCCACTCAGCCCCGTGTCAAGCTTGCAAGGGACCGGCTTATGCAATGGAGAAGTCACACGGACATCCACCTTACCCTGGCCACCGGTACCACGTGTTGACACCCGGAACTCCTGGTCCTTTCCAACTTCCATTTCTGTCAAAGTCGTGAGGGTTAAGGACAGAAAAGTTATCAATAAACAAAAGCAGAGTACATTTCAAATCCATGAAATGTTATCTTAACTTGCTCTCATTTAATCTGGGGCATTCAAAAAGTTATATGATAGGGATAGAGATAGAGAACACACAATCGTCAAAAACATGCCAAGAAGGCCAATAAAAAAAGGCAGATAACCAAATTTAAATATACATATATACATATTCACATACATACATACATCTCGATATTTTCATTCTAATTATATATTGAAAGATTAAAAAAAGCCATTCGTACTTGCAGGAAATTGACTTGCACCAATCAAAATAAACAGAATTTTAAAATCTTGAAGAGATCATCACAACAAAACTTACATTTTGTAAACAAACAAATTTAAAAGGGCACTGGTGTAATATTGGAGGCATTCATTCATTGTACCTTTATGTTACAATTCCCTAAAATTAGAGCGGAATCCGACTACCAGTTAATGACACCAGTCGTGGCCAAAACAAAATATATGGAAACATTACAACCTGTGATAACCAAAGCATTTAGAATGTTTTAAGATAAGTGCAAGAAGCTAAGAACATGCATTTTCTCTTATTATCAACAATGGGAGGGCAATTATGCGCACAATGAATGATGGCTGCATTTTTGACTCAGTGATCTGTCTTCTCCAATGGAAAGTCTCGCTGTTACACAGTTGGCTGTCTGCAGAATAACTTGAAGGCTTCATCGTACAAAGCTAAAATTTGGAAGACTTTTTTTTTAGCCCTTTGAACCCGAGTGGCCGTTTTACCAGCCACTAGTCAAACTTCCATATACTCAAGCAGCCAGTATGCTGGCCCCTATTCAAACCTCCATATACCCGAGTGGCCGGATTTTTCTCCAGGGAGCCCAGGGAAGGGGAGCTGAAAGTCCATGGAGTTTAGGGTTAAAGGGGTTAAAAGGGTTAATGCTAATCAAGGAAAAGCCGACCATATTTTAGTGCAATTTTACATTTGAGGTCTCATGTTAGAGTATGACATTTTTCCAAAAAATAAATCTAGGACGGTAAGGATCAAGTGGTTGAAATGTTGCACACCACTTCAGGCTGAGCCAAAGTACAGTTGATTAAATTTTGGTGCATTTTAATTGGTTTAGTGAAGGTCCCAGGTTTGACAATTGAGGAGAAATCTCACTCGTTACTGTATGAATGATGCCAAACTCCTCATAATCAAGTTCTCAATAACAATCATTGCAGTTGCGGTCATTGGATTTGGACCAGTGTCCTGATGCCAATCCTGATGCCAGTGCAACGCTAGACTGTGTGGTGGACATGAGGTCAAATCTTTCACCCGAACGATCACCAATTTAGTGACGGATTGGCCTCAGAGACCATACACTATCCACTGGGAAAGCCAAACAGATCTTTTCTTCAGTTTTTAACGTGCAGAAACTCCAAGATCGGCACCTATGTTAATTTCCCCATTTAAAATGGACTGGGGCCGAGCATGAACCCCAGGGAAATGTACCGCAATTTGCACCAAATTTCTAATGGCCGAGAGTTAAACTCATGCCATGGTTACAATTGCCAAATCTCAAACCGCATACCAGGCCGACACATAAGTGGTGAGAAACAAACAGAAAAAGAAAAGGAGCCACTGAGGGATAGGGAGAACAAGCTTAAGTCAAACGTATTACAATAATGTGTACTCAATACATCAATGTGTGGGAATATAGAGTGCTTATGCAATACCTTACTCAATTACACCATGAGGATTCAGACAGGAAAAGGTCACGAAAAAGAAAGAACTTGGTCCCCACGTGATGTTTGCATGGGGTCGGTGCTAGCTTGGGCAAAGGACAGCAAGAGAGATTGTGAGTGTTTGGCGGGAGGAAGACATATCTGGCTGCATCATGTCCAGGCTCTGTAGCCTCTTGGTACATGTGCACTTGTCTGGTGTCATCAAGTCCTTTGTCTTGTCTATCCACCATGTCCACTCACCGGGCTACACAGGATCTCTCTTGCTCACTACCATCATTGCTCCACATTCTCTGCATCTCCGCTCCTTGCTTGGTGCTGTCCCCACCCATTTGCTTTTCTTACCTCGTGACCGTCCACTAATTGGTTTCCCATCTGACCTCTCAAAGCCTCCGGCCACACCCACAGTGGCGAGCGGTTTCAGGCGGATCCTGGCAATTGACAGCACAGCCTCAGCTCTTATCTTCACGCACAGTCACAAGGAGTTACTTTTTCAGTCGAGGGAAAAAGGGGGAGGAGAATTGCTGGGGCTTGGAGCTGGTAAAATGTCCATTTAAAACAACACAGACAGACTACAGAGGGAATAACTGAAAGACTTGAGGGGAAATGGTGGGGAAGCTTTGAAATGTATTGCAGTGGGGAAGGGTCACAGTCACCAGCTCCTAAATAAACTTCGACACATGTTCGATCATCACACAGAAACCACACACTTATGTTGAATATTTATTGATGACATAACTAGTCTATTTTACACCCATTACACGACCCCCCCAACCCCAACAATATTACCCCTCTCTCTCTCTTTTTGCCAAACACCTCCTCTTCTTCTCAATAACTGTTTGC
>CM068954.1:87372676-87384386 GCA_035128595.1 Eptatretus atami | reverse complement strand
GATGAACCCCTGACCAACTAGGCATAGACCAGAGGGTATTGCATGGTGCTGCAAAATGCTGTGGTATCCCATTTGGTTCATGGTGCCAGTCACTCTGTGCAAGTCACCGACTCGGGATCCAGAAAAAGAGCCCCAGATCATCACGCTTCCTCCTCCACGTTTGACAATTGGTGTCCATTGACACTGAGGAACCATCCTTTCGTCTACTCGACGCCTTACAAAAACCCTGCGTGAAGAACCGAAGATTTCAAATTTTGATTCATCGGTCCATAAGACCTTCTTCCAGTTTTCAGTAGTCCTCTGGCGGTGCGTCATGGCCCAGGCAAGCCTCTTTTTTCTTGTTTCACCATCTTAGCAATGGCTTTCTTACTTCCACTCGACCTGTCAAACCTGCACCTCAAAGTCTTCTCTTCACAGTTGAAATTGAGACTTCCTTACTTCAACCAGTGTTAAGCTGTGCTTGAAGCTGCTCTCCTGTGAGCCGCCCATCACGCAAGCTGTTGACTCTCAGAAACTTGTCTTCTGATTGTGTTGTGGGCTTTGGGTTGCCAGACCTCTTCCTGTCAGAGTTTCCTCCAGTTTCCAAGTGCCTTTTGATGGTGAGGCAAATGTACTCACTGACACTTGGCTTACTTTGCAATTTCTCTAAGGAAAGACCTTCACTTTTAATGGTTATAATGGTCTGTCTGTCTGCCTTTGTTAATTGTCTTTTTCTCACCATTATGATAGCAATACACTACGTTCCTGCAGTGCAATATTGTCCAAATAATGCTTCAGAGGGTGGAGCAACACAGTCTGTTCCCACACTGCTTTTATCCAGACAGAGGATTTGTAACTCATCAACAAAAGTTGGAACACCTGTCGGAATTGTTTGCATCAACTTTCAAGGCTTAATTTACTTCCATTGCTAAGCTAGGCAGTAAACTGGCCAGTGGTTAAAAAAAAAAGTTTAGGTTACCAAAAACTGAAAAATAATGTAAATTTCAGAGTTGTTAAAAAAGGCCCTTTTCAGGGAACAATAAATTGGTTAGCAACTGCAGCTGTTTCTGCAGCAATGGAAGTAAATTAAGCCTTGAAAGTTGATGCAAACAATTCCGACAGGTTTTCCAACTTTTGTTTGATGAGTTACAATCCTCTGTCTGGATAAAAGCAGTGTGGGAACAGACTGTGTTGCTCCACCCTCTGAAGCATTATTTGGACAATATTGCACTGCAGGAAGTAGTTATTGCTATCATAATGGTGAGAAAAAGACAATTAACAAAGGCAGACAGACAGACCATTATAACCATTAAAAGTGAAGGTCTTTCCTTAGAGAAATTGCAAAGTAAGCCAAGATGGTCAGTGAGTACAGTTTCCTACACCATCAAAAGGCACTTGGAAACTGGAGGAAACTCTGACAGGAAGAGGTCTGGCAGACCCAAAGCCACAACACAATCAGAAGACAAGTTTCTGAGAGTCAACAGCTTGCGTGATGGGCGGCTCACAGAGAGCAGCTTCAAGCACAGCTTAACACTGGTTGAAGTAAGGAAGTCTCAATTTCAACGTGAAGAAAGACTTTGAGGTGCAGGTTTGACAGGTCGAGTGGAAGTAAGAAAGCCATTGGCTAAGATTGGTGAAACAAGAAAAAAAGAGGCTTGCCTGGGCCATGAAGCGCCGAGAGGACTACTGAAAACTGGAAGAAGTCTTATGGACCGATGAATCAAATTTGAAATCTTCGGTTCTTCACGCAGGGTTTTTGTAAGGCGTCGAGTAGACGAAAGGATGGTTCCTCAGTGTCAATGGACACCAATTGTCAAACGTGGAGGAGGAAGCGTGATGACTGGGGCTCTTTTTCTGGATCCCGAGTCGGTGACTTGCACAGAGTGACTGGCACATGAACCAAATGGGATACCAAGCATTTTGCAGCACATGCAATACCCTCTGGTCTATGCCTAGTTGGTCAGGGGTTCATCCTCCAGCAAGATAACGACCCAAAACATACCTCCAGGCTATGTTAGAAACTACCTTAGAAGAAAAGAACAAGACTGTAGGCTTCAAATCATAGAATGGTCAACACAGTCTCCAGACTTAAACCCCATCGAGCTGGTTTGGAATGAATTGGACAGAAGGGTGAAAGCAAAGCAACTTACAAGTGCAACACATTGTGGGAACTTCTGCAACAGTGTTGGGAAGAACTTTCCGAACAATATTTGATTCCATTGGAGAAATAATGCCACGAGTATGTTCGGCCAATATGTCTGCAAAAGGTGCGACTTTGATGAGTCAAAAATTGAGATTAAATTTTGTTCAACAAAACGATTCCATGATTTCTTTTTTATCTGCAATTGTTTATTTGTTCTAGTGCTTTAATTTCAGAGTACATTGAAAATTAAACTGCTTAAATTTCAGTAAAAAGTGGACAAATGGGGGTGTTCTAAAACTTTTGACCGTAGTGTAATATCACCAATATTACAAATAAATTGGTACGAAAGAAATGTTTATTTATGATTGGTGTAAATCATGCACACAGCAAATCTGTGATGTCATATCTGCAACAACAGGTGGAGAGGCGAGTGTAGCGAGCCGATCCACACTAGTAAATTTTTAATTTTAAGTATATACTTGAACACTGTGTGGGGTATGTGTGCTATGTACTCTAGTTTCATGTTTTTTTTTTGTTTGTTTGTTTTTGTTGTTGTTTTGTTTTGTGATTTAACATTGTTACCTGCAATGCTTTGTTGGGAATCAACCAATTGTATTTAAATATTTATATTTAGTGTGCAGAATGGAAACAAAAGAGGTAAATGGTCTCTGTGGGACTGCACTGAGTAACGAGTTGTCGCAAGATCTTATACGATCTAAAAGAAGGGAATGGAAATATTTGGCTCCTCAATGCATGGTGTACTTCTTCTTCTGTCGGCTGCTCTCGTTAGGGGTCGCCACAGCGGATCATCCATTATGATCCGAATAATTTGGCACAGGTTTTACGCCGGATGCCCTTCCTGATGCAACCCTGGTCGCCTCTTACGACACACCAGGGATATGGTGCACCTATTCTAACCGGGGCAATACACCGGGCCCAGTATACTGGTATCACTTCGCCGACTTCAGAAGGATGACAGGCTGAGTCA
This sequence comes from Eptatretus atami, assembly GCA_035128595.1. NCBI lineage: Eukaryota > Metazoa > Chordata > Myxini > Myxiniformes > Myxinidae > Eptatretus > Eptatretus atami. Next base: position 87,381,276 of record CM068954.1, on the reverse strand, counting down.
ACCTCCTGGTGTGTATTAATTCAAGTGTCCACGGGGCTTGAACTCAGGACCTTTTGGATCCCAAGCTACTACCCTAACCACTACGCAACACCAGGCTTCCATGGTGTACTCCCGAGTGAATTTTTTGCTATGGTTGTACAAACGACAATCTTCATGTTTTACGAAAGTCTAAATAACTCTATCTTAATTGAGTGACCACGGTTATTGATGCTAGTCATGTGGGTCCTCAAATACTTTTGGTCATGGGCCAGAACCAAATTCCCTTGCTCCTCATGGGCCACACAACCAAAGACATTTTAAACAAGTAAAAGCTACATTCTGTGGACATCACCCTTTAAAATGTTCTTGCATAAAAGTTTATCTATTGTCCCCATCCTGCTAACATTCTTCTCTCAGGAAATTCATGAATATGATGGTAACCTGAATAAAATTGAAAGACAACAGTACCCTACAGTCACCGCATCAGGTCAGGTCAGGTATGAGAGCATGTGCAAGAGCAGCGCGTCACTGCACCCACTTTCCGCCGGTAGTCCAGGGGCCTCTGTCTGGCCATCCCCCTGGCAGATGCCTGGCCCATCCCATCTCCTTGAGATGCCGATCAACCTGCTGCAACCACGAGGCACGTGGTCGGCCATTGGCTCTTCCACTCACAGACTCCCTCGCTGAGAGAATCTGGTGAGCAGGATCACGTCAGGAAAATGAGCCAATGTCCATACATCCGCAGCTGACGCTCACGGACTATGCAGGTAACAAATCTCATTTGAGTCTCTCTCAGCAACTGCTCGTTGGACACAAAGTCCGACCAGCGATAGCCAAGGATTCTCCGAAGAGACCTGGTACCAAAGGAATTAAGTCTCTATCTCAGATCCTTGGTCAGAGTCCAAGTCTCGCATCCATTGAGCAAGACTGGAACACAAAAGGACCTGAAAACTCGGACTTTTGTCCTCCCATACAGGGACCGGCAGTGCCACACCCCATTATGCAGTGAATCCATGACTCCCCAGGCCCGACCAGGACGTCTATTGACCTCTGAGTTACAGCCAGCAGAGACATGAATATCACTGCCAAGGTAAGTGAATCTCTCCATGACTCAACATCTCACCACAACAGGCACAGACAGGACAGCAGCATCCAAGATGCCATTGAAAGCCTGGATCTTAGTTTTGACCCAGGAAACCTGTAATCCCAGCGGCTCCGTCACCGCATCACGCCACCTTAACACCATGTCGACCCTGGCCTACACGCCTTGATACGCTGACTTAATTTGTTGGAATGAATAAAACAAACAGCTTATCAAAATATTATAATTATAGCTTGTGAAACTATAAATGGTCAGGTTAGGACAGTGTGGTGCAGTCACTTTTTTGCTCGTCCACATTCTTGTCATCATGGGCACGAACCGATACTCAGGTGGAGACATTGTTCAGGTTGCGGGTCTGTGAGGCAGAACGTTATTTGTTCTTTGCATACTCAATTCCAGCGTTTATCATTTATCAAGTTGGTCAGAATGGATACATGCCAGAGTCCATTAACACATAATTAGGGCAGATAGAATAGAAGAACATTGGAGGAGATTAACTCAGGAATAATGTAACAGCTAAATTAGCACCATGTGATCACTCATTGATGAGGGATTAGGATTAGCTTCTCGGCCTCGACTGTTGATGCCTGCAGTCGGGATGTGGACTGAAGTCTGCCGGACCCTTGAAAGACCAAACACTGCTTGATGAAAGGCTCGACATGGTATTTGTGCTGTGAACATTCTTCTTGATAAATATATTTGATACTTCTGAATCTCTCCTTTGCATTGCTCGACTCTCCATGTCTTCCCATTTGTATAAAAATGTCTTATCTATTGCATTTTTACTGAAAGGGGGGGGGGGGGAGATGGTATTTAATTGCAAACAGTTATTGAGAAGAAGAGGAGGTGTTTGCAAAAAGAGAGAGAGAGGGGTAATTATTGTTGGGGTTGGGGGTCGTGTAATGGGTGTAAAATAGACTAGTTATGTCATCAATAAATATTCAACATAAGTGTGTGTGTTTCTGTGTGATGATCGAACATGTGTCGAAGTTTATTTAGGAGCTGGTGACTGTGACCCTTCCCCACTGCAATACATTTCAAAGCTTCCCCACCATTTCCCCTCAAGTCTTTCAGTTATTCCCTCTGTAGTCTGTCTGTGTTGTTTTAAATGGACATTTTACCAGCTCCAAGCCCAGCAATTCTCCTCCCTCTTTTCCCTCGACTGAAAAAGTAACTCCTTGTGACTGTGCGTGAAGATAAGAGCTGAGGCTGTGCTGTCAATTGCCAGGATCCGCCTGAAACCGCTCGCCACTGTGGGTGTGGCCGGAGGCTTTGAGAGGTCAGATGGGAAACCAATTAGTGGACGGTCACGAGGTAAGAAAAGCAAATGGTGGGGACAGCACCAAGCAAGGGAGCGGAGATGCAGAGAATGTGGAGCAATGATGGTAGTGAGCAAGAGAGATCCTGTGTAGCCCGGTGAGTGGACATGGTGGATAGACAAGAAAAAGGACTTGATGACACCAGACAAGTGGCACATGTACCAAGAGGCTACAGAGCCTGGACATGATGCAGCCAGATATGTTCTTCCTCCGCCAAACACTCACAATCTCTCTTGCTGTCTTTCCCAAGCTAGCACCGACCCCATGCAAACATCACGTGGGGACCAAGTTCTTTCTTTTTCGTGACTTTTTCCTGTCTGAATCCTCATGGTGTAATTGAGTAAGGTATTGATAAGCACTCTATATTCCCACACATTGATGTTTGAGTACACATTATTGTAATACGTTTGACTTAAGCTTGTTCTCCCTATCCCTCAGTGGCTCCTTTTCTTTTTCTGTTTGTTTCTCACCACTTATGTGTCGGCCTGGTATGCGGTTTGAGATTTGGCAATTGTAACCATGGCATGAGTTTTAACTCTCGGCCATTAGAAATTTGGTGCAAATGCGGTACATTTCCCTGGGGTTCATGCTCGGCCCAGTCCATTTTAAATGGGGAATTTAACATAGGTGCGATCTTGGAGTTCTGCACGTTTAAAAACTGAAGAAAAGATCTGTTTGGCTTTCCCAGTGGATAGTGTATGGTCTCTGAGGCCAATCCGTCACTAAATTGGTGATCGTTCGGGGTGTGAAAAGATTTGACCTCATGTCCACCACACAGTCAGCGTTGCACTGGCATCAGGATTGGCATCAGGACACTGGTCCAAATCCAATGACCGCAACTGCAATGATTGTTATTGAGAACTTGATTATGAGGAGTTTGGCATCATTCATACAGTAACGAGTGAGATTTCTCTCAATTGTCAAACCTGGGACCTTCACTAAACCAATTAAAATGCACCAAAATTTAATCAACTGTACTTTGGCTCAGCCTGAAGTGGTGTGCAACATTTCAACCACTTGATCCTTACCGTCCTAGATTTATTTTTTGAAAATGTCATACTCTAAACATGAGACCTCAAATGTAAAATTGCACTAAATATGGTCGTTTTCCTTGATTAGCATTAACCCTTTTAACCCCTTTAACCCTAAACTCCATGGACTTTCAGCTCCCCTTCCTCGGGCTCCCTGGAGAAAATCCGGCCACTCGGTAATGGAGGTTTGAATAGGGGCCACAGCATACTGGCTGCTTGAGTATATGGAAGTTTGACTAGTGGCTGGTAAACGGCCACTCGGTTCAAAGGGCTAAAAAAAGTCTTCCAAATTTTAGCTTTGTACGATGAAGCCTTCAAGTTATTCTGCGACAGCCAACTGTGTAACAGCGAGACTTTCCATTGGAGAAGACAGATCACTGAGTCAAAATGCAGCCATCAATTCATTGTGCGCATAATTGCCCTCCCATTGTTGATAATAAGAGAAAAATGCATGTTCTTAGCTTCTTGCACTTAATCTTAAAACATTCTAAATGCTTTGGTTATCAAGGTTGTAATGTTTCCATAATTCTGTTTTGGCCACGACTGGTGTCATTAACTGGTAGTCGGATTCCGCTCCTAATTTTAGGGAATTGTAACATAAAGGTACAATGAATGAATGCCTCCAATATTACCAGTGCCCTTTTAAATTTGTTTGTTACAAAATGTAAGTTTTGTTGTGATGATCTCTTCAAGATTTTAAAATTCGTTTATTTTGATTTGGTGCAAGTTCAATTTCCCTGCAAGTACGAATGGCTTTTTTTATAATCTTTCAATATATAATTGAATGAAAATATCGAGATGTATGTATGATGCTGAATATGTATATATGTAATTTAAATTTGGTAATCTGCCTTTTTTATTGCCTTCTTGGCATGTTTTTTGACGATTGTGTGTTCTCTATCTCTATCCCTATCATATAACTTTTGAATGCCCAGATTAAATGAGAGCAGTAAGATAACATTTCATGGATTTGAAATGTACTCTGCTTTTGTTTATTGATAACTTTTCTGTCCTTAACCCTCACGACTTTGACAGAATGGAAGTTGGAAGGACAGGAGTTCGGGTGTCAACACGTGTACGGTGGCCAGGGTAAGGTGGATGTCCGTGTGACTTCTCCATTGCATAGCCGGTCCTTGCAAGCTTGAACGGGCCTGAGTGGGGATTCCACACGGTCCGCTCATTCCAAGGACGAAGGGCCTTACAAGGTGGACATCTTGTATGATGGCATCCAATCCTGGAAGCCCCTTCTCACCAGAAGGTGTTCTCCTGCAAACCCCAGCAAGGTGTCTATGAAAATTACTTTATGCAGTTGTGACCAGTACAATTGTTCCATTGGCTTATATAACCTGTAGTATGTCAAATGGTGGTATTAAGTTAAAGTCATAGTTTAATTTCTTTGTTATTTTTTACATAGGAGGATTGAAAAAGCGAATGGAGTTCGACCTGAGAGGTATTTAAAAATAGAGCGAGCAATCCTTTGCAATAAGAGCAACAAGTTTTGCTTTTTCATCATCCATGGAGTGTGCCATTCATGTTGAGTTTAAGGTTCCACAGAATCCAGACAAAATAGATATGTTGCTATTACACCAATGGGGGAGAGCAGTACTCCATTGCTGCAATGTCAGTCTTTCCTCTTCAAACAGCCTGATCACATGCGCCATCATTGGGTTCCGCATCACGATGAACCTGCAAATGCTTCTTTCAACAATGGTCGGAGGCCCTAAATCACAAACAGAGGCCAGGAACATGTCCTGGACATGTATTGGACGATTCAACACTGTGGCATCCTCCTTGTTATGATTGCTGCCTGTGGCATACGAGGTTCTCTGATACCTGACTGACTTCCTCTCTCGCAATAGCTTTGGTATCGATGGAATCTGTCCTTTCTATTTATGCCTGGAATGTTTTAAGGTCGTATCTTGGGCTCTGTCCTTGGTCATATTTTGCATAAACGACCTCTGATGCTTTGGAAATCCTTCTCCTCTGCATGTAGCTCACATTGTATTTATATTATCCTATTGCACAGATTTATAGCATAAGCTGCGTCACTGTGCTGATCTTGAATTGATTGATGTTGGTCTGACAATTGGAAAATGTCTTTTCATGCGGCAAATCTCAGTCTCACCCTGTTGCCCGGATGATGTCAGGCTACGCACTTATGTATTTTCATGGTAAGGCCATAGGAAGAGGCCTGTCTTTTGAACACTTAGGCCTCACAATCTGCCACGACCTCTCGGGCTGATTTGTATTAAGGTGACCTCCGCAAGCCAGCATCACCCTGGGCATCCACCGTCGCTCCAAGTCACTCCTTGATCGAATTGAAACTGCTCTGTCAAAAGGTTCTTGTCTGTAGCTCAATGGAGTGCTGTTCTCCCCTATGGGCTGGAGCCCTATATTGTATCTCTGGAATCTAAAACTCTTAACATGATTGACATGTCTTGATTAGGCAAAGCAAGGCTTTTCCTCCCAACATGAGACGACAGATCGGTTTTGATTTTTTTCCTCCCCTCTCCTGTTCTTGCTCCCCCTGACCTTCCTGAGCTCCTTCAGTACATGGCGCTTCTTCTCATAACCCCCTCTTGGTTCAACTCCAAAATCCAGGTTTCCTACCCACTTTTCTTATGTTCCTTCTTTCTCCACGCGTGCAGAATCACCTCTTCTCAGGCCGTTCAATCCCATTCTTCCTCTGAGCTTTAAGCAGGCAGTGCACTGCCAATATTATGCGCCCATCCACTCCCATCCTTTCCTGTGATGTTTTTACCCCAATAACCTATCGAACCCAACTTTCTAACTTGGTTTGTTTCCTCCTCCTTCTCCTTTCTCCTCTTCTCTCTCTCTCTTTTTTTCTTGCTCTCTCTCTCTCTTTTATCTCTCTATCTCTCTCTTTATCTCTCTATCTCTCTCTTTTATCTTCTTCTCTCTCTCATCTCTCTCTCTCCTCTCCTCTCATCTCTCTCTTCTCCTCTCTCTTCTCTCCTCTCTCCTCTCTCTCCTTTATCTCTCTCTATCTCTCTCTTTATCTCTCTTCTCTCTTCTTCTATCTCTTTTCGTCTCTCTCTTCTCTCTTCTCTCTCTGATCTCACAGTCTACTCTGGACTCGTCCCTCTCTCCTCTCTCTCTCTCACTCTCCATTTTTCTCTCTCTCTCTTTTTCTTTTGCTTTTCTACTTTTATACTCCTCTTCTTTTCTTTTTCTTTTTTTCTTTACTCATTTCTTACTCGTCGTTACTTACTGTTTTTCTTACTCTTTTGCTTACCCTTTTTATTATGCTCTGTTTTTTTTCTGTCCTTTTTTCCCCTTAATGTTTTTTCTCATGTCTCTTTTCTTCTCGCTTCTCCTTTTTGGCTCTCATCTTTTCTCTGGTTCTCTTTTTTTCTCGCTGTCATCTTTTTTTTTTCTTCGCTCCTTATTTTTTCTCGATTCCTCTGTCTCTTATCTTCTGCTTCCGCTCTGTCTTCTCTCATTTTTCCTTCGCTCGCATCCTTTTCTCTCTTCTCTTTTCCTCTCTTTTCTCTCGCTCTCTCTTCTCTCTCTCTTCTGTCCCTCTCTTCTCTCGCCTCTATTTCTCTCCTCTCTCATTCTCTTCTTTCTCTCACTCTCTCTCCTCTCTACTTCTTTCTCCGTTTTCTCTTTTTCTCTCTCTACCGATCTTCTCTTTTCTCTCTCCTCTCTCTTTTTTCCTTTCTCTTTTTCTCTCTCTTTTCTCTCACTTGTTTTCTTACTCGTTTTCTTACTGTTTTCTTACTCTTTTGCCTTACCCCCTGTTTTATTTCCTTTTTTCCTCTCCTCTTTTTTTTCAGCGTCTTTCTCTCTCTCTTTTTGCGTTTCCCTCGCCGTCTCTCGTTTTTTTTTCTCTCTTCTCTCTCTCTCTTTTTCTCTCTTCTCTCTCTCTATCTCTCGCTTTTTCCTCTCTCTCTCCTCTCTCCATCTCTTTTTCTCTCTTCTTCTCTCTCTCTCTTATTTCTGCTGTTTCTCCACTGTCACTTGGCTTTTCCCACAAAGTCTTTCTTGTGTGCCTGAAAACCAGACCAATGCTGGTAGAAATTACATCAATGACTGAAACCTTGTTGATTCCTGCACTTAAATCTATTGTTGGTGCACATCGATTAATCCTTTCTCTGCTCCTGATAATTTTATTGCCATATTTACTGAGGTAGTTGGTTGTTTTTGCCAAATTTTGTTTTGCACGAACAGAAATGTTGTGTTGTCCATTAAAATTTGGATGAGGCCCGTCTTCCGCTACCTCTGTATGTTTGTAATGTTTGTTCATTCTGACGCCTTTCATATCATCACTCTCACTTTCCTCTGATTAATTGTTTCTGTTTTTGTTGTGGGTTTGGTGGGGAGGGTTTCCTTTACAAAATGTATTATTATCTTGTCTTGTTCTGTAGTAACCCTATGGAGAAGGAGAAAACAGTTGGATTTAGCTTTTAAAGTTGTCATTTTCACGTTTGTTGTGTTGTTATGGAAGCATGATCATGGCCTAGTTCATGAAATTGTAGTAGCACGCACACTAACTTGTCATTTCTGCAATAACTGAATTAATAACAGCAAAAAACACAAAATTAAATTCGCAATGCTCATGTGTTCCCTTGTGTTTATGCACTGACGTTATTTTTGCGCAGTGAACCAAATGGCATCCAGGGACATTAATTGTCCTAGTCAGAAAGATAAAATGGATAGTAGATCCCTGTCCGCTGAGAAGTTTTGCTGTTGCTAAGAAAAAAAGCAGTAAAAAAAAATAACATTATTTATTGGGTGTTGTCGTAGCTGCTTTGCAGAATGTAAGAAAGGTTGTATCAGGCATATATAATTCCTGTCCATTTCTCCACAAATGGCCAATATGTTCAATGAGCATACAAAGTTTGTTCAATAGTGAACCTGAAGTACATCATGCAGTGACCGTGAATGGATTGTATCCAAACGGAGTCGTAAGCCTGATTTTTATCTGCCAAAAGAAAGTTTTTGCAGAGTATGTTAGTCAGTCTTATGTTTTTTTGTTATCGTGCCAAACGAAGTTTTTGCAAGATAGTTGTTGTGGTCCCAGTCTGTATGTTTTTTTTTTTTTTTTTTTTTGTTTGTTTGTTTGTCTTTTCACTGTAATAGAAACAAAAAAAATTCTGCAGAACCACAGCTTTTCAATTGGAAAATTTTTTGTAAAAAAAAAAA
>CM068954.1:87357420-87372651 GCA_035128595.1 Eptatretus atami | reverse complement strand
AAAAAAATACGTTACTTGTAAGTTAATCATAAGTCGAAACACGTCGAGGTAATGTTTAGCGTACCCGAAACTTATTTCTAACCTATGAGTAACGTGTTGTAGGCACGTTACGCGATCGTTGACACACGTCCACACACGTTACTTGTAAGTTACTCATAAGTCGAAACACGTCAAGGTAATGGTTAGCGTCAGTGTTCCAGAATCCCTGTTTTTTTTTTTTTTTTTCCTTCGGTATGACAGCGATGTTGACACTTCGATTTCTAGTTCGGGTTATGATTTAAATCGTTGAGCGGCAGCCTATTAATTATATTATATTATAACCGCACTAGAAATCGAAGTGTCAACATCACCGTCATACCGAAGAAAAAAAAATAAAAAAAAAACCAGGGAGTCTGGAACACTGACGCTAACCATTACCTCGACGTGTTTCGACTTATGAGTAACTTTTTTGTCGACGTGTGCCAACGATCGCATATCGTGCGTACAACTTATTCCCATCGCATGCGGAACGTGTGAGGCATACGGCAAGTATGTCGTAAAATTTTTAACACATTTAAAATTCAAGACGTATGATAGCGTACTTTAGCGTTCTATTCACGTATACCAACTTACCCATACCGTATTCGACGTGTGCCAGCGTTTTAGGTGCATTTTTCAGAGGTCGGCATACGCTGCAAGATCGCCAAGGTGTGACTGCGATGTTAACACTTCCATTTCTCGGCGGTTATGATTTGAATCATTGTGCGGCAGCCTTTTAATAGGCTACGCCACGTCATCGTCGGCGATGCGTGCAGCGCGCTATGCATAAGTTAGACTATCGTTGGGCATAGGTTGTGAACGCCGACAACAGGCTAAGCATTCGTTGGTATAAGTTATCTATAAGACAACGAAACGTTCTGTTCCGTTACTAATATGTTATGCATACGACCAACTCGTTATGAATACGTCCGAATCTTTAAAAAAACATCAAAATTCAGCGTAAGCCAGCGTTTTACATACATTTTGATACGTTGCCATTGCTGGCTAAAACGTCAAGGTGTGACTGGCCTTTACACAGAGTTTGTCTTGAAACCGTAGGGGTGCAGTGGGTCGCTAAAGGGTCGATCTCTACTGTAATTAATTGATGCCTCATATAATATATATTAAATTGTAATGCTTTCTTCTTTTTTTTTTAACCACATGTGAAGTGAAAAGCAGGGTTAAGCAATTAGTTTATGTCTCCATCCGACTGCCTGTCTTATCAGTTTATGATGGAGGAACAACATTTAAATCAAATGTTCTATTTAGAACATGAATAGGAAGACAAGTTGCTGTTTTACAGAACTTTGAATTTGTTCTGATTCCACATGTGCATTGATGAGTGAGATAATATTTTACTCTGGCTGTCTGGCAGTCAAACAGAATTGCAAATCATTCCAAACAGGAAGCTCACTGTTTTTAAGGATGCTATAAGGACACAAACAACAGGCACGAATAATTAATGTAATGTGTTCGATAGGGTGACGTAATAGACACTGGGTAAAGTGGCAGTAAAACCCAGAATTAATTTAGTTAACCCATTTAGACCTGTATTTAAATTTAATTTTATATTTGAACACGAGAACACAAATCTTCTTGAAAATACTTTGCAGACCATGATGTATGTCAAAATGTAGGATGAGAGGTTGCAGTATCGTTTGTGAAGAAGCCATCAAATCAGGCTTTGTGTTCTGTGGTGATCAATGAAGCCTCCATCTCCGACACTGTGACTCGACATCTATTTACAGTGTGTATAAGAGGTTGTTACAAGACTGCTTCAGTTGTGCTAAACTTCTGGATGTTTCTTCTTTTATTTTTCTTTGTTTTTTTTTAAACGACTTTCAAATCATTATTTTATTAAATTTGAAGTGTATACCGAGCACTGCATGGGTATCATGTTCTATGAACTCTCATTTAAAACGTAATCAAGGGAAGCAAGAGGAATGTATTTTGAGGGAGGGTGGTGGGTCGACAACCTGGATGACGAAAGAGCAGAACAATAGACAGTATGGGCAGCCCATGTGTTGACTGTATCGCCTTATGATGTGGCACAAAAGCAGATGGAGAACACATATGGGACTTGAAGGTACAATAATGGAAGTTTTATAATTATTTCTTGATCATAAACAAGTGTGCACAATTTAACCGTTCAGAACTAAGTTTATATATGCGTCGGTGAACATCGTGTTTCCCACACAGGTTCAAACCTTGACTGGGATCTGTAGTCACACAATTGAGGGTTTGAGCATACTTGAGCAAGGTAATTGAGCTCAATTCTGACTGTGCACATTTTTTGACATCAACTTGAGCTTGATCACTGGATTACCTTGATATCCAAATGGGAATGTGAACAGTCATGTGACCTGATGTCTCGTGTCCATGGGATGTAGAAAAGTATATGGTTATTGTAGTTTAAATAGTTGGTGACTCGATGTCAGTCAGTGCTCCTTTGCTCTATGAGACTTAAAAAAATTTCTGATGGAAGTGGGTCCAGCCGTGTGCAGCGAAGTTGGTGGGCAATGATTTGACAAATCTAAATTCAGAGGGAACATTGAGGCAGCTAAATGTATCTATAAATGCAAACAATTATAGAAGCAGAAGACCTAAATGCTGTTTTTAATCTTAAAAATCCTCTGTCCAAGGTATTGTTTCCATTATACTTCTATCAGTGGCCTTACCTAGCTCCTTTCACAGAATGAATCGTATGAAATGTTCTCCCTTTGCAAGGTGGAGAGACTCCTGGATTGGTGTTTACACTTCATCTGCAATTGGACCTGATGCAATTGGTACTTGTATCCTTGAGACGTGCTCCCCTCACCTGGCTCCTTCTTTGTCCCTGTGCTTTACAAAGTCCTTCACGTCTGGTTTCCCACCATCAACTTGCAAGATTGACAGTGAAATTTCAATTCCTGCTCATGGCAGCAACATTGATCCTTTCAAGTCCAGACCAGTTATCATCCTTTCCAATTATGGAATAGATTATTGCAGCAGTTGTCATTCTTTCTCGAACTAGCCTATTGCATGTCGTTTGCTTTCTTTTTACATGACAGAAAACTAGTCTTTACAAGGATGAGTCAATTTGCATTTGCAAAGAATAAGGACATGAACTTTCTCGACAGTTGATGACGGAGGAATGCTGGAATGCTAACAGCTGTGAAATGGTGAAGCAACATTTCAGACATGACCCTTCAAAGCAAGGAAAGGTGGACAGAATGTTTAATTTTTGACCAAGCCACTCAATCCTGTACATGCTGCAGACTATGCACATCAAACATAAGGTCAGAGTAGTCTCTCTATGTATATCAATTGTTCAGGCATCCTGCTTTTCTTGAAGATTTCACCCTTTGACGTATGAGGTCAACGCCTTACCCACCTGACAAACACACTCCGGATGTGCAAGCAGTGCATTGCTTTTTAGTGTTTCTCTTCCACTCCACTCTTCTCTTTGGAAGCTGGTTGATCCCTGGAGCAGTGCATTCCTTTTGCTGATTTACATTCCTGAGCTTTCCATTTCCTTTGATACCTCTCCATCTGGTGCCAGTTTTCATCCTTGCAATAGGTGGGCTTGAGCCAAATCTATTTCTGCAATCTCCATGAGATTGGAGCTTGGGTCAATTACATGGAACATGTTTTTCATCCCAGACGAGTCTTGTGTTCTTGGTCTCTTGTGAAGAATCGCACGTCAAATCCTCAAATTCTCCCGCACCACAAGGTTCACTGGAGCTTATTGGCCTAATCTTGACCAACCCCTGCCTTGATAGACAAAATTTAAAAGCTAGCATCAAGAGGTAGATGACAATTCTGCAGTTGATGCACCAAAACAGCAGTCATGTCATTTAAAAATATTACATGGCTGCAGATGTTTTAAGTTTATAGGCATGGGCCTTCAAATGCCAGTTACCCTTGACCATCCTGCTTCCAACCTGCTGAGTCCCTGTTTTCTTTGCATACAGGATTCTGATGGCCGGCCGATCAACATCGAAGTACAGGACAACAACGATGGGACATTCTTGTGCAGCTACACTCCCAAACGTGCAGCCAAACACACCATCATTCCCACTTGGGCAGATGTCATTGTTCCCCAGAGCCCTTTCAGGGTGAGTGAATTGAATGATGACCAGTCAGGTACAGTGGTACACACTACTGAGTCTGACGGGATGTTGTGGAGTTAACGCACTTAATTTTGAGCTGTCTTGTTGGGATTTCATTCTCGATCAGACTATCAACTGTCGGATTTGGCTTTTGCACACTGGGCATTGCTTCAATGGGTGTGCCATTCATCGGATGGACATTGAACTTGGATCCACCTGAGCTAAATTTCAAATTCCTGTACAGTGATATTGGTGGCAGAGCCAACCTCAGTAGTGATGCAATATGTAGTCTGATTTTGTAGTTTAATCCCAGACCAATATGTATTTGCTTATGATTACTGTGGAACATCCACTGACGGCATAGCGTGTTTTGGTGAAACCTGAGATGACCGAAGAAGAATAGGTTTTCCTTTGTCCAAGGCAAAACAAAAAAAATATTGTTAAACTTGAATTGAGTTTTCTTTATTATATTTATCATGCATCTTTTTATATTTGAAGACTTTTGGAAAAGTGCCTCACACTTCTACAAATGACATTCTTAAACTTCTTGTGGAGATGTGTGTTATAGTGTGCTTTCAGCCAAACTTGGAGTGAGAATTGGTTGATGTCTTTAAATTTGGGGAGGATTTAGACATTGGGTATTTATTACTCACTACGATTATAGAAATGGGTGATGTATATTAATTGGTCCGTTGGTGAACTTGGGACGAGCTCGTAGCCAGTGAGCTCGATGTGACGATGCTTATTTCTATACGACGACCAGTGCAGAGATGGATGCAACACATATTGCTACAGAGGTCGTTGCTCATAAATGGATCACCTGGAAGTTTAACTCTTTTTTTTTTTTTTATTATTCTCAGGTGAATGTGTCTGAAGGAAGTCACCCACAGAAGGTGAAGGTATATGGTCAAGGCGTTGAAAAGTCAGGACTGAAAGCCAATGAGCTAACATATTTCACGGTGGACTGCAGCGAGGCTGGCCAGGGTAATATTTTCTTACGTTACCTCCTTTCTAACATTTTTGTTCCACTAGTGAGTCAAATTGTGTGGTGTCGATGGAAATGTTTTTGCTTAAAGTTGTTATAAGCTCATATATTACAGAGACAGACCAAGCTGCCAGCTTGCCTTTTCACCTCCTTTCGCTCACCCCTTCCATGTTCAGGTGATGTGAGCATTGGTATAAAGTGTTCACCAGGTGTTGTTGGACCAGCTGAAGCCGACATCGATTTTGACATCATAAAGAATGACAATGACACATTCACAGTGAAATAACCCCACCTGGAGCGGGCGCTATACCATCATGGTGCTTTTTGCTGACAAAGTGAGCATGTTTTCTTGTACTCCTGTGTGTGTTGATTGTAGGCTTGACTCTGCTTTGTACTGTGTGTGCGTGCGTGTGTGTTTTCTCAATCATGTACACAACGCTATGTCTAAATACTAATCTGTGGTTATGGGACTTTAATTATTATTTGATCAAATGCTGTGCTCTATTATGACCAAGTAAAGGGAAAAAATCTAAAAGTTGTGTATGCAGTAGCCATAGCAAATGCATCACACATTTTTCTTCTGCCGTTTTCCTTTGTAGGAGATTCCTTCAAGTCCATTCCGTATCCGCATTGACCCCTCACATGATGCCAGCAAAGTAAAGACAGAGGGTCCTGGACTTTGCAAAACAGGTAAGAGCATACTGGTGCTTGTACTAGTATTCATGGGTTTTTTTTGTTTGTTTGTTTGTTTTTAAGGCAATTATGCTGCTTTCAGACTGGTGCCACTGTTTTAAATTGGTTCAGTACACCAGCATGCATTTAATGTGTAACTATAGATGTGCCTTTTTGAATACACGTTGTAGGTGTTGAGGCCGGGAAACCGACACATTTCACGGCAACAACACGCGGAGCAGGAAAAGCATGCCTCGACGCGCAGTTCATGGGACCCAACAAAGGCGAGCCTGCAGCACAAGATGTTGAGATAATAGATAACCATGACTATACACAGACTGTCAAGTACACACCTCTGCAAACGGTGAGTTTTTTTCTTCTTCTTCTTCTTATCCGTCTTGCTGCGTTATATTATTTCAGCAAATAGAAACTAAACCAAAGATTTTGGTAGATTCAAGAGTGGCAGCAGTTGAGATCATTAACGGTGAATACGTTTTGTCATTCGACTTTCAGGGTAACATGATGGTTGGAGTTACATATGGTGGTGATCATGTTCCCCGAAGTCCTTTTTCTGTTGGTGTTGTTCCTCCTCTGGACTTGAGCAAGATCAAGGTCGAAGGGATGGAGAACAGTACGCGAAGCTCATGGGGCAGGGTTTGGGCCTTCCTCTTTGTGCAATACATTTTGATATGAATGATTAGTATACCGTGTAATGCACATAAGTTTATCTTTGGCTACTTTCTTTTCCTTCCAACTGTGGTGCATGAAAGTGGTGGAGTCCCGTATTCTTAGCAGAGCTTTGGGACTCTCTCAACCTGTCATGAAAGTTTCCATGCCAAAGAACCAATCCTGAAAAGGTCACCACTCACTCATGATGTTAACATTAATGTAGATACGGCATGGGAATAAAACCCACAGGAGTGAGGACAATACAACAAGCCTTTAGTCACTCCATCACCGAATCGGTCCATCAAAATGCTCAGTTAATGATCTGGGAATAAAGCCAAATTTTGCTTGAACACCTGCAATTACTACTTAGGTCTGACGTATAAATAGGGGGCGAGATTAGAATAGTTATTTCACAATATGTGTCAGCATAAGTGTGGTATAATTCCTGCGGTGATAAACTTGTCGAACACGTGTTTAGAAACCTCTCGTCTCCCCACATAATTACAGGTCTCACCCCCTCCCCCCACCTTACATTATTGAATCTCCTCCGTCATCCATATGTCCTTTTCATGAAATTTCAATCCCTTGTAATGGCCAATGAGTGTGGTGCATGGAACGATTGTGGGGTGAACGCAAGGCCACCAGCGGACTAAAAACATGCCCTTATAAGGAGATCTGGATAGTTGTGACAGCTAATAATGGTGGCCTGCAACACGATCGCAGGCGTCAGCACCAGGCCACCAAATGGGCTGGCAACCTGCCCTTTTCTGGATATCTTTCTTGCTGCTTTGCCAAATTAGTGTCCTACAGTGTGCTTCGATGGGCACCATCAGACTTTATAAGAGCGATTGTTGGTGGTGTAGTTGCCGGTTGTGCAACATGCATGCTTTGATTCTTCACCGGTTTGTCTTGCAATGCTGCTGGTCTTTGTCTTTGTTTTCATCTTCATCTTTGGGTTGCTGCTGCATGTGCTGCTGCTGGTTTAGGTCTTAGGTTGGTGTTCGGTTGTTGGGCTTGAGCAGTTATGTGGTTGCCGTGGGCTTCTGACACGGCTGCTAGTTGAGTTTCAGTGAATCATGGTGAGGGGCGTATGAGGAGAGACCAATGCGAGTTCAGCATCTAGACAGGATTGAGCGAGCCCCCATGGACGACAGACACATGCAAGATGAGTTATTTGTCTCATCAAACCTCTTCTGAGTCCCAACTTCCAATCCCCCCCCCTCTCCGGGATGAATGTGCTAAGGTTGTCGTGGGTTCGGAGTGCTTTTTATCGTAATGTATTGATTTAATTGGATCGCTGCTGATTGGCCATGCTTTCTCCCCTCCTCCCACACACCTTCTCCTTGTGAATTAACCCTATTTGATGAAAGCTAGTATAGTCGGCAGAAGCGAGCTCCCAAGCGCTTAGGAAATTGGCTTATGAATCCAATTAAATGAGCAATTTGGGTCCACGCTTATGTGCCTCAATGCAGATAGCCGGAGGGCTTTGCTCGGCTGTCTTGTCTGCAATTATACCATGGTTGTTGCATTCAGAAATGCTGATTCACATCAAATTAACCTGGTGAACGTAGAGATGTTCTCGTGCCCTCTCCACCAGGTGGCATGTTGTAATTAAAGATCGCTCAATAAAATAAATAAATAAATTTATTTATTTATATATTTATCTATATATTATATATTTTATATACATATATATGTATATATTTATATATACATAATATATATATATATATATATATATACATATTACTCGACGACCCGTGAACCCGTTGGGTTCCCGTTGTGACAGCGGTTGATGAGAAGAAAGAAAATAAAATAAAAAAGACAATTTTAATATTATTTTTGTGTCAAACTTTAACTTGAAGAAAATTTGAGCATTTACCTCGGGAGTCATCGTCGGCCAACCGGTTTCTCGAGGTATATCAACACATTCTCTATGGTTTGGCCGTGTGCTTTATGGATCATCATTCCAAAACTTGACTGAATCGGAATTGATTTTTAAAATAATTTTTTTCGTTGCCCAATTTGAACGAAACTTGATACTGCACACCCAGGTGAATGGTGAGTAAGGTGGCCCTGAAATTTTTGCACTATCGTGTACCGTTTTGGCTGTATTTCGGGAACATACATACATACATACATATATTTATTTATAATCACTCACAAACACGAATATTCTTGTTCGTTTCTCATACGTTTCCAAACCTTAAGTCCAATTTTCCCAAAAATTGCTGTACTAAATTTTCACAGTCAACATCACAATGAAAACTTTCATTTCATCAAATTCATGCAAAAAACTTGAAAACGATCAAGTGTTATGTCTGGTGACCCCTTGGAAAGACATTGGCTCAGCTTGGTTTGTGCGTCCTCGTTGGAAAGTCCATCCAAGTTAACATGAAACATTTTAACAACATTTGAAAATCGTTGTCGTAGCCAAATATTATGAAAACATGATTTTGTTGGTTTTTAAAAACATCACAAACATTGCATGTTGAAAACGTTTTAAAACTTTTTGATGTTTGATGTTACTTTATAATATCATAACATTTTTTTTTTTAAACTAATGGTATTCGATAACGGTTTTATGATATTGAAACTCAAAATATTATTTACCCTGCGCACGTGAAGAAAAAGCAGGGTGAAGCAATTGGTTCATGTCAGTCTGTCATTAGTTTATGATTGAGAATGACGTTCAGATTGATTGTTATTTTGAACATGAATAGGACCATGAATGGGAAGAAAAGTTTGCAGTTTTAAATAACTAATGTAATGTTAAATTGGGTGATGTAATAGACACTGTAAAATGGTGGGAAAACTGAAATTAATTTCTTCATATTCCTTTAAACCTATTTAAACTTTAGTGTATGAGGGTAATGTATAAGACTACTTCAGTATCGCTAAACTTCCGGATATTTTATATATATATATATATATATATATCTCGGTCTCGGCAAGCGTCCGTCCCATCCTTTCTTCCCTCTGTCCATCCAGCCGTGTGACTATATGTCTATAATTTACATAGGATTGGAATGTACTTTTTGACCCTTTAGCCTGCTGAGACCTCAAAGACCCTGAGGACCCTGAAGATGCAAAAGTTCCTGAGGATCCAAACGTATTAAAAGACACTTTCGACCCCTTAGAACTGAACACCATTTAGTCCCCTTAGACATTAACACCATTTACTCCCCTTTGAAATTAACACAATTTTGGCCCCTTAGACGTCAACACCGTTTAGACCCCTTAGACGTCAACACCGTTTAGACCCCTTAGACGTCAACACCGTTTAGACCCCTTAGACGTCAACACCGTTTAGACCCCTTAGACGTCAACACCGTTTAGACCCCTTAACGTCAACACCGTTTAGACCCTTAGACGTCAACACCGTTTAGACCCCTTGGACGTCAACACCGTTTAGACCCCTTGGACATCAACACCGTTTAGACCTTGATCACTTAGACCACTTGGACCTTATCTTAAATGAAATTTCAAATAAATATACAGTACCGGTTAAATGTTTTCGAACACTCCAATTTTTCAGTTTTTACTGAAATTTAAGCAGTTCAAGTCCAGTGAATAACCTGAAATGGTACAAAGCTAAGCAGTAAACTGCCAGTGGTTTAAAAAAAAAAAGTTTAGGTTACCAAAAACTGAAAAATAATGTAAATTTCAGAGTTGTTAAAAAAGGCCCTTTTCAGGGAACAAATAATTGGTTAGCAACTGCAGCTGTTCTGCAAGCTTTGTACCATTTCAGGTTATTCACTGGACTTGAACTGCTTAAATTTCAGTAAAAACTGAAAAATTGGAGTGTTCGAAAACATTTAACCGGTACTGTATATTTATTTGAAATTTCATTTAAGATAAGGTCCAAGTGGTCTAAGTGATCAAGGGTCTAAACGGTGTTGATGTCCAAGGGGTCTAAACGGTGTTGACGTCCAAGGGGTCTAAACGGTGTTGACGTCTAAGGGGTCTAAACGGTGTTGACGTCTAAGGGGTCTAAACGGTGTTGACGTCTAAGGGGTCTAAACGGTGTTGACGTCTAAGGGGTCTAAACGGTGTTGACGTCTAAGGGGTCTAAACGGTGTTGACGTCTAAGGGGTCTAAACAGTGTTGACGTCTAAGGGGCCAAAATTGTGTTAATTTCAAAGGGGAGTAAATGGTGTTAATGTCTAAGGGGACTAAATGGTGTTCAGTTCTAAGGGGTCTAAAGTGTCTTTTAATACGTTTGGATCCTCAGGAACTTTTGCATCTTCAGGGTCCTCAGGGTCTTTGAGGTCTCAGCAGGCTAAAGGGTCAAAAAGTACATTCCAATCCTATGTAAATTATAGACATATAGTCACACGGCTGGATGGACAGAGGGAAGAAAGGATGGGACGGACGCTTGCCGAGACCGAGATATATATATATATATATATATATAAAATATCCGGAAGTTTAGCGATACTGAAGTAGTCTTATACATTACCCTCATACACTAAAGTTTAAATAGGTTTAAAGGAATATGAAGAAATTAATTTCAGTTTTCCCACCATTTTACAGTGTCTATTACATCACCCAATTTAACATGTTACATTAGTTATTTAAAACTGCAAACTTTTCTTCCCATTCATGGTCCTATTCATGTTCAAAATAACAATCAATCTGAACGTCATTCCTCAATCATAAACTAATGACAGACTGACATGAACCAATTGCTTCACCCTGCTTTTCCCTTCACGTGCGCAGGGTAAATAATAATTTTGAGTTTCAATATCATAAAACCGTTATCGAATACCATTAGTTTAAAAAAAAAAATGTTATGATATTATAAAGTAACATCAAACATCAAAAAGTTTTAAAACGTTTTCAACATGCAATGTTTGTGATGTTTTTAAAAACCAACAAAATCATGTTTTCATAATATTTGGCTACGACAACGATTTTCAAATGTTGTTAAAATGTTTCATGTTAACTTGGATGGACTTTCCAACGAGGACGCACAAACCAAGCTGAGCCAATGTCTTTTCCAAGGGGGTCACCAGACATAACACTTGATCCGTTTTCAAGTTTTTGCATGAATTTTATGAAATGAAATTTTCATTGTGATGTTGACTGTGAAAATTTAGTACAGCAATTTTTGGGAAAATTGGACTTAAGGTTTGGAAACGTATGAGAAACGAACAAATATTCGTGTTTGTGAGTGATTATAAATAAATATATGTATGTATGTATGTATGTTCCCGAATACAGCCAAAACGGTACACGATAGTGCAAAAATTTCAGGGCCACCTTACTCACCATTCACCTGTGTGTGCAGTATCAAGTTTCGTTCAAATTGGGCAACGAAAAAATTATTTTAAAAATCAATTCCCGATTCAGTCAAGTTTTGGAATGATGATCCATAAAGCACACGGCCAAACCATAGAGAATGTGTTGATATACCTCGAGAAACCGGTTGGCGAACGATGACTCCCGAGGTAAATGCTCAAATTTTCTTCAAGTTAAAGTTTGACCACAAAAAAATATTAAAATTGTCTTTTTTATTTTATTTTTTTTCTTCTTCATCAACCGCTGTCACAACGGGAACCCAACGGGTTCACGGGTCGTCGAGTAATATGTATATATATATATATATATATATTATGTATATATAAATATATACATATATATGTATAAATATATAAAATTATAGATAAATATATAAATAAATAAATTTATTTATTTATTTTGATTGAGCGATCTTTAATACCAAATGCCACCTGGTGGAGAGGGCACGAGAACATCTC
Source organism: Eptatretus atami (assembly GCA_035128595.1). NCBI lineage: Eukaryota > Metazoa > Chordata > Myxini > Myxiniformes > Myxinidae > Eptatretus > Eptatretus atami. The sequence continues at coordinate 87,360,454 of CM068954.1, read as the reverse complement.
TACGTTCACCAGGTTAATTTGATGTGAATCAGCATTTCTGAATGCAACAACCATGGTATAATTGCAGACAAGACAGCCGAGCAAAGCCCTCCGGCTATCTGCATTGAGGCACATAAGCGTGGACCCAAATTGCTCATTTAATTGGATTCATAAGCCAATTTCCTAAGCGCTTGGGAGCTCGCTTCTGCCGACTATACTAGCTTTCATCAAATAGGGGTTAATTCACAAGGAGAAGGTGTGTGGGAGGAGGGGAGAAAGCATGGCCAATCAGCAGCGATCACAATTAAATCAATACATTACGATAAAAAGCACTCCGAACCCACGACAACCTTAGCACATTCATCCCGGAGAGGGGGGGGGGATTGGACTTGGGACTCAGAAGAGGTTTGATGAGACAAATAACTCATCTTGCATGTGTCTGTCGTCCATGGGGGCTCGCTCAATCCTGTCTAGATGCTGAACTCGCATTGGTCTCTCCTCATACGCCCCTCACCATGATTCACTGAAACTCAACTAGCAGCCGTGTCAGAAGCCCACGGCAACCACATAACTGCTCAAGCCCAACAACCGAACACCAACCTAAGACCTAAACCAGCAGCAGCACACGCAGCAGCAACCCAAAGATGAAGATGAAAACAAAGACAAAGACCAGCAGCATTGCAAGACAAACCGGTGAAGAATCAAAGCATGCATGTTGCACAACCGGCAACTACACCACCAACAATCGCTCTTATAAAGTCTGATGGTGCCCATCGAAGCACACTGTAGGACACTAATTTGGCAAAGCAGCAAGAAAGATATCCAGAAAAGGGCAGGTTGCCAGCCCATTTGGTGGCCTGGTGCTGACGCTGCGATCGTGTTGCAGGCCACCATTATTAGCTGTCACAACTATCCAGATCTCCTTATAAGGGCATGTTTTTAGTCCGCTGGGTGGCCTTGCGTTCACCCCACAATCGTTCCATGCACCACACTCATTGGCCATTACAAGGGATTGAAATTTCATGAAAAGGACATATGGATGACGGAGGATATTCAATAATGTAAGGTGGGGGGGAGGGGGTGAGACCTGTAATTATGTGGGGAAACGAGAGGTTTCTAAACACGTGTTCGACAAGTTTTATCACCGCAGGAATTATACCACACTTATGCTGACACATATTGTGAAATAACTATTCTAATCTCGCCCCCTATTTATACGTCAGACCTAGGTAGTAATTGCAGGTGTTCAAGCAAAATTTGGCTTTATTCCCAGATCATTAACTGAGCATTTTGATGGACCGATTCGGTGATGGAGTGACTAAAGGCTTGTTGTATTGTCCTCACTCCTGTGGGTTTTATTCCCATGCCGTATCTACATTAATGTTAACATCATGAGTGAGTGGTGACCTTTTCAGGATTGGTTCTTTGGCATGGAAACTTTCATGACAGGTTGAGAGAGCCCCAAAGCTCTGCTAAGAATATGGGACTCCACCACAGTTGGAAGGAAAAGAAAGGAGCCAAAGATAAACTTATGTGCATTACACGGTATACTAATCATTCATATCAAAATGTATTGCACAAAGAGGAAGGCCCAAACCCTGCCCCATGAGCTTCGCGTACTGTTCTCCATCCCTTCGACCTTGATCTTGCTCAAGTCCAGAGGAGGAACAACACCAACAGAAAAAGGACTTCGGGGAACATGATCACCACCATATGTAACTCCAACCATCATGTTACCCTGAAAGTCGAATGACAAAACGTATTCACCGTTAATGATCTCAACTGCTGCCACTCTTGAATCTACCAAAATCTTTGGTTTAGTTTCTATTTGCTGAAATAATATAACGCAGCAAGAAGGATAAGAAGAAGAAGAAGAAAAAAATCTCACCGTTTGCAGAGGTGTGTACTTGACAGTCTGTGTGTAGTCATGGTTATCTATTATCTCAACATCTTGTGCTGCAGGCTCGCCTTTGTTGGGTCCCATGAACTGCGCGTTGAGGCATGCTTTTCCTGCTCCGCGTGTTGTTGCCGTGAAATGTGTCGGTTTCCCGGCCTCAACACCTACAACGTGTATTCAAAAAGGCACATCTATAGTTACACATTAAATGCATGCTGGTGTACTGAACCAATTTAAAACAGTGGCACCAGTCTGAAAGCAGCATAATTGCCTTAAAAACAAACAAACAAACAAAAAAAACCCATGAATACTAGTACAAGCACCAGTATGCTCTTACCTGTTTTGCAAAGTCCAGGACCCTCTGTCTTTACTTTGCTGGCATCATGTGAGGGGTCAATGCGGATACGGAATGGACTTGAAGGAATCTCCTACAAAGGAAAACGGCAGAAGAAAAATGTGTGATGCATTTGCTATGGCTACTGCATACACAACTTTTAGATTTTTTCCCTTTACTTGGTCATAATAGAGCACAGCATTTGATCAAATAATAATTAAAGTCCCATAACCACAGATTAGTATTTAGACATAGCGTTGTGTACATGATTGAGAAAACACACACGCACGCACACACAGTACAAAGCAGAGTCAAGCCTACAATCAACACACACAGGAGTACAAGAAAACATGCTCACTTTGTCAGCAAAAAGCACCATGATGGTATAGCGCCCCGCTCCAGGTGGGGTGTATTTCACTGTGAATGTGTCATTGTCATTCTTTATGATGTCAAAATCGATGTCGGCTTCAGCTGGTCCAACAACACCTGGTGAACACTTTATACCAATGCTCACATCACCTGAACATGGAAGGGGTGAGCGAAAGGAGGTGAAAAAGGCAAGCTGGCAGCTTGGTCTGTCTCTGTAATATATGAGCTTATAACAACTTTAAGCAAAAACATTTCCATCGACACCACACAATTTGACTCACTAGTGGAACAAAAATGTTAGAAAGGAGGTAACGTAAGAAAATATTACCCTGGCCAGCCTCGCTGCAGTCCACCGTGAAATATGTTAGCTCATTGGCTTTCAGTCCTGACTTTTCAACGCCTTGACCATATACCTTCACCTTCTGTGGGTGACTTCCTTCAGACACATTCACCTG
>CM068954.1:87337547-87357410 GCA_035128595.1 Eptatretus atami | reverse complement strand
CTTCCAGGTGATCCATTTATGAGCAACGACCTCTGTAGCAATATGTGTTGCATCCATCTCTGCACTGGTCGTCGTATAGAAATAAGCATCGTCACATCGAGCTCACTGGCTACGAGCTCGTCCCAAGTTCACCAACGGACCAATTAATATACATCACCCATTTCTATAATCGTAGTGAGTAATAAATACCCAATGTCTAAATCCTCCCCAAATTTAAAGACATCAACCAATTCTCACTCCAAGTTTGGCTGAAAGCACACTATACACACATCTCCACAAGAAGTTTAAGAATGTCATTTGTAGAAGTGTGAGGCACTTTTCCAAAAGTCTTCAAATATAAAAAGATGCATGATAAATATAATAAAGAAAACTCAATTCAAGTTTAACAATATTTTTTTTTGTTTTGCCCTTGGACAAAGGAAAACCTATTCTTCTTCGGTCATCTCAGGTTTCACCAAAACACGCTATGCCGTCAGTGGATGTTCCACAGTAATCATAAGCAAATACATATTGGTCTGGGATTAAACTACAAAATCAGACTACATATTGCATCACTACTGAGGTGTGGCTCTGCCACCAATATCACTGTACAGGAATTTGAAATTTAGCTCAGGTGGATCCAAGTTCAATGTCCATCCGATGAATGGCACACCCATTGAAGCAATGCCCAGTGTGCAAAAGCCAAATCCGACAGTTGATAGTCTGATCGAGAATGAAATCCCAACAAGACAGCTCAAAATTAAGTGCGTTAACTCCACAACATCCCGTCAGACTCAGTAGTGTGTACCACTGTACCTGACTGGTCATCATTCAATTCACTCACCCTGAAAGGGCTCTGGGGAACAATGACATCTGCCCAAGTGGGAATGATGGTGTGTTTGGCTGCACGTTTGGGAGTGTAGCTGCACAAGAATGTCCCATCGTTGTTGTCCTGTACTTCGATGTTGATCGGCCGGCCATCAGAATCCTGTATGCAAAGAAAACAGGGACTCAGCAGGTTGGAAGCAGGGATGGTCAAGGGTAACTGGCATTTGAAGGCCCATGCCTATAAACTTTAAAACATCTGCAGCCATGTAATATTTTTAAATGGCATGACTGCTGTTTTGGTGCATCAACTGCAGAATTGTCATCTACCTCTTGATGCTAGCTTTTAAATTTTGTCTATCAAGGCAGGGGTTGGCTCAAGATTAGGCCAATAAGCTCCAGTGAACCTTGTGGTGCGGAGAGAATTTGAGGATTTGACGTGCGATTCTTCACAAGAGACCAAGAACACAAGACTCGTCTGGGATGAAAAACATGTTCCATGTAATTGACCAAGCTCCAATCTCATGGAGATTGCAGAAATAGATTTGGCTCAAGCCCACCTATTGCAAGGATGAAAAACTGGCACCAGATGGAGAGGTATCAAAGGAAATGGAAAGCTCAGGAATGTAAATCAGCAAAAGGAATGCACTGCTCCAGGGATCAACCAGCTTCCAAAGAGAAGAGTGGAGTGGAAGAGAAAACACTAAAAAAGCAATGCACTGCTTGCACATCCGGAGTGTGTTTGTCAGGTGGGTAAGGCGTTGACCTCATACGTCAAAGGGTGAAATCTTCAAGAAAAGCAGGATGCCTGAACAATTGATATACATAGAGAGACTACTCTGACCTTATGTTTGATGTGCATAGTCTGCAGCATGTACAGGATTGAGTGGCTTGGTCAAAAATTAAACATTCTGTCCACCTTTCCTTGCTTTGAAGGGGTCATGTCTGAAATGTTGCTTCACCATTTCACAGCTGTTAGCATTCCAGCATTCCTCCGTCATCAACTGTCGAGAAAGTTCATGTCCTTATTTCTTTGCAAATGCAAATTGACTCATCCTTGTAAAGACTAGTTTTCTGTCATGTAAAAAGAAAGCAAACGACATGCAATAGGCTAGTTCGAGAAAGAATGACAACTGCTGCAATAATCTATTCCATAATTGGAAAGGATGATAACTGGTCTGGACTTGAAAGGATCAATGTTGCTGCCATGAGCAGGAATTGAAATTTCACTGTCAATCTTGCAAGTTGATGGTGGGAAACCAGACGTGAAGGACTTTGTAAAGCACAGGGACAAAGAAGGAGCCAGGTGAGGGGAGCACGTCTCAAGGATACAAGTACCAATTGCATCAGGTCCAATTGCAGATGAAGTGTAAACACCAATCCAGGAGTCTCTCCACCTTGCAAAGGGAGAACATTTCATACGATTCATTCTGTGAAAGGAGCTAGGTAAGGCCACTGATAGAAGTATAATGGAAACAATACCTTGGACAGAGGATTTTTAAGATTAAAAACAGCATTTAGGTCTTCTGCTTCTATAATTGTTTGCATTTATAGATACATTTAGCTGCCTCAATGTTCCCTCTGAATTTAGATTTGTCAAATCATTGCCCACCAACTTCGCTGCACACGGCTGGACCCACTTCCATCAGAAATTTTTTTAAGTCTCATAGAGCAAAGGAGCACTGACTGACATCGAGTCACCAACTATTTAAACTACAATAACCATATACTTTTCTACATCCCATGGACACGAGACATCAGGTCACATGACTGTTCACATTCCCATTTGGATATCAAGGTAATCCAGGTGATCAAGCTCAAGTTGATGTCAAAAAATGTGCACAGTCAGAATTGAGCTCAATTACCTTGCTCAAGTATGCTCAAACCCTCAATTGTGTGACTACAGATCCCAGTCAAGGTTTGAACCTGTGTGGGGAAACACGATGTTCACCGACGCATATATAAACTTAGTTCTGAACGGTTAAATTGTGCACACTTGTTTATGATCAAGAAATAATTATAAAACTTCCATTATTGTACCTTCAAGTCCCATATGTGTTCTCCATCTGCTTTTGTGCCACATCATAAGGCGATACAGTCAAACACATGGGCTGCCCATACTGTCTATTGTTCTGCTCTTTCGTCATCCAGGTTGTCGACCCACCACCCTCCCTCAAAATACATTCCTCTTGCTTCCCTTGATTACGTTTTAAATGAGAGTTCATAGAACATGATACCCCATGCAGTGCTCGGTATACACTTCAAATTTAATAAAATAATGATTTGAAAGATCGTTTAAAAAAAAACAAAGAAAAATAAAAAGAAGAAACATCCAGAAGTTTAGCACAACTGAAGCAGTCTTGTACACCACTCTTATACACACTGTAATAAGATGTCGAGTCACAGTGTCGGAGATGGAGGCTTCATTGATCACCACAGAACACAAAGCCTGATTTGATGGCTTCTTCACAACGATACTGCAACCTCTCATCCTACATTTTGACATACATCATGGTTCTGCAAAGTATTTTCAAGAAGATTTGTGTTCTCGTGTTCAAATATAAAATTAAATTTAAATACAGGTCTAAATGGGTTTAACTAAATTAATTCTGGGTTTTACTGCCACTTTACCCAGTGTCTATTACGTCACCCTATCGAACACATTACATTAATTATTCGTGCCTGTTGTTTGTGTCCTTTATAGCATCCTTAAAAACAGTGAGCTTCCTGTTTGGAATGATTTGCAATTCTGTTTGACTGCCAGACAGCCAGAGTAAAAATATTATCTCACTCATCAATGCACATGTGGAATCAGAACAAATTCAAAGTTCTGTAAAACAGCAAACTTGTCTTCCTATTCATGTTCTAAATAGAACATTTGATTTAAATGTTGTTCCTCCATCATAAACTGATAAGACAGGCAGTCGGATGGAGACATAAACTAATTGCTTAACCCTGCTTTTCACTTCACATGTGGTTAAAAAAAAAAGAAGAAAGCATTACAATTTAATATATATATATATGAGGGCATCAATTAATTACAGTAGAGATCGACCCTTTAGCGACCCACTGCACCCCTACGGTTTCAAGACAAACTCTGTGTAAAGGCCCAGTCACACCTTGACGTTTTAGCCAGCAATGGCAACGTATCAAAATGTATGGTAAAAGCTGCTTACGCTGAAATTTTGATGTTTTTTTTAAAGATTCGGACGTATTCATAACGAGTTGGTCGTATGCATAACATATTAGTAACGGACACAGAACGTTTCGTTGTCTTATAGATAACTTATACCAACGAATGCTTAGCCTGTTGTCGGCGTTCACAACCTATGCCCAACGATAGTCTAACTTATGCATAGCGCGCTGCACGCATCGCCGACGATACGTGGCGTAGCCTATTAAAAGGCTGCCGCACAATGATTCAAATCATAACCGCCGGAGAAATGGAAGTGTAACATCGCAGTCACACCTTGGCGATCTTGCCAGCGTATGCCGACCTCTGAAAAATGCACCTAAAACGCTGGCACACGTCGAATACGGTATGGGTAAGTTTGGTATACGTGAATAGAACGCTAAAGTACGCTATCATACGTCTTGAAATTTTAAATGTGTTAAAAATTTTACGACATACTTGCCGTATGCCTCACACGTTCCGCATGCGATGGGAATAAGTTGTACGCACGATATGCGATCGTTGGCACACGTCGACAAAAAAGTTACTCATAAGTCGAAACACGTCGAGGTAATGGTTAGCGTCAGTGTTCCAGACTCCCTGGTTTTTTTTTTATTTTTTTTTTCTCGGTATGACGGTGATGTTGACACTTCGATTTCTAGTGCGGTTATAATATAATATAATTAATAGGCTGCCGCTCAACGATTTAAATCATAACCGCACTAGAAATCGAAGTGTCAACATCGCTGTCATACCGAAGGAAAAAAAAAAAAAAAAACAGGGATTCTGGAACACTGACGCTAACCATTACCTTGACGTGTTTCGACTTATGAGTAACTTACAAGTAACGTGTGTGGACGTGTGTCAACGATCGCGTAACGTGCCTACAACACGTTACTCATAGTTAGAAATAAGTTTCGGGTACGCTAAACATTACCTCGACGTGTTTCGACTTATGATTAACTTAACAGTAACGTGTGTCGACGTGTGTCAACGATCGCATAACGTGCCTACAACTTATGGCCAGCGTAGCGGAACGTGAGTCATACGCTGGCACAAGTCGTAAAATTTCAAGCATGATAAAATTTGAGGACAACTGCAAAGTACAACGATGAAAGCCAGCGTACTACGACGTATGGCAGTGTTTTTCAGCGTGCTCTCAATGTTTCCAAAACTTACCCATAACGTATTCGACGTGTGCCAGCGTTTTAGACAAATTTTTCAAAAATCGGCATAAGCTGGCTAAAACGTCAAGGTGTGAGTGGGCCTTATGACAAATTAATACATACTGTACCACGGCAGCACCCACAAAGGACTACGCCAATACGAGCAGCTTTCACAGCGGCATTTGATTGAAAATAAATAAAAGCAGGTGCTTCTAAATCACCCACCGAAAGAGACCAAACGAGGCACAGGAAGTGAACATATAAGTGTCATCAAAACTTAAAAAAAATTGGGATCAAAACCAAACAAATGGTTAATGACATGGAATAGGCCAATTATATGAACATAATGACCGTGATTGGATTCCAATGTAAGCAATTTCTGGCCGAGCCATTTTGGCAAATTCTGACAACCCGTAGCCGTATGCATCGATACCCACACATGCGAAGCAAAAAGTGTAGTTAAGCAATTGGTTCACTCTGTCTACAAGCATCAGCTTAGGATCGAGGAAAAACTTAATTTAAAATTTGTTCGATTTTGAACACAAATCGGAAAACAAACCTGTGATTTTACCAGACTTTGGGAGTGATATATAAGAGAGTGATATATTTTTCACTCCGTCTGCTTGTCTGGCAGTTAAACAAAATAGAAAATCATTCCAAACAGGAAACTTACTGTATTTAAGGACATCATAAAGAACACAAACAGGTATGAACTAATGTAACGTGTTAAATAAGGTGGTGTAAAAGATGCTGCATCAATGGCGGTAAACTTGCAAAAACATTTTTCTCTACAATCTTTAAAATATCTATTTTATTTCAGTTGAATTATACACGAGAACACAAATCGCCTTTTTGGCACTTTCATATCCTTCCGTTCAGCAGTATTTGGATAAAATATTACGGCATTTTATGTTATTGTGACTAATCAGATTTGCTGCTCGCAGAGCCCACCCATGTCCTTGTTTTTCAAGACAGTGCAGGGTAAGGTGTTCTATGAACTCTCGAGTTGTAAAAGTTAATCAGGGAGGGGGAGGAAGGGGAAGGAGCAAGAATAATGTAAATGAAGGTGAAATTGTGAGGTTGAGATTGAACAGAACAGAACAATGGACAGTGCAGGCAAAGTGCAAATCTTACTGTGTATCACCCTAAAATTTAACCCAAGAGCAGATACACAACACGCATGGGACATGCAAGTGCAATCATGGACACCGATGTTTTTTTAACGATTTAACAATCCGAAACAAGAGCACAATTTATCATATTGACAGAACTAAGCTTATAAATGAATCAGCGAAGCTCGCATCTTTCACAGGCTCGAACCGGGCAGGGATCGGTGGCAACAGAATCCGATGTTTGAGCAAAATTTAGCAAGACAATTGAACTAGATACTGACATGGACATGGTTCATTCTTCATCGATGGTGACGACTCCAGCTTCATTGCCAGGGCTAGCTTCAGAGCCAAATGGTGGCAAACCAAATGCCCTGTTCTCATGATGTAGTTTCACAAGGCCTATCAGAAATGGATAACCCATTTTAAATGTTCCGTTGACAGATTGAAGCAAAGTAACACACCAAATCAAACTAGAATCTGAACAGTCACAACAGTATTTTGCTGACATCAATAGTTCCCATATGCATATCCTTCCCTTAATTTGCACATTGCTTTGGCTTTCATGCATTCGGTAGAAAACTCAGGTAATTGAAGATTCCGAAGGTTTGATGCATGACTGTACCATTTACACATTAAATACTGCCTACGTGGTACTCATCTGTAGCCGAAGGTTTCCATTCCATTCTCCATGAAGGCAATCACCTATCAGATGGAGAATTTGTGTTTGATACCGATTAACCTCAAATCAGCATCGTCCTAGGCTGGAAGCATAACCTTGGAGTGCACACTCATCTCTGAGCTGTCTATCCAGAGTTGAAATCTCAGCCCAGCTATAAAGTGTTTTCGCAGACAAGGTGATAGATCAATGTGCGCCGTCCCTCTGATGGATGTTAAACTGGACATCCGGTCTGTCAGCATTAGTTGGTGCACTTCAAAACATCCCACTGTGTCCTTCGCAAAGAATCGGCAAGCTATCTCCAGCACCCTCGCCAAATTCCAAATCCATGCTGTAACATGCATGGGGCACTGCATCAACCGCACGGTTATGGCAAACTGCAGTCACGTGCTGCATACAAAAGAAAAAGAAGGATCTTCCTGCGATTCAGGCAGGTATCCCTTTTGACATTTGTGAGCCAGTCATGGCCTCTCTCCCTTCCAGAATCATCTCTGGATTTGCAAAAATGAGGATCATGTTCAAGTTGTGTGTGAAAAACCAGCGCATTGTCATCACCACTGCATACATATTATATTTTGTCCTTCCAAAAGGGCCAAGCGGTGACTTTATCCTCAATGAAGGCTTCCATCCCCATATTTGCATCTCCAGAATGGCAGAATAATGAAATTAGGCCTACCAGTTAAAGAGCAGATGCTAAACAGTCTCCTCACCTGGCACTGCACATCCAGCCATCCTTTGCCTCCAGCCTGTGCGTCCACCGTGAACTCCGTGCGCTTTCCCACACCTGGCCCCTGGGCTTCCAGCCCTGGACCCCAAGCCTTCACCTGCAACATTTCACCAGAATGCCACAACACATCGAATAAATTGTTTTAATGATTTCCAAGCAACCTGCAGTTGAAGCCTATTGTTATTATCCTTCAAAGGAGGTAAACAACAAATTCCTTGCCTTTTCAGGAAAGCAATTGGGAGGTGCATTCTGGATGTGCACCATGAATGGGCTATTTCCGATGTCTTCTTCATCACATAGAATGTGCACAGCATAGTCACCTGCCTCCATAGGCCAATAGTGCACATCACAAGAGCCATCACCCCGATCGTCACACTCTATGCGTGCCTGAGATGGGCCCTCAATCGAGAATCCTGGATTGCAGGCAAACATCATGCACAAAGCATTTGGGCTATGCTACACAATAGCAGCTATTGACAACAGTTGCAGTCTCAGTCTGAGGGTTTAAAGATCATTAAATCATCATACTCATCACATCATCGTCATATAATCTGATATGCACATAATGGCAAAATGTGTGCAAAAGAGAGGGAGACAGAGGTAGAAATGAAGAAATGCACAAGTGAAAAGGTGGCTTCAAGTTTCTCAATTGCAAAGGTAAACATGCTTATCCTAACCCAAATATTGTACTGCTGAACATTATAGGATGTGACAAAGGCAACATGATGTTCCTGTCCAAAGCAGGACTTCCAATGCACTAAATCTGCCGAACACAATGACAAAGGAATCAGAGTAGCATCTGCGCTGGGAATACCCCTCCCCTACCATCAGTGAATAGAATTGTCTGTAACTTGTAATTAATCATTCTTTCATCATAATTTCATAGGTACATTAAAGTCACTTTCTTTCCAAGTTTGGGCACCAAAGCATTTCCTGGATAATTTCTGTTGGAATGAGCAGTGTTCAGGCAATGCGGAAAACCAATGCCACAGGGGAGTTCTCTGGACCGTTGCCCACACCCCCGATAAGAGAATCCACAGACGCTCGGTGGAGCGGAATGAGAACACGGTATGCATTCCAGAACAACCGCTGACCTTCTATGGCAAAACGGCGTCTCAAAAATTGCCGACTCGTCCCTGGTGATGACTCATGCTCCCAGCACTCATTAGTCAAAGTAATGGTGGCCATGCCTCATGTTGGCTTTTCATAAGTTTTCTTCCGAGAACATTTCATTTTCTAACCTGCCAACGGTCTAACTTCTGGCCACGGCCCAATACCATTTGACTGGACATTACATCACTACAGATGGCATTACCAACAAGGAAACAATTCTCAATTTCATCCACAACTTACCCAGAGTTCCAACTTCTCCACCTAAAGCTTCAACCACAAAGTCCGCCGACTTGCCCACCATGCCATGCTCCAACCCTGGACCCCAAGCACGAAGTTTCTTTTCCTTAAGCTCAAGCCCCACTTGCACCTCGAAAGGACTGTCAAGGTACAACAATAATTGCATCGTTAGTGAAAACATTGATGTTGCAGTGAAAAGATAAAAGGAGCAATGAAAATGAAATAATATCTTTTAAAAGCACGAGTGCTTCAGTTTGGAAAATAAAAACAAAGAAAGAAAGAAATAAAGGGAGAAAATATTGAAAATGTGAAAGTGAGGGTGGGGGAGGGGGTTCCCTCTTTTCATAATACCAACCAAGGCCTCATTTGGCATGAATATTTGAAAGAATTTGATTTCCCATTATTGAGCAAACAACATTTAATTAGGTGATTTTTTTTTAACCCTTTAATTCTCACGTATTGGTGTTTCAAAGCGATTGTTTAAAGTGTTTTCTGAAGCTTCTGTATGTTCAGGCCATCCCACAAAGCAGGCAACATGCTTTGCCAGCATCATTGAGCTTCTGTACTGCATTCCTCCCCACAAAACACTTCTTCCTATATCGAGACAATTTGTTTCACCTATACGTCGACCTCCTGGTTGCGCTCAACAAAAGCACACACATTGCCAATGATGTAATGGCAGTAAGCAAACACCAAACACGAAAGAGCTCACCTATAGACTGAATTACGTTCTTTCAGCCGATAAACCTTTGGACCGCATGCTATATGGCTGATTTATAGTCTGCGTAAATCGCTGAATATTCCCCGAGATGGAAAATGATCCCTCCCCCTCCACCAATTTTTAAAATCCATCCCAGATTTGCAAAAACAAACAAACTCAAAATGACTAAATTTCTGGCATGTTTTTCATGAAAAATCGAAATGTTAGTGACACACACACAACAATTTGGGGCTCAAGGTTTTCCATGTATATAACATTCCTCTCGACCGATTAACAAAACATTTTGCTTCCACCTGAAAAAAATAAAAATAAAAAATAGAAATAAAAAAAACCAGAAAACATTAACATTGCAATCAAAATTAAGCAAGTTCAACCATTTTTATTTTTTTTATTTAAACTCTGCATCACTTTTTTTTTATTACTTTTTGTTCATCTTACATTGATTATAGTAAACCAAATTGGTCACATATGAAGCAAACGAGGCCATTTCCACTTTTTGTATATTTGACAACATATATTTTGGTTATGAATCTCATCACGAGATGCATGTGAGATGGTGCACTCAACATAGTTTGTGCAGTGACGTTGCCTTTTAGTTGAGACTCGTTTGTTGTGACGCTCTACCTTACAAATTATACAAGTTTGTAAACCTTGTTTTGTTGAACTGTTACACGAATGGAAATGCTTGTATTTTGGATGTACAGTACTGCACTGCAAATGTTGTAAAAATAAAAGGTGGCTTTGTCTTCAGTCTTAGGTTACATCAAATGGTGGTGCCCAGTCCTTGTGTGATTAAAAAAAAAATTCAATTAAATTATCTTATTGGTGAAACTTTTTGTATTTAAAGGAAGCATGTCACCGTGATCGATTATCTCTGCCACTGAAGGTGGATGGAGGTTATATGTTTTCAACCCTGTTTGTCTATCTGAGCAGAATATCTCAAAACGTTGTGGATGGATTCGGATGAAACGTGGTGGACAGGTTAGGTTTGTGAAAGGACAAATTGATTCGATTTTGAAGATCCAGACATGAGAATTTTTTAAGTGATTCTTCATAATTAAGAGATAGGGACAAAAATTATAGATAGCACAATATTTCAAAAAGTTGTGGAGGGGTTATGACAAAACCTGGTGGATGAGTAAGATAAATGACAAGAACAAGCAGATTCAATTTTGATTCAGGTCCGGATGCAGATCCGACCCATCAGTTAGATATAAAATGTAAACTGGTCAGCCTGACGGAGGCATGCGCTCTACCCAGTGCCATTCTCATTTCAAATGCATCGTCATGTATTGCAATGTCGTCATCACTGAACAATTTTGCTTCATCAAAATGTTTAAATTATTTTGAGTTTGTATTCATCTCATTACTGACCAACAGGCAGACAAAACAAGATTAATTTTATTAATCAACAAACGTTTGACCAAGTTTGAGAAAACTGAGAAAGACGGACCTCGATAAATGCATGAAATTTAATGGATTGATCGTTGCTGGAGATCAGTGGTTTGAAAGTAAACCATTTGAAGAGAAATTGACTGAAAACATGAGGTTACCCTTAAACAGCCACAAACAGAGCTGCACTCCACTGAAAGCAAAGAAATTAAAATGAGAGCTGCATTCACCTGTGAGGAATGGGTTGACTGCCCCACGTGATGGTCACTGTATACTTGCCAAGAATTGAAGGGTAATATTCAAAGGCATATACACCATCCCCAACATCAGTTTTCTTCACCACCTCTTCACCTCCTGAAGACACACACAAAGTTTACTCTTATCTGTTTTGGCAATAACATCCAAAATATGTCAAATCAGAAAACCTTATGGAGTTCCAACTCAGACTTGTAAAATCTGCTCGGAAAGGTTCTCAGCAATCATTGAAGCAACATCAAGGATGAGATTTGAAATTTGAATTAATGGCAGTTACATATCAAAGCAGACATTTATGGCAATCGTCCTTTCAAGTGACAATCAAAGAAAGCAAATCCATCTATTCTTCATAAAGTCCAGTGATTTTTACAAAAGACAAAATTTTCACATATTTTCAAATATATCTGATCTGATATGTCACTGAAAAAGAAAAAAAAAAAAAAGAGAAAAGAAATCAAGCATTTTGATCTAGTTTGGGAATCCCAGTTATACATTGTAACAGTGAACAGCCATGTGGTAGATTTAACCGCATAACCACATGTGTAATCCCCTTTTAGTGACGGACTGCCAAAATAGACCATGTACCGTCCGCCAGGAAAGCCAAACAGATCTTTACTTCGGTCTCCGGAGAATGGAAAACTCGAATGAGATTCTGCCGCTGTGATGAGTTCCTCATTTGTTAATACCTGGGCCAAATGAACCCTGAAGAATCCTATCGCATTTGATGAGCCCCTAACGAGCTTGGTGCCAAAACTCACAGTCGTGGACCAACCCACACTGGGATTATAATTATAATACCAATGAACCAAACAGAACCACACATTGCCCAATACACACAAATGCTTGAACAGGTTTTAATAAGAGGGAAGGGCTGCAAGACCAAGGAGGAGGAGAATGAGGAAGAAGCACATCCCATGCACCCAAGACACCACGGTCAGCTTAACCATGACTTCATCCCTTTCACATCACAGATAAGTAATATGGGGGAGGACATAAGAGAAACATTCTCCCCCTAACAGCTTAGGGTCTGTCATGGTTTGGAGTCTGTCATGGCTCTGGGTCCAGTCCTGGCCAAATTGCTCCTTCCGCAGTAGTCACCACACCTGTGCTCACTGGCATGGACCTTGGCATCTTGATGGCACACTGATTACGAAAACCCTCAACCACTCGATGCAGATCTCAAACTCCAATGCAGATGCCGACAACAACCCAGTGCAGCTGCAACTCTCCCCTTTTGTTATCACCACCATGCTACTCCACGCCCACTCACCCCAGTCACCCCACGACTGCCCGTTCATTGGCCTTGCACACAGACCGAAGCATGCCACGACACACCCACAGCTATTGGCATAACCACGACGGCCTTTGCACATGATGTGTAGCCACATGATGTCAGGAAAATCAGGACGTGAAGCAGGGCACACTTGCTGGTGGACCTTGGCAGTAAATTCAGTCATGGAAGACATATGACAGATTACACAGATGACAGATTATCAGGGGCGTGGGTCAAGAAGGAAAAGGAGGGGGTGGGGCTTGGACACCAAAGAAGGGTGGAAGGGAATCACTATTATTGCTTTTGATACATCCTTTGACACGTTCCTGTCGGTTTCACGTAGATACCATACTCCATATGCTGAACAGATTCAAATGACATAACTGATATACATTACCCCCCCCCCCCCATCACGTTTCTGCAACAATATGTATATATCCATACCAGCAGGAAAAAAAAAGAAGGAGATCCGACATACAGCAAATAGTTACATCAATTGAATATGGCCAAATTTAATAATTTTCAGGAAACTTTTGCCTCTTAGGTTTCCCATGACCATCTGACAATTGCACACTGTATGGATGATTCGCTGTGCACATCTTTAGTTATGTGATATTGTTACATGTAGTTTTGAGTAATTCACAACAATGTATGATTCTCTATGACTGGAGTGGTGGGCTTGGATCGAGTGTCCCGAGTGTCCTGAGTTAAAATCCTGCTTGGCTGTTGAAATAATACCAGGTGGGGTTGACTCAGCCCGTCATCCTTCGAGTCAGCAAAATGAGTGCCAGCTTGCTGATATCCGTTCGGAGTGGCGACCCGTCCAGGATTGTGCCCAAGAGCCAAGGAGACTGCTTAAGCAGCACCAACGCTCTGCCCATGGTATGGTATGGTCCTGATGGATGGATGATTATTTGGTCTTTCAAAGCTAGCTTCACACATTTGTTGAATTTGAAATGTCTATCTGGATGGCCTGCCTTTCTGAAAATGAGTATCTGCATGCTCGGGACCAGAATGGCACAAAATGTCGATACTATGTGGCGAAGCACCAAAGACCAACCACGTTCTGAGTGACCGTGTGTGACATCACATTGGCAAGATAATCATAACCACTTAGTGAATCTCTGAAATCTGATCCAGACTGCAGCTTTGACAGCCAGAAGCATCCCTGGGTTGAGACCAATCAGACGCTAATGGTGGTTCTACCAGATACCAACTTTGTTTGATAAATTTTGACCCCACACTTTGAGCCCCTATTGAACATGCCGTGCACAAATTTGTTAACCTTTTGAGATTGGTTTATGATACACTGAACATTATGAAATATCAAAGTCAACAATCATGATGTGTTGTATCAAAATACTAATTTTAGATGAGTCTCAAAGATTTGCATGCACCTTTCCAGATGCAAACCCCACATAAAACCAAATGGGTGACAAACCTTTTGAGTAAATGGTTCACAGAAGTACAAATGAGTATACTGCAGAAATGCTCTCAGTGCCACTGGCAACACATCTCTCAAAATACCATTTGAGAGGTCACGGAGGCCTTCAATTTTCTGACAAACAAAATTGTGTTCGTTCGGCATCCAAGATAAAGGATCAGGAGGCCAGCCTTGCCAATGGACTTGCTAAACGAGTTATTTTTTTTAGGAATTTCATACCTACCATGGAAGAAATAAAATAATATAAATAAATAAATAAACAAACAAAAAATTATGACTTACGACATAAAGAGCAAACAGATTATTGATGAGAACAAAACAATTTGAAGATATATTAATATATATTTAAAATTTTGTGTGTATTTTCCAAGCCAATATATGTATGTATGTATATATATATATATATATATATATATATCAGATGTTTGGGTTCCTCAGTTTCGATAAAGGACGCGCGCACATGCACGCACGTACGCACGAGCGCATATCACCACCAAGCTGAACAATTCACATTTTGTATTCCACCGATAGGCCAGATCTGTATCTGGACATTAACCAAAATATAATCCACCAAGTAGTCATAATCCATCCATAATGTTTTGATATATCATGTCGCATGTCATTTTTTATCCCCATCACTCAAAGGTCAAGAATCACTGTATAAAAATAAATTCTCGGATCCAGAGATGAATCCGGATCTTCACCAAAATCGAATCAATTTGTTGTCTCACACACAACCTCCCACCAAGTTTCATCAAAATCCATCCACATTTTGAGTTATCCTGTTCACAGACAGACAGACAGAGTCAAACGGGTGTGAAAACAACCGTCCAACTTTGGTAGCAGAGGTAAGAAACAAGATGTAATAAACAAGCAATCCCTTTACCCACTACCAATCATCCACAGCAGACGCTTCCATTGGATGGGGTTACATTCTTGCCAAACTCCGCAGAGGGCAAAACCACGATGTGCAAAGTTAAGACCTTTTCGTAAAATAGGGTTGGGGAACCAACTAAAATTTATCGACTTTTCCACCTAAACTAGTCATAAAAAAATTAAAAACCCTTAAAATTGTACTTACTTTTATGATGATGATGATGGGTGTTTTAGATGACGTCGATGTCCCTGGCTTAGGGTCATCAGTCATCAGACTTTGTGAAGGAGGTGTTCTTTGTCTGCTTTGCTTTGTTCTGTTCTGCATATCTTAATAGACCTCTGTATAAGGTGCCATGACAGCATCCATCTCATGCTCGATTTTCAAGCACCTATCCGTGAAGACTTTTTCTTTTAGTTTCAACGGAGTTTTCAGAGCCACGAGGCTCTATATACGTTACGCACCTAACACTTCAGCTGAAGTAGTAAAGTCGGGGTGACTTTATATTGTTAGACCCATTTCTTTCTTAAATTTCAACAATGATTTGCAGTGTCAAGAGTGCTTCTGGATCAAACGGAACAGTGTGTCCGGTACACACAACCAGCTGATCCGCATCTTTCGAGCAGAGTGGAAGAGGGGCGATCTGGGTCGCCTGCACCGAGGGCATTGTGTGAAGATGTGATCCAAATCTTCGGGACCCTTACACCGCTCGCAGAACCCCATTGGGTGACACCCCATCCTCTGTAAATAGGAGTTTAGAGCACCATGTCCATGTCTGAGCTTGGAGAGGATTGCCTGGTCACTTCAGGAGTGTCGGGGAACTCAATAAAGACAAGCAAAAACCTCTCAAGATTTGTGCCTCATTCTTCTTCCCCCCCCGCCCCCCCAAGTGTTCTCTTTCATGCTCCTCAACTTTATCTTATTTCACCCTCCTCACTTCAAAACAAACAAATATTTTCCCTCGAAAAAAAAAATGATCTCATTCTGCCTCCTATTTCCTTCCTTGGTTCATTCTTTATTTCTTCCTTTCTCATTACCACCTAATTGAACCAACATACCTCAAATGAATTAATTTGCTTACTTTAAAAGCATTGAATATTTTATCTTTCATTTGCCATATTTCACTAAACCAGACAACTATTTACCATCACGAACACCCCAAGATATCAAACTAGATCATGCGATATCACGCAACAGTCTGTGCAGAACGATATCGAAAGAGCAACTGAGTCTGCGATGGAAGCCGGCGTGGGGTTGAGGTGAGATGGAGTATTCATCCGCACCAGACCATGATAGAGCGAGGGAGCCATGCCACGATCGGCACGAGTTACCACAATAATTTAACAGTGACAGAGCGAAACCACAATGCGGAAACACGTGCTCGGGGGCAGGCCTGCTGCACCAACGAACGGGAGATCCTTACATATCCTGTACTTTAGGGCCCGATCAAGCTAACCACAGGAGATAGACATGGATAAGAGGCAGACAAGATGGAAAATACCCAAGCTGTGCAGGCATGGCACAGCTGGAACCGAAGCACATGGAAGGCCTGGCATGTCCTTGCAGCAGCTGTGGTCCCTCTCATGAGGAGGAGGAGAGGCGTGGCTGGTGGAATGGGGGCATGGCTCTCCTTCAGCAGCCCTGGAGACTGATGCAGCTTTCTCCTCGGTGACACCCAGGTATCTTCTCCCCTTCCCCTCACGTCAATGATGTCGCCATGCCCCTCCACTCACCATTGGACGAACATCCCGGTCTGGGGGGTGGAGCGACCCTTCACAGTGATCTCCTGGGGTGATGTGTCATGGCTGAAGGTATCTATGCCAGTCTTCCATCAAAACTGCCACATCAAGGTCTAGCGAGTGCCTTAAAAGAATATAAAAGTGATTCCAAAGGGTAAAACATCAATAAATAAGGTCAAAAGGGATGGCAGTTTTAAATACACATGAGGATCGGTTGACTGTCTGGACGTAATAGCGATGCATCTCTAACATCACATTTAATTCCTCAATGCTTATGCTAAACACTCACTATGGAAACATACACGTATGCTATACAGTAAACCCTCAAATATCGTGGGCAACCTGTTCCAATTTTGGGATCGTGGGATTTCATTTTGGACAATCGTGTTTTTTTTGAGCTGACGAGCCATCGTTTGCGTCGTGCGTTTGATTACCCCTCATTACGAGCCATTTGTTGTTTCTTGCGCACTGCACCACTAATTGTAGCAATCAGACCAGCTCACAGGAATGAAGCTAAATATAATAATGAACCATCATTGAACAGGAAATAACACACGGAGATCCTGTAATACTAGATATACAAGATCTATTAGACACACAACAGTCAATGATGGCACCCAAATGTAAAACGACGGGCGAAATTAATCGTGCCGAAAGGCAGAGAAAGGTTACGACTGTGTGAAGAAATCGAGTTGTTAGATACATCGGCAAGAAGTGAAGGTGCGGCATCTGTGGGCCGCCATTACCAAATAAATGAATCGACTGTATGTAAATGAGTCAAACATCCATGCAAAGGTTCCTCCAAGAAAAGCGCAAAAGGCTCATTCTAGTCATGTGATCATCATATGGAAAGGATGGGGGAAAAAAAAGAAAAAAAAAAAAAAGAAGAAAAGTACTTGATGTTTGGATCAAGGATCAAAGAGAAAAAACGCCTTTGAGTGGGCCGGTGCACAAGGGAAATCATTGCAGATTTATCAACGTTTCCACGAGACACCTGGGGCCATAAGCTCTAGTTCGACCATGGCTCATGGAACAAATCGAGGTGAAGGGACTTGTGTGCTGGAGCAGGTTTTTAAACATAAAAGAGATGGGATTATTTTGGAAGAGAATGCCGTCTCGTACCTTTCTCTCCAAGCAGGGAAGATCTGCTCTGGATCAAGGTGGCCAAGGACCATTTTACCCTTCAACGTGGCAATGCAGCAGGAGACTTCGTCGTGCTCCTGATGATCCAACAGCCATGGCAAGTTCTATGTCCACCATCTCCCCAATAGGAGCATCAACATCATCATCATCGTCATCATCCCAAGCAAAGTCTTGGGTTTTCGATTTACGGCAGAGGACAATACGAAGTACGTAATAAGTTTACCCTCACCCACTTTGCTGTTTGGGAATTTTTATTTCAGGTAAAACTCTTTGTGTTTTTGTTTAATTTACACCCTATTGCATTTGCATGATTATTTCAAGATTAACTTGCTTTATTATTTCAATTGTAATGTGATCATTTCTGGCTGCCGTCAATCTTCCTCGATATTTTCTCGAAGTCCAGGAAGCGAATCCCCACTTTCTCATTTGCCCTTAGTTTCCACGATCACGGTTTTAACAATCATGGCATTTTACAGGAATCTAATCCCTGCAATATTGGAGGGTTAACTGCATTAAAAATCTTTAACCCTCTAGGAATCATTTCTATGACAATGTGTATGATATACAGTGCATATACATGCACACACGCACGCACACACCCTTTGGAGATCAAACTCCACCATTACCCTGGTGTTTCACTCAAGTGATATATAGCAATGCCATTTGCTTTCTCATGGCTTTTCTAAGTTTTGTAATTATCCTCAAGTTGGGTTTCCAAGCAAACAGGTAGACAGACCATCAGTGTATTAAATCATATTCTTGACAATACCTGCTTTCAGCCTTTCAATTATACTTTGGAAGGAACAGACTGGTGCATGTCGAGACAACTTACTTGGCCCTCTGATGATTACTTTCAGCTCTCCACTGCCAGCACCCTTTGTGTGCACGCGAAAGTCGGCAACATCTTTGGCGCGCACACCCCGTGGCTGCAGACCCCTTCCTGTGGCCCTACAAGCCCCCGGGTTGCATGCTGTGAATGAAAGGGGCATGAAAGCAATGTGAGGAAGTAAAAAAAATTACGATATAGATCAAATTAAATTTAAATCAGAAAATGGAACCATTTACGATCAAATTGTCAACTGCAAATCATCAGGTCCTTGAGGTATTCAAAATGCATGAAAACAAACAGACCTTGCCCAACGGTGACTACATATGGGCTCCGAGGGATCTGGACACCGAGGAAGGATATGTAAACGCGGTGGGTACCCTCAGCGACGGGGCTATATGTGCAGCGCTGCACATTGTCACCCTTTGACTCTAGTGTCACTTCTATGACATCTCTTGCACCATTTGGATCTTCCACCTCCACGACAACATCACCCAATCCTGCACCTGCAGAATGAGATGGTGAAGTCCATCTGGGTAGAATTCCAATTTTAAGCGAGTACTTTAAGCCAAATGTTGTAAAATAATCAAGACAATATTCTCTCTCTAATTACTTGAACAGACTTAAATTGAAATGATTACAAATGGTTGAACACAGCAATTTTAAAGTCCAGCTACTGTGCTTACCAGCAGTGTAGATGTCAAAGTAAGTAGCTTTATTAGCCACATTGCCAGTCGGTTCCAGGCCAGGTCCTCTGGCGGTTACTTTAGTAGGATCACCCTGAGGCATACCCACATCCACCTCAAAGGGACTTTTGTTGATGTGCTGTCCAGCAAACAGCACAGTCACCTGTGTACAGGATACAGGTTCATGATGAAAGCGACTTTGGTGAGACACAGATGTAAGCGACAAGTTGAAGAGAGGTTTGAAAGACAGTTAAAAGTACACTTACATCGATTCTTGAAGATGTAAATTCAAATGTCTACACATTAACAATAAAAAGAACAATTGCTATTTATCTAAACTATTGCTTCTTCAAACTTTTCTCATTGGCATTACATGTTATTAAAACTACACCATGAATGCTCATTTCAAAGTAGGATATGCAACTTTAAAACGGTTGGAAAAAGTGAGTTTTGTAAAAAAAATAATTTTTTAAAGGAAAGATAAATGGAGATTTCGATCTGAC
>CM068954.1:87313530-87337537 GCA_035128595.1 Eptatretus atami | reverse complement strand
CTTTTGGATAATAAACAACGGAGTACGTTTTGTTCTTATCGTTGTTGGCAGTAACCTTTGCCTAGTGACAAGTTTGACAAAACAGGTGGGAAGGACAAGAAAAGGTGGTCAAAAATCAAATGCATTTTAAAAGTACAAATAGGTGCATCAACGAAGATATCACAAAATTGAGATGTGTGTGCCAAGGCCAAGGCAAGTTACCTCTTCTTTTAGTCCTTCAGGGTCTTCAATGAACACAAGCACTTCTCCAAAACCTGCACTGACCGTCTCGACAGTGAAAGCAGCTGGGCGACGCACAAAATTTCCAGTCGCTTCGATCCCTGCAGGATGTCAAAAACTTCGTCACACCATTTTGTCAACCCGGACTGAACCAAATCCCCACGCAAGGTCACGGCCTGTGATTTTTTTTTAATGCTTCTGAAAATTAACACCATACAGGTAAAGAAGATAACAGACCTGGACCATAAGCTCGTGCTTTCTTAGGGTTGAGTTTAGGACGGAGTGGTGCACCGGCTTTCAACTTCGCTTTCGGAAACTGAGACAGGTATGTCATAACCGAGTGTTCATCCACATTGGGGTCAACAATCTCTTCCGGAGTGATCACCTGGTTGGCGCATCAGGGGTGGGATGTGAAAACAGGGAAAACAAACCAGAAAATGACGACAGGTCGTGAGCTAGAGCTTCATGCATTATGAAAGGCCAACTTTTTTTTTTTAATATAAAGTTTGCTTTTAGATGAGGATTTTCAAATGCTCATTTCATTTGGAGAATGGAGAGCATCAATATGTTGACACCATGGCAAATTAGATAACTCCTACATTTATCACTTCACAAGGTCTCATGTTCAATTAAATAAAAACCAGCCTTGGCGAAAAAACAAAACAAAACAAAAAACAAACGCTATTCCAAGAGCAGAACAAGGCTCTATTTTACATATTCAGCATTTCAAAATCTTTATTTATCTCTACTAATAAATGTGAGTGTGAGTGTGCGTGTGAGTGCGTCCTCCCCAACTCCAACACCATGAAACCAAGCAGCTTGAAACTTTGCAAGCATACAAAGGGAACTCCAAGATGCATGAATGAAATCTGGGTGTTTGGGTTGACACCCCTTTTTGAAGATAATTAATGGCCTTATTTCATTATATCCTTTATCAAGGCTCAGCCTTGGTCAGCCCTCTGTCAGCTTGCTTGGCTCTTAATTTGCCATTTTGTTCGACAGATTCAAACATGCCTCAATTTGTAAACACGATTCACTCTCTCAGACTAATTAAATTATTATATCCGATTTGAGAATCGGATATGGTGCACTAAATAAATGCTGAAATCTGAAAATTTTAACAAATTAGCAATTTTTCTGACAAAGTCTATTTTATTCAAGGAAAGCATTCAACTTAACTTTTTCTACTGTTCAGGCGATTATATTTAGTGAAGAAATGATTAAGAAATGTGCAGAAAGTGGAACTTCATTTGGCACAACGCTGCTTTTACACTCGAACATGCTTTTACAATCCATGACGGTTAGAGTCAACGGTGGTGGGGAGTTTTATGGAAATTACGTATGCAGATTGGTTTTTCCCGATTTGTGTGATTTGCTTTCATGAAAAAATATTAATATAAATATGCTGTAATATATTAATAGTCAGCAGTAGCTGAAAACGAAGAGGAACGTAGACGGCACCCATGGATGTCAGACGTGGTGGGGTTTGTGCATGCCTGCATGCGAGCAAGTTGGAGGAACACGCATGGGTTGGGGCATGCAGGCAGGCCTTTGCCAGGGAGAAAGCATGCATTTTAATTTTTAAATGCTCCCACCCGCTTTTACATAGAACACGATGGTTAAAAATAAAACGTTGCCATTTCAACGCGTTTCATTTCGCCAGTAATGCCATGGTACATTGCCTACCCTCCACTTATACTGCCTTCCCTCCTCCTTGCCCACACACTACCTCCGCATCCCCGCCACCCCACCTCTCGTTATTCTACTCCCAAACCCCCTCCTCCATCATACCCCTCTTGAGGTCAAGGAGAGGAAGGGGTGTCAAAGAAGTGTGAATTGGACAAATGAAAGGATTTTTTTTTTTTTTTTTTACTAGTTCCCCCCTTTAATATTCTTGTCAACAAAGTGACAGATTGTATTTTCCAACCCAGAATAATTTGCCTTCCAGTTTGGGGTTTATGCCATGTGGAGGTTTAATCTGTAGCTGCTCCTTCCACATCAAAAACAAAGTTTTCCAAACCCGATGCATTGTGTTTATCTATTGTATTTTCATCCAATTTTCCATGTTCAATTGTACCTGGTTGTGCTGTATTGTCAAATTTGTTTTCATGTTGCTCAAAGCCTACTCCTAAAATAGCCAGCACACAAATTCTGTTTTGATGCCGTATCCCTTGTCCACTTCTTCCCCCAGACACCCTCCTCCTCCCCCAAGTATTGTCCTTACTGCCTCCTTAACATTATCTTACTCCTCTTCCTCACTTCAAAAGTAAATAATTTCTCTTCCTCAGTTTGCTTCTGTATCTTTTCCACCCTGCGCATCCTCCGTTACACATCATTCTTGCTCATATCCCTTATTTGTCCAAGTCTCCCTCTATTTTGGCCAACCATGCTGTTGGCATGTCCCTCATTCTATTGTTCCTTTTGTTCTGTTGCATCCCAGGGTGGTCTGTGTTCTAGCTCTTCTTCAACCCTCGACTTTGTGTACAAAATTAAATTAAAAAAATAAAATAAAATCAAAGAATAAACTC
Organism: Eptatretus atami; assembly: GCA_035128595.1. Lineage (NCBI taxonomy): Eukaryota > Metazoa > Chordata > Myxini > Myxiniformes > Myxinidae > Eptatretus > Eptatretus atami. The sequence continues at coordinate 87,334,790 of CM068954.1, read as the reverse complement.
AGCTTCATTTATGTCCCGATAAAACAAATCGCTCATCTTGCCAAGTAGGATTATCACATCCACCAATATTTATTATACTCAATTGTCTAAATCCACAACGTTAGTTATTCTCATCACAGAACTTGATGCACTTTAAATAATTATACATTTTTAAAGTCAATACATTTTTTGTTTACAGTGATGTCATGTTCATGGAGGAGCTTGTACATAAAACTCATACAGGATGGTCAACTTTTCCATAAATTAGGAAGAAATTAAAACAATCATATGGTAAATGGGATTTGAACCTGGGTTCTCTATCACAAGTCAAAGGTTTAAATAGCAATACAAAAAGGCAAACCCGATTGTGATATTGCCACCTTAATAATAATAAAAGAAAAAAAAATCAACTTACAACCAAATAAGTGTTGGAAACTTTTTTTTTTTTTGGCTTTCCGTTTTATTTGCCCTTGGAAGCAATGAAAAGCCTAGAGTTTGAGGAATGCCAAGGAAAGGGTGGGAATGGCACACAAATGATGCAAACACTTTGCCTTTACTCCGGCTTCGCTCATGCGACCCAGTACCTCCGGATATCCTGCTTCCCAGACTCGCAATCAACATATTATGGACACTTTCCTCCCACAAGCAATCAGAAGTGAGAAGAATAAGAAAAAAGTAAATCTTGAAGACACTTCTGGTATTCTTGCAATCGAGGGAAGACATGTGACCAAACATTTCCAACGAGGGAGGGATGACGTCTCATTCATGACCATTCATGGCCTTTAACTACAATGACGTCTCATTTTATCTATTACAACACAGGATGAGAGGCTAGGCATGAAATTAACAGCGAAGTGAACAATTTGTTTCATTGAACATTAGATAGTTTATAATGCCAAGACAAAGTTTATTTAGCAACTAAAGTTGTTTTAAGCTTCAGCATAAAGCTTCTGAGGAAGAGAACCCTTGATGCATTATAAATCCGGTTGAGGTCGTGTGATCTCTGTGCATTGTGAAATCCATAAGGTTGGCAGGAAATAAAATGTTAGCCTAAACTAGTAAATCGGGGCTCTCGAGCTCCCACTCAACCCCAGAAATGGTGGAAAGTGAAGGTGGGAATGAGGTAAACATCTGCTCAGCCTACAACATCTCCTGCTGTGCAGAACATTACTCTGAAAAGTCTCCGAGAAGACAATTTTGAAGGCCTTGCCAAAAGGAAATGCGTGCAAATATACAAGCAATCAGGGTTACAGCTCATTTACATATGTCCATAAATTGAGGGAATCTTTCGAGTCTCTCAACATCCAGCCCGCATCACACCCTTCCAAGCACTCATTGCATACCCCCCACTCTGTCCTTCCCTCCCCCTATCCTACCGTGTTCTCCCCGTTCATTTACTCCCTTTGCAACACATCCTCTTCCTTACATTTACCCTTCAACCAATTATTTAACTTTCACCACCATTACTGTTATTTTATACCAAGATAAAAAAGTTTATGATAATTTAATGTACAAAAAGGGTCAATTCAACCATATCATGAAAATAAAAACAAGAACTTTATCAGAGTAAGGTGGGGCAAGGTATCGCCCTCCTCTCTCCCGTCCGTCAGTCCGTCCGTCCTGGTGACATGTTCGGTATACTGCAAGCCCCCACTGGAGGACTCTCCAGCTGGCTATAATGGGTAATCTCCCATTGAGAATGTTCAGTATACTGAACAAAAGGACAAGAAAAGGTGGGAATCGTGCCAGATATTACTCCACATATTGTCGTTTTATCAATCCTGAATCTAACCAAACATATGACTTTTCACATTACACATGAGGCAAGGCTCATGAAAAATGTGCATTATAAATACAACAGTCAAGATAACACCAATGATTAAAATAAAAAAATTATGCCCCCCCCCCACTCATATTTTAATTATGCTGCTTGTGAAATACTGTAAGTTGTGCAAAAATCAGCCAGAATTAAAGGCCTTTTTCCACATTCACAGTAGCATGCTTGGGGTTACAACACAAATTGGAATTATAGTTTTACATACTGGATAGGTTTAAAAAAAAAAACTCAAAAAAAAGGAAAAATATTTGATTCAAACTGGACAGGGGCTCAGAAGTTCCACTACATCAAGTATGAAGTAAGTAAATAGCCACTTGATGAACCATCAACAAATATTAACATACCTGTGCCACGCCAAGCCAATCATCTGCTTGCTGCATTGCCTCACGTGCATTTTCGACTGGGTGTGTAGGGTCCCAAGTCTCCCAGTCTGGACAAAGGCCTGAGAAGCAAACCCACATAAAGCGATGTTATATCTCAAAACATTTTACCATTAAAGATATCACTAAAAGTCACTGCCACATCATATGTCCAAATGACACTCACCAGGAGCACAGCTGTCGACGAGTGCACCGAGTGCTCGGCCATCTCTCCAGTCACGGCTGAAGTTTGTGACTGGCATGTCTGGGAGCTTGTTTTGTATCCAACCAAGGAGACGCTGTTTCGGTGTCTGCTTCCTGGCTTCATCTTCATCTCGTTCATCTTCCCACACCGGCATCGAGATAGAGTAGTGCAGGATGAGAGTCCACACAAGGCCCAGGATGAGCTTGAGGTTTCCATCCACAATGGCTTTGCTATCTGTTCATTTGACAACACAAAAAGACCATTTTATAACCACAAAGTACTATAGCAAAAAATTACCATGAAAACGCAATATGTGGTAAGAGGGCAAATAGGATAGCTTAGAGGTAACGTTTCTGCCTTTGAACTGTCTAGTCTGGGTCTGAATCCAGAACCTGCTATAAACTGCCATTCAGGTGGTTCACAAGTAGGACAATGAATGGCTGAGTGCACCGTGCTTCAGGAGGGACAAAGCCAGGTTTCCCAGCTTGCTAGCATGTGTTGGTAGAAGTTCAAGATCCCATATGTCTTGAAAGAAGCCTTTGCATGCTAGCTGGCACCCAGGCCAAATTCCTGACCCGACTACCACTGGGAAAGGCAACGGCAAACCACCCAGTGTATTTATTTGCATGAAATGAACTATTGTTGCTGGTGAAGGCTATTGTCCATCAATGTCCTGTTGATTTAATCTATTATCCTCTAGGTGGACAGCTTTGGCAGCACTATGCTCTGGAAAGAATATGAATGTTGGATTGGCCAAGTAGATGATCATCCACACAAAACATGCACATAAAATTAAGAATTTCAGTTAAAATGAGGATGAGGATCAAAACATTTTTTTGATGCACAAATTCAGTAAAATAAGAAAATTAAAATAAAAAAACCAACCCCCCCCCCCCCCCCCCCAAGGGATACTGAGAAATAAAAAGGCACCACCAAGGAGATAAATTGCCTGTGGTTAAGGCTCAAGTGCTGCGCTGGCTGACCGAAGAAATTGCTTTCTTTGGTACTATTTTATCCTCGAGTACAAATGCTCCCAACCACAAGTCACTCTTGGCAAACAAAATGGTACCTCGGGATCTTTAATGTCCACAACCTCATAGACGGAACAGTCCACCTTGTATCCACATCCAAAATACGGAGGTGCTCATACATGTAGCATTCCCTGCTGGTGCTGCCTCAGAACAACAGCATTTGATTTCAACAGCAGCACACCTTTTTCAATGTTGACATTTATCACTCCTTTTGATTTTCCCATTTTTCGTCTTTTGGATTTGAATGTGTAGTTAGCAGAAATATATAATGAGTTCAGGTGCCATTCAACAAAAAACCTTAAAAAATGAAAAAAGGAGAAGTAAAACACACAATGTATGTATGTATATATATATAAAATGGATTTTAGAATTGGATTCGATGAATGCACACAGCATTCAGGTCCTCACAGTTATTTCCATAAATGCATGTTCAGAATAGACCCACCCCCTGGTCTGGTGGGATTCTAACTAATACATTGGAGAAGGGTAGAGAACGGATTCCCTTTCTGATGGGATGGCCTTTCCCTCTTTACGACACATTCATGCATGCGAGAGATAGCCGTTAGAAAGGGGGAGAACGAGTCTTCGTTGGGCTATCAGGACACATTGGCTTGGAGGTGGACGATTTATTTACACTTTGGACTTGCAGGACTTTTGATTAAACACACTGCGGGCTTTCCTGAACAGTTATTCTGACTGTCAAATACGGCTGTGAATCGTTTACCTCACCTACCTCTCTTTCACTGACGTTCGACACCCACCTCTCATCAATGCCTAGCGTCCACCTTTCTCCGTCTGGCCTGTAGAAATGCTGGCTGGCCCCTGTCCGTGTTGGGCTGGGCGGGGGGAGCGGTGGCCGCCGTTGGTATTTTGTGGGCGCTTCGCGCACCAACTCGGTTATTCCGGTGGGTGGCCGCTTTCTGGTGCTCGTCCAGCGCCCCGAGCGTGGTGTCATGGGCTGGGTCTGTGTTTATTGGGGGTTGCATCTTGCGAGATTGACGGTTGGAGATCACGTGCGGCGATGTGCCAATAGGCAAGCTGGATTTGGCTGAAGTCTGTTTGAGGCTCCCCCCACACTGGTCACCTATAAAAAGGATAGGACGATAGCCTGCCTGACAGACAGCACCTAACAGCTTGTGATTGCTCCTGATGGTTGGTGACAGTTGGACTGTTCCTGCTGGTTCTGCTCTTGGTGCATCTCATTATTGGGAGTGACGATGTGATGTCGATTGGTGTTCGAGACTGTTTGCGGGTGGGTGCACGGCGAGGCAGGGCACTGGCAGCGGACCAAGGCACGCTCACATGTTTTGGGGCATTTTATTGGACGCACGACGATGACTACTTGGTGAGCCGAAACTGGATTTCTTTCCCCCCTGAATGATCTGCTGGGTAACCACATCTCGTGTTTAATTGTTAAATAAGGTGTAGTGATAAGTATCTGCTCTGTCTATTTTTCTATCAATGCCTGTTGAATTCTTTATTTGTTTGAGATTATTTTGATTGATTTGAATTCATCAATTTACACCACAAGAAAATAAAAAGTTCTTCAGTTTATTTATTTTGTCTTGTTGATAAATTCCTTGTTGACGTTTCAACCTGTCCGTGCTTGCCCTTTTCTTCCATTGATCCAGCATTGTCCAAACCTAGATAGACTGGGAGGTAATTCCCAAACTAATTAACCCATCATAGTCGGTGTGCACCAGCGGTAAACGCTCGGCCACCTTACTTAAGATCTAATCAAGATAAGATTGGTGCCTCGCCAATGGCACATTCCCTGATCAGGAGGCCACATGGCCTCCAGTTAAATGGCGAATTAGACGGTGGACACTGGAACTCGTGGTTGTTAAGCAACCCACCATACCACAAAGTTAATTGTGAGCAGTGGCCCCAGGCCTGGTTCTTCCGAGGAGAAACCTCCCTCATAATACACTATATTACTATGTATACACACACTCGTATATGGATACAAACAAACACGACATAATAGTGACCGAAGCTTTTCGTGTTGCACTCTTGAGGGTAAAAATCGCAGCAAGTGAAGAAGGAAGTGAAGCCGCGTGCTTTATACGCAGGTCTCAATAAGGTAGACACTGATTGGTTCAACCGTTATGACATCACGGTTAATCCGAACGCCCATTGGTCAGCTCATCATCTTCACCTCGAGCTCCCATTGGCTGGAGCAGAGTTCGTCAATGATTGACGTTTGCAATCGCATCCTGGAGAGAGGGGGGATGGGTTTCCCCTAAGGTCCATTCACCATTTGTTCCCGTACTTCCCTTGATCTTTCCATGCTGAAAGAGACACAGAGATCGTACAAATTCCTTTTGACGACGTAATATTGGATCGGTGGTAAGGATGACGGTTGCTTCCAACATACGTAAATGAAACGAGCTCCGACCTCGGCTCAATATCCTGAACATATCTGCATTGCACTGGTCGGCACAGATAGGGTTGGCAACCAGGTGCTGTGCAATGGCAGATGAAGCAGGTACAGTGGCCGGTGGTTGCTGGATATTTCTACATGCTCGCACTGGTTGTGTTCTTACCCTCACAATCTTTCCTCGAATCGCCAAGGGACGTGTTGTTTGATCCGATCAGCCAATCTTAGTGTTGTGCGGCCCACGTACCGAGCTTCACATCGGCACTTAAACTCATAAATAACATTGCTGGTTTGTGAGGTGGGTAGCACATCCTTGTTGACTGACGTCGGCAAACGGCGAGAGGTAAAGATTACTCGGGTTGCACAGCCAGAAACGTGTTGGACACAATATGTTTAATTTGTACTTCAAACCTTCGTGATGATTGCCCTTTCCAGGGCATCCTGATATAGATTGGACATTTGCCTGGAACGAAGCACGTGGTTTCAAATCGCTGTGTGACACGATCCGGTTATGTCGATACATTGCAGCGATTGACCAACGTGCAGAGATGGCGGCGCAGAAGAAATGCGATCGTACAATCCACTGGTTGAAGGTGAAACTATTCGGTTCCCTGATCAAAGACTCATCCCAGCATGTACTCAATAAATCGGACTATAAGCTGTCTGACACGGAAAGTTCGCGTTGGTGCATGGTTTTAACTTCGGCATTCCCAACCAGAATATCAAGAGGGAAGACATTTTTGCCGAGTTTGAACTCCTGTATGCTCAACTATCAACACATCAGGCTGTCAAACGAAGCAGATCAGGCGCTGAGGCTAGACTATCGGACCTCGCGCATGCGTACTGTGGAATCCCGAATGACGTCGCAGATTTTCACATGCAACGGGATGTTCTCTTGGCAATACAAGGATTGAGGAGGAATGCTGCCATTCACATCTGTAAACCGGATAAAGGCACCGGAATGGTAATCATGAATAAGATTGATTACATCGACAAGATGATGGACATCCTGAAAGACGAAACCAAATTTAAATATCTGGGCGGTGTAACGGAACATATCACACGCCTCACGTGGAAGGTCAGATCGTCAAACGACTGTTACAGCTTCTGACATTATTTCAACAGCTGAGCGGTTTGAACTCGGGACCCTAAAATCCCAAGCCCACCACCCTAACCATTAAGCCAACACCAGGCATATATTAAAGTATATTGTGTATAAATTTGAATAAGATTTTCCTTTTCATAAAAGTGCATTTGCATTGAACACAGTTTTCATTTCCTTACGCATCAGAATAAAAAATGCAAAATGTTGAAGACATTTACATGACAAAACAAACAGCAACCCTTCAATATATATATATATATATATATATATAATATATATATATATATATATAATATCAGACAGGAGTTTCCATGGACTATGATGTTCGCGGATGACTCATGATCTGTAGGAGAGTAGGGAGCAGGCTGAGGCGAGCCTCGAGAGGTGGAGGTACGCACTGGAGAGAAGGGGAATGATAGTCAGTCGGAGTAAGATGGAGTACATGTGCGTAAATGAGAGGGAGGGTGGTGGTATGGTGCGGTTGCAAGGAGTTGAGGTGGGGAAGGTGGATGGGTTTAAATACTTGGATCAACTGTCAAGTAACGGAGAGTGTGGGAGAGAAGTGAAGAAGAGAGTGCAGGCAGGATGGAGTGGTGGAGAAGAGTTGCAGGAGTGATCTGTGACAGAAGGGTAGCTGCAAGAGTGAAGGGGAAAGTATATAAGACGGTAGTGAGACCAGCTATGTTGTATGGTTTGGAGGCGGTGGCGCTAACAAAAGACAGGAAGCGGAGCTGGAGGTGGCAGAGTTAAAGATGCTGCGATTCTCGTTGGGAGTGACGAGCATGGACAGGATAAGGAATGAGTATATTAGAGGACAGCGCAGGTAGGACGGTTTGGAGACAAAGTGAGAGAGGCGAGATTGAGATGGTTTGGAGATGTGCACAGGAGGGAAGTGGAGTATATCGGAGAAGGATGCTGAGGATGGAGCCGCCAAGTAGGAGGAGAAGAGGAAGGCCAAAGAAGAGGTTCATGATATGGTGAGGGCAGACATGCGGGTGGTTGGACTGTCAATGGAAGATGTGGAGGATAGAGTGAAATGGAGACGGATGATCCACTGTGGCGACCCCTAACGGGAGCAGCCGAAAGAAAGAAGAGATAATATATATATATATATATATACACCATATCCCTTCTCTCACTACCTTTTCTTCCCCTTCATCCCTGAGAACAAGCTGCAGTTTTAAGCTAATTTTGTCAAGCTGTGCATATTTAAGTTAAACAAACATCTCGAATGATCATGATAATTTCCAGCGTCTGGTTTTCATGCAGAGAATTTGAGTATTTTATTACATTGTGACTTTTCGTACCCACACCAACCAGGAACGGCGCTATGCATACATTACACGAATTTACATCACCACTTAGCCAAAAACAAATGGGGCTCTGAATGTTTTTAACCACCTAAAGCCTTCCTGGGTACAACCAAGTTTCAACTCATTCCTGTCCAGCAGTTAGGAGGGCATTCACGACAGACAGAACTGGCTAGCTTTGCAAGTACGAAGTATGTTCAAAAATTGTACTCGTGGATCAAGCAGGATGGACAATCAGCATTGTATATTGAAAATTTGGAAAATGGCATTTACATTGCATTTGTAGCAGAGTGTAGTGCAAACCAAGTGGTGTGCAAAAGCACGGTGCTCATGGAAACGTCTGTTTTTCATCATGCACCACCCGTCCATTATTCCACTCCCCAATACCCCAGCCCCTTGGACCTTTTCAACCCTCAACCCCCATATGGCTGCCAGTACCCAACTACAGCTGCAATAAAACAGTTTATTACAAACATTTTAATTTTCATTGGCAAAAGCCATCTTTGCGACCACTTTTAAACAGAGGTGATCAGCATGAGTTTTAATACCCATGTTCATTTTATCACACTCTTAAACAAAACCCACTACAATACATAAAAATGAACATCTTCTCCGATGCTCTTCTGCCTCGTAAGTATGACAAAATATAGTAAGAACTTACACTTGGCCAATGGGAGGTAATAACAGCCATGATGAAATCACAATTTTACAAAATAGTAAGACTGCCAGATGTTGTGAGCAGGAAGGAGGGAGAAAGCAGCAAAAACATCATGGAGGAAATCAAAATGAAGAGGTGGAAATGGAATGAGCATGTACTACCCAATTTATACATATAAAACAACTTCACTAAAAGATATGCTGGAAGCCTGGAGGGCGAGGGAGGGTTGGGTGACAAAGACCTGGCAGCATACGGTGGGAAAAGATCGACAAACCACCTGAACGATGATCAGTCAGTGGGCCAAAGACAAAAGTGAAGCATGTTCCTCAAGAGGTTCCATATGTAGTCCACACATGACCGGATCCTCAGGAAGTACGTCACATTCACCAATAATACATCACTTAAGATCGAATGAAGTAACAATTACACAAGTTAAATTTCGCCAATTTATACGTCCGATACATCCGACCTATCTCGTAATCAAAATGACTAATGATTTGGTTGCATTGCAACCAACTGTATGTTATTCGATTAAAAACCACTGCATTTGGTCAATGCAACTAAAGTCCTTAATCAGTTCAGGCATCGTAGCTGGATTCCAAATCAACACAATTTGACCAAACTGCTTGGTTCGTGTTACCAACATCTGAATAGAAATATTTATCATTACTATAATGCTGAAGGTACTTTAATCACACTTGTGAAAATAGATGATGATATTATCGCCATGTACAACTCCCAAACATGAAGCAGTCCTCTTCCTGACATTTAAGAGGACAAGCACCCAAACAACTAGAATATAAGTTAGAATAAACAGCTAACATGTTCAGCATGATACATGCATAATGCAGCTTGTCCAGATAAGTTTGTGGTATCCCTTTTAAGGTTTCAGAATGGAATAGAGTGTGGCTAATATGTAAATACATCGATGAAATAAAATGCATTGCAGAAACTCATGGCATTAGTTCACACAACTCTGACCAAAGGCAGCAAATATTTGAACCAACACAAGGGTATCAATATCTCGATCCCCCATCACCGAAGATTGGTGCTGCAGACACGATTTTTGATTTAAAAAAAAAATAACTTTCATGGGTATGCTCGAGTCTACATACATCAATAATCAAGCGACTTGTACAATCAGCAATAATTTTGGAAATTACAGCATTTACCACCAAGTCACTTGAGACAGGAAGGTCAAGCAATTTGAGACTGTCACACAACTTCTGTAAACTTTGCCCAAGTCATCACAGAACTTCTGTGAACTTTGCAATCAAATATCTTCCTTCCAAGGTTTTGGTGGTGCTCGTTTGATTAACAAAGCACCACCCAGCAAGTGGTATACATAAGCAATTTTAACCAGATTAACCCACGATCAGGGTGGGGACAGAGGAGTAGCCTACTCGATGTACGAGTCACTTCTGGGCATAAAAAGAAAAATCTCAGACATGGTCTATTTTAATTGGGAGTCTGAAGAATAAGGGTTGAAAATGAGCCAGGCATAAAGTGTGGTTGCTTTTGCTCTGGCTGGGCCAATAAAAGTGAGAACACATTGGTTTCCGCTGGACTCCGTGCTGTGACCTCCCTGCTCATGCAACATGACAGCACAGATTTATTATAAAATGCATGCACAACTCATTACACTTCCTCATGAGGCTTGCTTCATATACTAAAGCTCAATGTTCAAAAATCCAAGTGCAATGACCAAACCTCACTCTGGGCCATATTGTCGCTCATCTTAATCAGCATCACCCCGGGATCGCAGTATGTAACATGGTTTTAGAAACGCACGTCGGTGCAATTGCCAAAAGCGAGCTTGTACAACTATGTTTGTAGCAAATCGCTCACGAACCAATCATGTCAGACTATGGTAAATATAAGATAGCTAGATGACAGATCAATTTGATGCTTTTTGTACTCATCTCAAATACAGATCTTTTGCTCATTCTATGGAAACAGATGTCGGTCGACATCATTTTGCTCAATTCATCTTGAAGCACTACTAACAAAACTCAGAGGGGGCGTTCAAAAAGTTCTGGGAACAAGAATCAAGAGCACAAAAACACCAACCGGTACGAGTCCGTCTAAAAAAGTAACGGGGCTGACTACACATAAATTTTATTCCAAAAAAGATATTGAAATCACAGCTTGTCCCCTTCAAAATAGTTTCCCTCCAGTCTCACACACTTGTCCATCCTCTTCTTCCATGCTTCGATGCACCCCCGGAAGGCTTCTTCTGGAATCCTCCAGAGCTCCATCGTCGCGGCCCTTTTGATGGCCTCCACATCAGGAATCAGGTCCCTTGAGCTTGGGGAAGAGGAAAAAAAATCACAAGGGGCCAAGTCTGGAGAATACGGGGGTTGCTCCAGAGTTGGCACGTTCCTCTCCACCAGAAACTGTCAGATGCTCAGGGCACTGTGAGCAGGGGCGTTGTCATGGTGGAGCACCCAGGCGTTGTTCTCCCACAGATCCCTCCTCTTGTCCCGGACTGATCTCATGAGGCGCCAGAGGATCTCCTTGTACACGTATCGTTTCAGTGTTTTACCTGTGGTAGAAACTCGAAGTGGACGATGTCCTTGATGTCAAAAAAGCGATGAGCATCACCTTGACCTTCGACTTCGACATTCTTGCTTTCTTTGGTCTTGGTGATGCCGGACTTTTCCACTGATGACTCTGCCGTTTTGTCTCGGGATCGTATTGAATATCCACGATTCATCGCCAGCAATGACTCTCCTGAGCAGGTCGGTTCGTCCTCAAGGCGCTCGATAATGTCTCGACAGACAGTGACTCTTTGCTGTTTCTGGTCCTCGGACAACAGCTTGGGGACCATCTTTGCGCACACCTTGCGCATTTCGAGATTTTCAGTGATGATGCTCCAGACAGTGTCCTTGTTGATGGAAAGTTCCTCAGCAATCATCCGCACCGTGACTCGATCATCGTGCACACCATCTGCTTCACACGCTATGTGTTCACCGTTCTGCTCGTTAAAGGTCTTCCAGACCATGGATCATCTTCAACCTCATCCCCTCCTTCTTTGAACCTCTTGTGCCATTCAAATGCACGGTACCGACGTGACATCGTTTCTTGCCCGTAGACTTGCTGCAGCATTGCAAACGATTCGGAAGGTGCTTTTCCAAGCTTGGCAAGAAACTTCAGATTTGCTCTCTGCTCACAACTCATAGTGCGACGACTCAGACTAGACAATGTGTAAAGCACGACCTGTAAAAAAAATCACACAATGAGCACAGTCAACAATCACCAATCATATATATTGCTGGAATGTTGTGAAAGACTGTTTTGTGACACAACCCATTCATTCAAGTTGTGTAAGTGGAGCAAACAGCAGGCTCAGTCCCATTACTTTTTAGACGGACCTCGTATATTTTTCGATTTCAAACATGCATCATGAGGCAGAAGAATTAAACAGCAGCATTTCTTCAATCATTTTGAAACCACCCTATGGCCTATACATATTACAAGGCTTTCCTTTTTGAAGCACCTTAAACTTCCATGGGATTTGGGTAGGCCGGCTCATCTAGTTTATCATCATCTGCTGATCAAGTGTTTATATTCTGATTCGAAAAGGTTCACAATGGCTAAAACATTCATTGGCGGCACAACCACAACCCAATGATGATGACATTTGTAGGTCATTCACATTGACCCGATTTGTTTCTACTTTGATGCAATGAAGCTTCAAAGAAAATAAACTCCAATGTCACCGTTTTCTCACTTATCAAGAGAAAGATGGTGGCTTTCTTGCAACATCAAAGTTCAGTTTTCAGTTTGACATCTTAATCTGTGATATACAAAGCCATCTTTCCTCCATGCAAAACTAGTCTTGGTGGTGAAGGCTGGTGGCCATCTGTGTCGGCAGACAGGTACAACAATGGATGAAATAAACACGCTGTTGATCGAGGTATGCGAACCACCATGGGGAAGCAAGGAGAAACTGACATTTCAGGCGTTAACCGTTAATTGGAGAAAAAATAAAAATAAATAAATAAATAAAAAGAAGCAATTGAAAGAAGGAGAGACATTTCCTTTTTTTTCCCCCTGACAAAGGGTTAATTGCTCAAAACGTCAGCTTCTCCTTGCTTCCCACAGCAGTGAGCATACCTCAACAATCTACCAATTTGATCCATTATTGTTATTCCATAGTTGGCACAGGTTTTTCTAGACTGGCAGAATAGCCTACAGGTATGCGCTCGCCTTTGAGCCATCTAGCCGGGATTTGAATCCCAACTCAGCTATTAACTCTCACCCTGGAGTTTCTCATGCGATGTGTCCATTGGTTTTGCGCACGTACTCAACTGCTGTGAAACTTCATTTGTCGCACGACCAACCAAATAAAATATTTAAAACAACCAAGAAAAGGATTATGAAGATTAATGGCACTTGTTCCTGCTCCAGGATGCTGAAGGTAATTTTAAATTACGAGAGGTTTTGGGGGCTGCATTTGAAAAGGGATTGGCTTCACAACATCATTTCAAAAGCATCCACTCTTCACCTGCCTCCCTTCACGCAAATGGCAAAACGCTCTGCAAAATGCTTCCAATCCCCACGTGCACAAAACTCGAGTACATTATAGGAAGTGGCAAGGAGCCACATAAATGCTAAATCATTGCCAGAAACAAAGCTCTATGGGTATTCTACAATGGCAGCAGGGTGCAAAGAGGCTCTGAGAAGGGCCAGGTCTGAAAGCTACTCGGTATCCATGGTGCTGCAGCCTCAGTGGAAAGGCCACCCTGCTCCGCAGATGCAGCCCAGATGAAGTGGCTGGGCGTTGGCTCGACTGGATAGTTCGTGCTGGCTGTGCAATGCTGATCACGAGACGATTTTGGCCCCCGTTCCTCAAAATGATATCTTTTACCAAACTTTAAGGACTTATTTGCAAAGAAAAAAAACGAAAAAAAAAAAGTAATGTTAAAAAACCAAAAATCCCAAGATGAACACAACAATACAATTATACCATACGGCTCATTATAATGACATGCTCAAGAAGTCCTCAGCAAGCTTTACCAATCAGCAATCAGCATACAGTTCAATATGCATTGCTCATTTTCTGGATGGAAGAGGATTTAAGATCAAGACAAGGCAAGAAAGCAGAACGAACTTCAAACATTTGTTTCCCCAATTATTGGCAACGGTGAAAGGAGCTTAGAGTGGAAAACATGAGACATGGAGGGAGGGGGGGGGGCGGAATTTTTTGGATATATATTTTTTTTGGACAAAAGCAATAGAACATGCTCAACTTCTATCAAGAACAGGAATCGTGTTCAACTTGTATCAGACTAGAGTATTCCAGAGAAACGTGGAAGGGTACAGCCATGTTTGTAGGGTGGGCAGACAGAGACTGCTGCATTCCAGGAATGGCAGAGAGAGTGAAAACTACCAACACGGAATATCTCGCAGCCAGTGTGCTTCCAAAGGTCAACATGTCCCTTGCCGCTGCTGAAGTTGCCGTCTAATCTTCGAAATATTATGAAGCTTTTGCATACATCTCATGACTGGGTCATAGACCGAAACAAGACAAGAATAAGGGTGGGTAGGTACAGGGAAAGTGATATGGGTGGGAGGAGGTCTCTCCAGCTGGGCCCCAAATCAGCAGTCTAACTCGCTACAGGCACCCCTACAAAATCACAGTGGTCACTTGGGAAAAAAAAAGTCTCCTTTTAATAATTCGTTTTACTGCAGAGCTGCACTGTGTGTCATGCAACGATGCATGGAATTCCAGCTGCTGTCAGACCGTGGGATAAGGGTCAGCAGGAGAACCCTGGGCCTTCTTTACCGAAGCTGGCTCCATCTGCTGTGGAAACAAACGGCTTTTTTTCCGAGCAATGGAGGCCGAACAAGGGAAGAGGGGGTGGGGGAAGATGATAAAATCTTGCACATAAGTCAGGCCTCTGCACTGCCATCCAACACAGAGCAGAACAAGGGAATGATTCTCTGAGGACCAATTGATCATGGTTGACGTGATGTATGGAAGAGATGGAGCAGGAATAGATGGGAAAGGAGTGTTGAGGGAAGGAAATGTCAAAAAAAAAATAAGGAAAAGATGCTTATGGTAAGGTTTTGCTCGCACTTGGAACCATTTATTGCAATAATGATGCTAAAGGTCATCATAGCACAACATAGTTTTTCAGACGATGTGATCAAGATAAAAGTGAAAGCACAGAATGAATATAATAGAATGAGGGGATGTTTGGAAGGTAAATCGAGGGTTTACAGGAAGGTTAACTGGGTAAAGGCATGGGAAAAGGAGAGAGTGGGTGGTGGGTAAATGGGAAGCATTTACCAATGACATAGTCTGAATAAAACAAAGAAGGTTGGATTATCTGGTCATGAAACAGTCTAGAATTTGATGAGCAGGTGAAGGGTAGCTTTAGTTTAAATATATATATATTTTTTTAACATCAAGTGTGCAAGTCATCAGAATGAAAAGAAAAACACAAGGTTTCCCATGAACAAGATCACAGACAAGTTCAAAGCTCTCAATCCTCCCTTGGTAAAGATCTTCAGGATTGCAAAGGATCTGCAGTCTGGTCGAAACTGCAAGCTGAAGATTTTGCAGCATTACAAGAAAAAAAAATATAATAATTAACAAAATACATTAAACTATCAAAACTACAACAAAGTTCATTTTGTAAGAATGACCCAAGACAAAATAAGGACAAGCAGACCAACAGCAACACCGGCAGAAGAAAAAAAAACCCCCCAAAAAAAACAAGGCCTCCTCGCCAAGTGCAACTTCTCCATGGGAACCAGCACTCTAAGAATGAAGGATTTCCTTTCTGGATCCAGTTTATGGAAAAGAAGAAAGTACACTTCAAACATGCTCGCTATCTTTGCCACCAAAACTACACCCTCAACCTCGGTTCATCTTGTTCCGTACGTAACTGTACAATTTCCCCCACCCCCTCAACATTTACCCCAAACTCTCGTCCCCCTCATCATTTATGGTCTCATTCAAATCCGCATTGCACATGACAGTGCTGGTGTCAGGATGCTACAATTCGTCCATTTCAATCACTAAAGTGTTGCTCAGTTCCAATTTTTTTATTTCTACTGTTTCGTTAAAAATAAATAAATAAATAAATAAAAAGTCACTCAGGGATGTTTTTATCCCACTACTTGCACCTTTCCTCAGCAAACCACCATCATAATTGGCTCTGTCTTGACACCCACCCACCAATTCATCTCTTAAGGACTCAGTGCTGTTTGAGTTTTTCCCCCAAAAAAATATATTCATTGTCCCCCGACACGTCGTTTTACCATTCCCTGATCCCCATATTCACCCCTTTCATTTGTTTCCTGCTATTTTGACATTCTTTTTTCAAAGGCAAACACCTCCCTGATGGAAAAACTGGTAACTGTTGGCTATTCCTAACAACTGATGTAATGGAGCAAGTATGGAAAGCCAAGAGTCTGGCAGGGTACACAATGCATATTACACACACACAGTCTACTTGCAATCACAAGAGACATTCTTCTGCGATTACAAAGGTTCCCTATATTTCTACAAGTCTGTTCTAAAGGCCAAAGGTTTTCCTTATATTCATTGAATTTGAATGACAGGCTGCGCTCTCCCATCCCGTCAAGCAGACAGCACAAGGCATACATTCGTGAAGAGGGAATATTAGACAAGCAAGACACCAACCACACGTGTGCAAATAGCTATGAGGTATGTTCAAGAAGAATCTTATGTGCTTATTGAAAGCAGACCACAAGGAACCCTTTTCCCGACACCCACTACAAATTCTCCAAAGTAGCTGCGCATTGACCGACAGGGCTGGTATGATAGCCTAGAGGTGTGCGTATTCGCCGCTGAGCTGTCTCGCCAGAGTTAGAATCTTAACCTAGCTACAAACTGACACCTTAGTGTTAAGCAGACAGGGCGACGCATGCGTGTACACTCTGTATGGATGTTGAAATTGGATGTCACAACTGCTGGTACAAGTTGGTAGACGTTAAAGAAGAGGAAGAGAAGTTATCGCCAGCAAAGTGAACAAATTATAAGTTCCGGCTCTAAACTACTGGGGCACTGCATCAACAACACAGCCGCAACCCCCTCCCCCCAGAAATTATGCAAATCTGTAGCCTCATGTTGCAAAACTAAGAGAGAGGGGGAAGAGAGACGAAAGAAGCAGAGTGTGGGAGGGGAAAGGGGCAGGGTGAGAATTGAGATCTGGAAGTCACATTTTATATTTAATATGTGGAATTACCCATGAGAAAAACTGTACATCACATGTGCATGGTCATTGTATTCACATATGTGAAGGAGATAAGGTGTAGATTACATCATTTCTGGATCTGAAGAATTGCCAGTACCAATTTTGTAAAACTCTACGTACAGCATCTACCTCAAGATGTCCAAGGCTGTGGGTTTCCTGTGGGTGCCCCACTCATATATCATCATCACACCATTTGAAAGCCTTTTTCCCTGAGCAGAGGTCAGCTTTTTGAGGGCTCCAATCATGGTACTCTTTGTGGCAATGTTTTTACGGCCGGATGCCCTTCTTGATGCCAACCCCTTCCTCGCCTTCGACATGCAGAGATAATTACCAGTATATTGGTGCTCATTTCACCGACCTCGGAAGAATGACAGGCTGAGTATACCCCCCTGATGTTAATTCAGTGGCCAGCAAGGCTCAAACCCAGGACCCCGAGGATCCAAAGCCACCACCCTAACCACTAAGCCAACACCAGGCTCTATTGCCCCACTCATATATGTTATATATATTGCTATGTTTGTGGGGTAGATGGAGAAATTTCATAGAAAAGATAGGATTGGATGGAGTAGCTTGGTCCGTGGACGTGTAGGAGACATTTTGATGCAACTTAAGTAGGGAAACTGTCAGCTTAAGTGTTACGTGTCACCACACAGAGAGTGATGCCATGTTAAATTAGGTAGGGTTTAAGGAAAATTTCTCCCAGTATGTGATTGCCCCCTGTAACCTTTTCCGATGTCTTTGCATTTCTAAGACGGCGATAAAAAGGAATCACATGCCTAAAACAACAACCAAGCCAGACAGTTCCAAGCAGGCAAGAAACCCTGCCTCCAGGAATGATAACGAGCAAACCACACCCCTGGAGCAGAGAATTAATGGGAGTAACGTCAGAGAAGAGAGTTAGGATCCGAGTCGGGAAGCGAAAGTAGAGGGGAGGAGATGGGATAGAAGCAAGTGAGGCAGAATCGGCAGTTGGAAGAGAAGGGAATTATGGCTGGCTTTCCCTTGACATGGCAAAGAAGGCTGTATGATTCCCATGTTTGTGCTGAGACGAATTTGCCCCCGTGATGGAGCAAGACGCTAGCCATGGACTATTCGGCTGGGTCACATGAGACCGCACCTCGAAGCCTTTTGTTGTGCCATTGGGAAAAGGCAGTGCTATTCTGCAGAGGAGCGGCATCAGCAAGTGCAATCAATGAAAGAAACAGCATGGCAGTTTGAGCTCTAGTGTTGAGTATCCCCACCGGAATTGCCTCCTGTACGTTTCCCCGCCCAGAGAGCGGCTGGGCACCATTTTGGGAGCATTTTCGGCACATTATCCTCATGCAGTGACACGGTTTGGCAATCCCCAAGCTTCAGAAACTCATCTCTGGGCATAGAGCTAAGTGTCAGCAGAAAGGGAGGATTTCTTTTATTTATTCTGTCCTTGTTTGTATTAAAGTATGTGTGGAGGCACCTCAAATAGAAATTTAGCTTTACCTCGCGTTCTGTATTTCTTTCACTTTGAATTACCATTGTAAATATTTTATTTATCGTCATTAAACCCCCATATCGATTCAAGTTGCTTGTGTTGTCTTTGTTGTGGGTTTGAGTATAAAACCCGTTCTGTGCTTCCTCTGCTACATGCCTCCATGTCCCATTCATGCCATTATCCCAGAGAATCTCGACTGTTCGCCTCGAAGGAGAAAACTGTTCAGTTATCCATCAGGTAGGGGCTGACCCCTGGACACGACAACTGGTGTCAGGAGTGGGATTTTTTGAAAACACACACACGGCATCGGGTGGGATTTTTGAATGCATTGGGACCACAACATTATGCCGGGCGAGCTGAAGCTTAAAAAAAAAATAATAATAATAATAATTGAGAATCTAAATTGTTAAACGATCACCTCCACCATTGAGGGAGCTGGGATTGTAGTAACCGAGGTATAAATTGTATGGTTAATTAGCGTTGGGAGAAAAGAACGCTTGGCAATTTATGGGAAATATTTCTTTTTTTCTGAGGAGATTGAACACGCGCAGGAAGTTGCGGACGTGCACGAGATGGTGATGATTGTGCTAGATATTGACCATGAAGGAAGCGAGCCGAGGGTAGAGTTCAAGGACGATAGGATAGAAGCTTCCCTATCCCGAGCATCGGTTCCCCCCTTTTCCACACTGGTGGAGAATGAGATGCAGGGAGCGGATACAATGACTCTCCAGGAATGTTAAAACAATTGATAGAACAAATGAATAAACGAGGTGAACAAATAGATAAACTAATGAATGAACAAAATAATAACATGAAGGGAATGAGTGAACAAGTGAATAAATGAACGAGTGAATCAAAGGGACAAATTAATAGTGGAAAACAAAATTGATGAACAAAGGAATGAAATGGGGGGAAAGAATTGGAAGAAGAAATTGGGTCAACAAATAAAAGAATTGGCAAAGTAAATGAGTACCTGGAGGGCTATCCTGCCTGGGTGGATGCCATAATGCAACAGCAGGTAGAGGAATTGGAATTTTTTCAACGACACCAGGGTGGTGGTTTGACTGAGGAGGTGCAAAAGTTGGAATCTCATGCAACAGAACAAGAGTGGGTGTTCATTGATAAAAGCTTGTGTGGGCCACAATTGACTGGGGAAAGGATGGATGAGACCTTACAGGAGCGGCTGAACACTTGGGACAATACCGTCGAGGGAGAGGTGGGAGAACCAAAAGTTTGTTATTCTCAAATGTGACGTTGATAGTTCTGTTGAGATCACGCTTGGGATTATTGACTCGTACAAAGCCAATGGTGAAGTTAAACTGGACTTGCTGCATTTTGGCATTGGAGACGTTACTGAACAGGGTCGAGCATATTTGGCAGAGCTAATGTTTGAACCATTTGCAGGACATGTAGTGGAGGAGAGCAACAGTGATGTTGACGCGCCAAGTACCGAGCAAGTGGCCGATTCTGAAACAATCGAAGGTGAGCTTGCTAATGTAAACTCGAGAGATAATTGCCCAATTTGAAAAAGTGGAAGGTGGTTTAACAATCATGGATGGACCTCAAGAGGAAGAGCAGGATGCTTGTAAAATGGACAAGTGGGAAAGTGATGTTTTTGAAAGGAATTCACAGAACCAATCCCAGAGTTCAGATTTGGATGGTAGTTGTGAAGGCCAATTACTCATCATTTATGAACTGTATGGAAGAGATGCCAAGGCAGAAGGTTATGATGAGTGTAGTGCTTCTGGCAGTTGTAATGCAGATGGTACAGCTGTTATTGGAAGTGGATCTACAGAAATGCATTTGATGATTGTGCAGTCGGGGGTAACATTGGATACTGTGAAGAGTAATGACATTGAAGGTGTGAAGGTGCTGGGGGAGGAAAGTGATCTTCCAGAAGCATTGCTTCCTGAACTTGGTACTTACAGGAAGGCAAGTCTTGAAGTTTGTTTTGTTGAGCCAATATTGGAACAATCTCAAGAAGAATGTGTTGTGGAGGAGAGTTGCAGCAATGGTAGCTTCCAGTTGGTTGAGCAAGAGGCTCATCTTGAATCAAAGCAGGGTGAGTGAAGTGCAGGCTTTGAAGAGAAAATGCCCCCACTTGGTGTGAATGTAGAGGATTCCAGTAATGAAGATGATGCTCAGCATTTTTCAGCGGATGTACTTGCAGTAGCTGATGTACTCCAAGAATCCCTTCCAAATGTTAAACCTATAGATTCATCAGCGGGGTATGCTGGGAGAAACAGCTGGATGGGTTGCATGACGAAGGATAATGAATGTGTATAATAACATGTACGCAGGCCATGGCAGTGAAGGAACACGACCACCATTTTTGCATTGCAATGTTTGAGAATTGAATGGCAACAGGGAGGAAATGAGATGTTGGATTTGGTGGGTGGGGAAGATATGCGAGTCCACAGGTATGGATAAAGCTCTGGAGGAGTGGTGACTGCAGCTGCCCCCGAGGTAACTTGTCCTTGGCAGCCAGTGGTGTCTGGAAAGGGGGACCCGTCAGAGGGAAGGTTTGATTGTGCGACCAGTGGTAAGGAGACCCCTGGCGACCTGGGTGAGGCCGAGAGAGGCTGGATGGTGAGAAGACCCTCCCTGGTGGGGCATACAGCAAAAGAGCTGTTTGGTTGTCAGGGACCCAATAGTTGAAAGGAGGGGGGGTGGGGGGCAAAGAAGTCATGTCGG
>CM068954.1:87295136-87313520 GCA_035128595.1 Eptatretus atami | reverse complement strand
TTTTTGGACTGTGGACACCACAAATGGAAGTGCCCCCACCATCTTTGTTGTGTGGTACCTCCCCGCTGCCTAGTTGAGGATCACATGTGTGTGATACAACATTGAAGCCATGATCTTGCAGGGTTTGGAATGAATGATAGTGTGCGTGTGCGTGGACAGGTTCACTTGATCCATGTCACTAATCTGTACCAGAAAGACAGGGCCCGTAGAAATTTCGATGGCTCCGTAGGTAACGTTGGGTATTGTGGCATCCACTGGAGAATGCAGTCTTTAGAAGGGGGTTGTACAAATGTTAAGTTTTTAGTTTGGGTTTTATCTGTTACGATCGGTTTTTGTGCGCTTTGACATTTTCAAAGGGGCTCTAAGGTCCCAAACAAGCCACCCTAGCTGCCAGGCCAACACCAGGCTTACAGTGTGCCATCGACTTCACTCTACATAGTTACCCTTGCCGAAGGAGGGTATTGCGTTTGTCCGCTTGTTTGTCTGTCTGTCCACACAGAACTTTCGTGTGCCTTGGTTTCCACAGCGTGAAGCCAAGAAAGGTGGGAGGAAGGAGCACCAGCCCAGAGGGGAGAGCAGTACTCCATCAGGCTGTGGACGAAAGCTTTGTATGTGGTCAGAAGCTCAGGTGTGCCAAGGAAGGACTTTGCACGTTGGAGGATTCCCAGTCGGTGACTGGCTTTGGAGGCCAGGTTTGAAATGTGGCTTTCCCAGGAAAGATCATGGCAGATAGTGAGACCCAGAAGCTTGAATGAAAGGACTTCTTCCAGAGGATTGTTGAAAAAGTAGATGGGGGGGAGGGGTTTAAACATCTTGGATTTCTCATTGAAGACCTTGGACTCATGAAGCTGTCATTGTGGGTATAGACGAGGAAGCATTCCAGGTAAACACTGGATATGTCCATTTTAAACACCAATCGAGAAAGGCTCCAAAATCTCAACACCTCATTCCCCTCCATTAGTAGATTGAGGCAGTTTATGCTACTTCCAGTTTTGAAGTTCACACCAACTGTAGTCTCAATTACCACTTCCCAGCACGCAACCCAAGGAGATGTCAAGGCACCTTTCTGTGGGTTGGATCTCAGCAGACATACATGTGACACATCATGAAGCCTTCCCCTATGGTGTAGTAATGGCAGGCAATGTGGATGTGCTGCCGTTATTATTGTGCATCAATTACCCAACTGCAAAATAGATAAAAGAATACATGTGATAGCCGGACACACAATATCATGGTGATGGTTCCAACGGCATGATGTAGCACCGACATCAGCATTGATGTTATGGATTTGCCTGAACTGAGATTTTTGGAATAAGAGGCTTTCTTGGTCAGATTTTTTATTCCCAAGTGAGTCTATGCCACAAAATACAGTAAATGGAGATGGCACCAGGAATTACATCTTGACTTATTCTGCAAGATTGACACTGCCACATTACCAAGATTGACACTGCCACATTACCAAGATTGACACTGTCCAAGGCTCCACCCAAGTGGCATTTTCCTATGCATATGGAACCACTGGTTATCTGCTAATAGCATTTATATTTTGTATCATATTCTGTTCTAGATTCAACATCTGAGATACCAGGTCGTAGCATCAGACAGACTCGTCATGAACACGCTACATTTCAAAACTGGCCTTCAGAATCACATTCAGCACTAGAACACACTCAGTAGAGCACATCTCAGCCAGCCTGAACAGTTTACGTTTTGTATCTGACCAATAGGCTGGATCGAGATCAGGGGCTCTAAAATCTCATCAGCTTGTTCTTGTCACATACCTAACTCATCCACCAAGTTTTGTCATAACCTGTTCACAACTTTTTTGAAATATCATGCTACTAGTGTGGATTGGCCCGGTACACATCGTTGCAGAGATTGACATCACAGATTTGCTGCGTTTCCATTATTTACATCATAATACAAACATTTATTTTCTATAAATTTATTTGTAATATTTGTAATTTTATATTTATTTGAAATTTATTTGTAATACAAGTTCCAAGTTGTCTAAACGGTCAAGGGTCTAAGCTATCGAATCCATCTGAAGGGTGTTAAGGTCTGAGGGGTCTAAAGGGTCTTGGGGGAAATCAACATTCAAACAGGACATGTTTCTCGGCATATAGTCTTCATGGACTGAAGAATGGCTTCACCGCACCTTTTGTCATGTATATATATATATACATACATAATCTATGCATCTTTTTGGTGCTCTCAATTATGAAGAATCCTTTTACAAATTAAAAAATTCCCATATCCGGATGTTCACCAAAACCAAATCAATCTGTCCTCGTCAAACACCCAACCTGTCCAAGAAGGTTCAACCAAATGCATCCATAACTTAAGATATATTAAATGTTAATATGTCGATAGTTTTTGGCTCCATCTCTCAATGGTGAAGAATCATGAAAAATAAAATAAAATAAAGAAAGAAAGAAAACTAGTGCCCAGAGCCGGATCTTCACCAAAATCGAATGTATTCGCCATCGTCACGCACCCAAACTGTCCTCAGTTTTATCTGAATCCATCCTTAATTTTTAGATATCCTGTTCACAGAGACAGACAGGCAAACAGGGGTGAATACAACTTCCATCCACCTTTGGTGGCTGGGGTAACAAGGTGCAGCCCTTCCCCAGCATTCAACGTTGCATATCCTTCAAAGCATTTGAACAAAGTTAAATGGAGTATCGATCTTCTGTGGGACAGGCCATTGTATACAGCATTCCTTGAGTGAGGGCTAGAGCTCTATGCATTCTTGGCAAAGATGTAGAACCAGCTTCAACAGCAGACAGGTCAGCAAGCTGTCCATTCTCACATCAGGAAACAATGTGCATCTCACTCCTGCCCTACCAAGTCAACATTGACACAATAACAATCCTTCTTGTTAACCCCTCAAAATCAATGAATCCATCTTTATTCAGCTTGTGAAACAGTCTCCCTACATTTGGCTATTCATTCCTTCAAGGTAGCAACTCCATGCCATTTCACATTATCCCTCATACTTAGAAATAATTTAAATATTTTTAAAACTAGTCTCGAACATCACTTTCATAATAACACCTCCCAAAAACAATAGGTCATATTGCTACGGATCTCATTGAGCTGTCCCAAATCTGCTCGTTTCCCCCACTGTTCTACTGTCAATATGCTGACGTCTCACCCACTGAGGCATAAATGCTTTAAGTGAGAGTTTGTACAAAATCAACACGTACAGGAGATTTTAGAAACTGGCTCAAGCACAGTCCCAAAGCAGACTCGAGTCATCGGCAGCATTGATGTTTTTGGGGTTTTTTTTTCTTTTCTTCTCCATTCCAGCAAGCATCTGGGTTAAAATACTCTGAAAGATTACTCCACCCAATCCTTCAAAATAGATACTGTAATGATGAGAAACACATTTGACATCACAATATTTAACAGTCCATCAATGCACTCATTTCAGTTCTCAATACTGGTTGGTCTCTTCCAGATTCCCCACCAACCCCCTCATCCCTCCCCTCCCTCCCCAACCACCTGCCCCCCTATCCTTACTCACAGTCACCCACACCCCACAAAAAGTGTTACAAGAACACACACAGAAACAACATTGTACAAAGACATTATTCCTGAAAAATGTCCAACAGCACCAGGGAGCCAAACTTCCCCACAACTTTTTATGACTTTCATACAATTTTATCTCGACTCAACAGTTCTAAAAATTTTTTACTACAAGTTGCTGAAAGTTTGCAAAACATATGTCCCACAAATGGCAAACAAAAAAAAACGCAAGATGAAACATCTTGATGCTTTTAAAAGTCTTGCCACCTTGAGAAGACAAATACAAATGCAATACTAGAAGGGCACTCGATACAGTGGATACCTCCACCACGCAATGCCTAATCCACGAGAACATATTGAGCCAAATAATTTTTTGATACATCATGCTATATATCATTTTTGGCCCATATCTCTCAATGGTGAAGAATCACTTTTAAAAAATTTTTTTTAACGTTATTTTGCCTGACATCCATATTATACGTAGATCCAACTGATGGATGTACTAGATACTTGACATGAGACATGGTGCAATTTACCGATTTTGCCATTAGGCGGTGTGCTCAGTTTGGTGAGGATATCCCAATTATGGACTGGCAATCAGGATAGCAAAAGAGACAGAGGTTATGCTTTCACCTGTATGTCTGTGAGCAGGATATCTCAAAAAGTTATGGACAAATTCAGACGAAACTTGGGCAGGTTGGATGTGACAAGGACAAATTTATTAGATTTTGGTGAAGGTCTGGATCAAGATCATAGAATTTTTGAAGAGATTGGGACAAAAATGATACATAGCACGATATGCTGTGGATGGATTGGGACTAAACTTGGTGGACGAGTTGTGTAGGTTACAAGAACAAGCTTATTAGATTTTGGTTCAGGTCCAGCCCATCAGTGGGATACAAACCGTAAACTGTTCATTCTTGGTGGAGGTATGCTTTCCACCGAGTGCCATTGTTGGTACACCTGTAATTGTTCCTCTGGACCAACAGCAAGGTCCCAATTTAATCTTTATGGATTACAACACCAATTGATAGTGTATACGTTAAGGATATGCTTAGGACCACAACTCACATGGACTGCCCTGCACCATCTTGGGACTTTAATCCTACTTAATATGCTCAAGACATCCCAAAGAAGGTGGTTGCAATCAAATCCACCAACAGACAGCCTCCTGGCCAACTAAAAGGGGCTCTGGTCGAAGAATGGTGAAACATCTCACAATGAGAGCTGGATATGACGGTCGATAAGCTGTGCACAAGCTTGTATTGGGGTCAATGATGGTCACACATGCCTGATTTCGCCCAACATAAGCTTATCTGTGATCATTCATGGACTAGCATCTGTTCAGTTTGTAAACTATGGTCAGGCAATATGGGGTGCTGTCTCCAAGTGATTCAAGAACCAATGGAGTGAAAGAGACATCTTGGAATAAAAGGAACACACAACTAAAGATTGTGCTTGAGATTCCTTGTTATGTAGGAAATCACACCAAAATATGCAATTTTGTGTGTCTGTCTATCTTTTTTGACTGCAATACAGTAGATTCAGTCATTACTTATCCAATCTCAACCAAACTTGACAGGAGGCTGAAGGGTCACACGATGGAGGTTGAAGCAACTTCATCCCCCCCTCCCCCAAGGAGTTTTTCCTCCTCAGACAAACACCACATTAATGTGCATAAATAGCTTATCGGAGAGTTTTGTGGGGCACGCCTACCAGAAGGAAAAATAAAATAGTACAAACCACAAACATGTATGATTATCTTTTTAGACAGTCAACTGCTGTTTAACATTACCGGGCGTAGTGGCGTGCGCCTGTAATCCGGCTACTCGGAGGCTTGGGTTGGAGGATCGCTTGAGGACGGGAGCTCTGTGCTGGGCCGCGCTATGAGAGGGTGTAGGGCAGCCCGGAATCATGGCGAAACCCAATCCTTATCCCTGTGTCGTAAGAAGCGACCAGGGTTGCGTCAGGAAGGGCATCCGGCGTAAAACCTGTGCCAAATCAGTATGCGGATCATAACGGATGATCCGCTGTGGCGACCCCTAACGGGAGCAGCCGAAAGAAGAACAACAACAACTGCTGTTTAACATTAAACTCAAATGGAGGAAACCCCATGTTCTTGAGGCATTATATGCTTATCGCGTCCACCACAGACTAACAGACCCGGACCTAGATCTCCTGTAATCTATATAACCATCGAGAGGACAACATGACCCTGCCTGCTGCTCCCATACAGAGTAGGTGTACTAGTACAACAAATTTAGTGAAGAGGATGGCTAGTTTATCTCCCAGCCCCATCACCATTCTTGGCTTCCACAGGCAAACTGCCTTAGTCTTGAAATCACTGGATTTTATCTTTCAAAATGTACCTTGCTGCCATCAGACAAGACAGCAATTGCAGCTACTTGACATTTTGAGTCCCTCACATGAACAAATACCAGACAAATTGATAGAAAAGACTTCGATTCGCATTAGGTAAGACCTGCTTATAGATGATGACAAGGTCATATGAGAGAAAGTCATGATCCTTGCCATCCAGATGGAATCGGCTGTGACCAACGGGCATCTCCCGGTCCCTCAAGCGGCACAGGTTCAGGCTGTCCAGGAGCAATAGGTTAATATTCGACCCAAGCACTCAACAGCCGATGAAACCTTGCTGAAACTGTGGAAGGGTACATGAAGCAAATGCAGTGCCCTGGACGTGGCAAACAGTGCAACAAGTGGAAGTACTTTGCACGAGTACACAGATCAGCCAAGGAGTTGACTTCATCAATTCATCATATTGATTAACCCAGTGTTTACCAGAAAGGATTCTTCATTATAAATAGAGGGCAGACATAGATTTGCCTGCTGATAGATTCTTGTGTATGTTCAGTGGTGGTAAGGTATCACAAGGTAAGAATCAGTGAGTTATTTCTGGTTAGTGCGTGTGTGCGTACGTGCATGCGTGTCCTTGTCCTCTCTCCCTTTCCTTCTTTCTTTATCTATGGAGAAGGAAATCTTGCAAACAGTTTTTGTAAGGTTCACTTGGCTGCACCTGGAGGGGGTTGAGGGTAAAGGAGTAGCAGTCAAAACCTGAATCCTATTCAGGTTTCTCCTGATGACTCAATCTTTGTCTACTTGGGTTCCTCCTGATACTCCACTGCTATATTTGGTCAGTTATTTTCTTAAAGTCACTGTGTGTGAAAAGTTACACGTCCATATTATCACTTCTACTCAGCAGAATGACAACTTCAAGGATTGCTAAGTGCGGATCAAGGGAAAACTGGCATCACTCAGTGTCTAAAGTGTGAATCCTGAGCGAAAACCAGGTTCCACAAATGCTTCTCACATCTGATCATCCTCACCTTCAAACATATAACCATCATTCCTATTTTACAAACAACAGTGCCAGTGAGATATATACATATACACATACACATATAAAAAAAAAAATGTTACACTTGACAATTTTACCTTTCACATCACAAAAGGTCGAAGTCTGAAGGGCATCAACCAATTTGACAAAATGGGGTTCAAACCTCAAGACCCAACTGGTGCACCTATCCATATGATCAACAACAAAAAAAATCAAGCAGCAGTACCCTTCATTGGTCAGTGGTTTTGGGGGAGTGCAAGGGTGTATCGTCAGTATCCCGAGTGTGGATGTGGATACTTCAGTTCTGCCCGAGTCTCAAACCTTGAAACACTTGTCTTTCACCGTTCACAATTAAATTTCTGAATAACTGAAGCACCTTGAATCCGAGGGCATCATCCAGCACATCGAATTACTTTCCTTGGGTGTCCAACGGAGTCATTACATGATGCAAGAATGGAGAGTTCAGGCTACATGTTCTCATCAGTGAATAAAGCCATTATTCCTGGCAAGTACCCACTTCTAACCAGCGAGAAACTGTCCGATTAATTTCACGATTCGAAAGTTCACAAAGCTAGATACGAGAAGCTACCTTCAAGTACTCTTCGTGAAACACAGTTGTGATTCATGGTGTGTTTTAGTATCACAGAATACCACACACATCGAGTTCTACCCAAAGCACATTTCAGAAGATAGTCTCTTCTGTTCTTTTGGGCATCGAGGGGACACCCTCCTCGATGACATAATCATTGTCCACAGAAAGGACAAAGTAGAACATGATCAGTATTTGACTATCGTGCCATCACAACGAGCAAAGCATAATCTAACCGAAAAAGTACACATTTGCAGTATCAGCGATCAACTTCCTTGGGTTCAGCATAACCGCGGGAATGAAGAGCCTGTGCAGGACTATGTTGCAGTGATAAAAAAAAAAATCTCTCGATACTCCATCCAACATGGAGTTTTAGCATCGGTCCTTGGTACTACAAATGTCTACCTGAAGTTAGTAGTATACACAAGATTGCGGAACCCCTTCAAAAACTACTCTGCAAAGATGGGAGATGGCAGTGGACCAACAAGGGCTTCTCATGCTGAAGGAAAGAATCGTACCCCCTGGTTCTTGCTCACTTTGATTCAAGCATGACAACATACATCAACTGATGCTTCAAATACTTCAGTAGGAGCAGTTCTTTTGCAACACATCATAGGTCCTGAATGCCCAATTGCTTTCGCATCATGCACACTCAGAGAGCGAAATATTCTAGAGGTTAACAAGAAGCATAAGCTTGCATCAATGCCTGCAAACATTGGCATGTATACTTGTACAGCAGGAAGTTTACACGATGTAAAGATCAAACATTGACAATGTTGCTAGCAACAGCTGGGTCAGGGCAGACTCTTACTCATTTATCAATGGTCTGATCAACTCCATCAATAAAACTTTGATTTGGAATACCTAGCAGGTAGTCAACACCAATGGATATGCAGTGGAGCAACAATTGCAGACAGCAAAGTGATTAGCAAGTCGAGGGACGTCATGGTAGCCATGCTTGGGATAGCAACAGCAACTCTCATAACGCAAGGGGAACTGAAAGCCGAGTTAGCGACCGATACCATACTTCAAAACTGAATGGTCTTGTAATATATCTGAATAATTTGTACCATATTCACAAAGCGTGCAATGAGCTTATGCTCTTTGAAGACAACAGCATCACATACAGAACGAGCAGCAATCCTCCTGAAAGTGCCACAACATCGTGTGTTGCATCTAGCAGACGGACATCCGGGTGTCGTCAACCCTTACACTACATCATGATATAGCAAGGCAATCTGGTGGCCCGCCATCGAGTTCATCATCAGAAATTGTGAAGCATGTACACCTCTAACCAGTTTATGAACATCTTTGAAAGCACCATCACAACAATAGAAGTATCAAAACTATTGTTGCTTAAATGGTTATAAAGAGTACATTTCAGCTGCAGCTATCTTTTCCCCAAGCTTGAAACAGTTATGTCATCAGCCTTTCAGTTATTCCTATTATCTCGATGTTCATCTCCATAAATGTTTCAGTAAAGTTTTCATGAAACCTAATCTTTTAGCATGCATACCTCGCCTTGTTTAGGATCGAGTTCATGTAACAAAGCCTCACCAACCCTGGAAAACGAAGCCTTGCTTTGTGATATTGAGCAGTGTGCAAGCTCAAAAAAAAAAATATATATATATATATATATATAAAATATTTTCTTCATTTCTCAACATCCTCACATCTGAATAAATTATACATCTCTGAGAATGAACGGCATCAATTTTTCCATTGTGCTTTACAGTCTGCAAGTTGGTGGTGTCTGTAGCCCATATTAGTCAGACGCTAAGTTGTTATGGATTTGGAATGTCAGGACATCAGCAAAAAAAAAATGTAGCATACCCTTTTGGAACAACATGGTGGGATTTCTAACATCCACAAACGATTACATGGTATCCAATCACTCACCACTTCCACTATATTCAACTTTCTAGATTAATGGCAGCAGAAAATTTGGAGATCACATTCAGCATTACCATAATTCAAATCAAAATTGTACAATTACTACAGACATTTTCAGGACTTCATTTTAACCTGAGATTAAATCTCTCTTTAAACAACAACAAAAAAAAGCCTCATATGGAACCTTTTGCTGCAACAGTAACAAAGGTTAAATTACAGAAGGTGGAAAAGGCGAGGGAAAGGACGGAGGGAAGAGGGGGAAGGGGGAAGGAAGGGAAGGAGGAGCAATGACGAGTGATCAAAAGCAGGCACATATGGTTAACAGAAGAACAATGTTTTTTTCTTCCAAAATGGCTGCAGTAAAATTAAACAAGTTACTTAATTTTTCACACAACATTGGACCTAAAATGGCTCACAACATTGGATATTGGGTTTAATATAAAAATTTGACAGCAGGAAAGGTGGGGTAACCTTTTCTAATATTTGAAAATGAATATCACAAAAAAAAGGTATTGAGGTTTCGAGTAACATTTCAAACAAAATAATTATTGCATCGAAATTACCACTTCAATCTAATTACCCCAACCCTCCACTTACTTCAATAGTTCTATAATTTCATGTTCTTTGGCAGCAATAAAGTGTAAAAACAATAGGAAGTAGCTGCTTATGAAACTCAGCACCCATGTGCAATGGTTATAATACAATTTCATCTTATGAACAAATTTCCGATTTCATTACATGATTTTCACACTACCAAAGTGTTCAAAAACTTTAAATGTTCTTAGACCTATCCAAGAATACGGGACTTTCAAAATGACGCAATCCACCCCAGAAACCTCTCGTAGCAGCGGTCATCAGAGCAGGGAATGTATATCGTGCGTGTCATAAGGATTGCGATCTAAAATGGCTTACAAAGCTCGAAAAGAAGCCGAAAATATTTGAAAAAGTACCTGAGAGGAAGAGGTGTGCCTCCGCACAATGAAAGATTTGGAAAACTTTCCAATAAACTCACCCAAAATGGTGACATCTTGCAGCCCGTACTGCAAAAACTCCCAGCCATGTGGGGCAGAGCAAGGCCCGTGGACGGATGCGTTCTACCCAACCTCAATTATTAGTCAGTGAGTAACTTTGAACTTTGCGGTATTACCTTGTGTGAACTGCTGCTCGCTTGTACCAGCACTAAATGGTACGAACTCAACATCGCTCGTATTTCCTACATCTCCGTGAATCCGATTTGCATTCAGGAACAGAACGATTATGGTTAACCATTATGAAATTGCCAGTCTTTCGTCCAAATGCTGAAAATTATGTTTAAAAAAGTGGATTTGAATTGTAGATTTCATGCTAGCAATGGGCAGGTTAAAAAGTGCCTGGTGAGCAGAACAGAGTCACTGAAAACACGCGCACACACATCACATGCGCAAAAAGCTTAGTTAGCATTCGCATGTCATTTTGAAAATCCCATATTGGAACAGGCTATATAAACAAACAGAGGGCAACATGGTTCACAAACCATCGGGAAAAAAGAGGGATGAAAGAGTGAAGGTGAGCAGCGATTCATGACTGGTAGATTTACCAGAAGTGGGTTGTTGGTGGACCTTGAGTGACCTGAAAAAATATGGTGGGGACATATCGCAGAGAGATCAGGGAGAGGGGGGGTCTAGGGGGGAGGGGCGCAAGCAGGGGAGGGGCGAGACCAGAGAAGAGATGGTAGAAGACAAAGACCACCGACCTGGCTGTGGTGAGAGAGTGAGAGGCCAAAGACTCAGCCTCATCGTGGGAGATACCAATGATCCGAAATCCTTGGTGTCCACAGCATGAAGCCGAGAAGGTGAGAGGCAGGAACACCAGCCCAGAGGGGAGAGCAGTACTCTATCAGGCTGCGGATGAAAGCTTTGTATGTGGTCAGGAGCTCAGGTGGGCCGAGGAAGGACTTTGCATGACGGAGGATTCCCAGTCGACGACTGGCTTTGGAAGCCAGGTTGGAAATGTGGCTTTCCCAGGAAAGATCTTTTGCAGATAGTGAGACTCAGAAGCTTGAAAGAAAGGACTTCTTCCAGAGGAGTGAGAAAGTAGATGGGGCGGGGGGAGGGGGGGTTCTAAATTGTCCTTTCGGAGAGACAGTGTGAGATTTGTCAGGATTGAAAGACATGTTCCATGTGTTGGACAGTTTGTGATTTTATCCAGATCTGCAGAGAGCGAAGAAGAAGAAGGGTTAGAAGTAAACTTTAGGACTCGGCCTCCTGCCTAAAGATGTTAATAACATGGAAAGCATTGGTCTCTGTCTCCAGGGGTGTTAGGTAGGCAGGAACTTCAAGTGGTGACCCATACACCACGATTTACTGCAATTAGTTTGAAGCTCAGAATTGCTGAGATCTGCAGAGAATAGAGGCCCCGATCTGCCTTGCGCAACTCCCCTTCCCTCCAAAGTGGCATCCTCCATACAATTGGCATTTCATTTGGCAGATAACACCAAACTCAAGTCAGTAAATCATCTACCCTTTCATTTACAAATAAGAAAGCATTTTTGACAACTAAGGTTTCTGAATCACCAATCTGACTTTCTGCATTATAAACCACGCATTTCATAAACTAAATAAGTACGTTTATTTTCACAGGAGAAAGGTCTGGCTGGCTGAGATTTTGCCCATTGTCAAAGTAAAATAATAGTAAATAAATAAATAAATAATAATAATTTAAAAATTCTCCACCACCAGACCTGTTTCTTAGGAGAGTCTGACCCAAAAAAAACCAACATTGACACTATCCCTTTACAAAGATGAGTATTTCACGATTTCTATAATTACAAGTTTCAAGTATCCGTGGTAAATGCAGATTATGCGATTGAAACCTTAGTTGTGAAATTAGGGATCATATACATCTGTGAAAGTAAGGACGTTTCATTTCGCACCACCCTCAACGCCCCCCTCTCTCTCTCCAATTAATCCTATCCCAAATTTTCTCACCTCCCTTCTTTCCTCATCCTCTACCATAATCTCAATTATTTAGGTTCTCAATTTTTAATATTCTAATTAATCACACTCTCACTTGCATAACCAATGTGAAGATGGCACTTTGACAAAGTTTGGTTTCACCTTGCAATTAAAACAAAGTGCGTCGGGGGAACGAAACTTAAATTAATCGAGATGCTTTGTTCTTAGTGTTACATATTTTTGACGTCAAATTAAAATGATGTATCGAAGGTAAGACCCAAAAACAGGCAAGGAAACAAGAGTTACCGGTTTTTACACCCATTCAAAGAAATCACCGTGATCAATTTGCATTACATCACCAGTTAACTGCATGGATGAAAATGGGTCAAAATTGACAGGTTTCAAAAACAGAAGGAAATGTACTGCTGATCGAACACCACACTATGATTTGAGACCCATTTAGATTGGCTCTGAGATTATGATTCCCATGGAATTTACACAAAATAAGTCCTCAACACTGCTTGGTCTGTTTCAGTTGAATTTGTAAGAAACATATCAAACAAAGACCACTCCTTTGTAAAAATTCCCCAAAATGAAAGAGTAAAACCTTTGGTGTAGCTTCAAGTACATTGGATTGAATCTTCTTCTTATTATTATTTTCATTCTGCTTTCCTTGGATCACCCCATTTTTGCTTTACAATTGTATATCAATTGCAGCACTCACATGTTAACCTCCTCGATAGTTCTTCCATATCTCTTCCTCACCATATACGTTCAACTCACTTGCTCAACTCAAATGACCCTCATGCATCCTGCCCATCTCAACCTTGAGGTTCCCCTCCCATTCTCCATATTGGCGACCACAGCTAAGACTAGAAGGGCACTCGGCAGAGCGTATACCTCCACCACGCAATGCATGATCCACGAGAACATATCAGGCCCATCACATTTTTGAAATATGCTATACAGTACAACTGGATATCGTTTTTGGCCCGATGTCTCAATGGTGAAGAATCACATAAAAAAAATTAAAGAAATCTCGTATCCAGATCTGGATTTGGATCTCCACCAAAATCGAATCACTGCGTCGTCACACACTAAAAACTTGTCCACAATTGCATCCAGATCCGTCCACAACTTTTTGAGATATCCTGCACACAAACAAACAGAAAGGGGGTGAAAACGACCTCCTCCACCTTCCGTGGGGAAGGTAAGAATCCATACCAATCTAGGACCATCAGTTGTAATATGTTGATCAGTTTCTTTGTAGGGTTCAACTGCTGATGGTTTTATTTATTTCTCAATAAATACATGAAGCTCCGGTCTGGTGTTGTGCCAGCAGGTCCTGCATCAAGAAGTATGCCAGATTTTCAGGAATGTTCAATCCACAATTATGGACAGATAACACATTCCACAGTATCTTTTCACAAAAGTAGACCTTCCAGCCATGGTCACATTGACCTTGCCAACAAATTAAACAGTAGGTAGATGTTAGGAACTTTCGGCTGGGGATCGAAATAACGTGCGAGGCAAATACACTTCGACATATGGTGGAGATACTGCACATGAACATATGGTAGAGGCCAATCACAGATCAAGTCAATAGATATTTGCTTGGAATGTTGATGCAACTTCAGGCAAGGCTTCCTTTTATACAATTATTTTTTGAAACTGAACGTAGCAGTTTTGACAACCTGTGAGACATTAACACTGCACAATGTGAAAGTGTAGTGAAAAGACCGTGAGCACAAATCAAAGTTCAACAAGAGCAAAGGGGCCAAAATGAAGCATGGGATAAAGAGGGCGGAGATGGGAGTGATCGAGATGCAAAGAGAAGCACCACATCTACACCTTCAAAAAAGACCCTCAATGGTCTTACAACAATCCCAAAAGTTTGGAACAGCAATCAAATTAACAAAAAAAGCTTAAACAGTCTCAATCATCATCATTCTTGATCACAAATAATATCTTTTAAATTTTCATCCATTGCTCACAAACCTAATGATGCTACATGTGATCTTCCATGGTCCAAAATCTATCCCATTGCATGACCCTCATTAAAGCATTTAAGCCATTGATTGCAGGTCAGCCCCCACCCGGCTATCAATTGCAGCTCGGCCCCTCCCAGGCCACATGCCCCAACCGTTCCCCTTCCCGCCCAATTACTCACCGATAGACACAAGGCGGATGCTCTCGCGGTCGAGAAACTCCAGCGCTACGGAGACATTCTCCAGCTGCATCTGACGGAACGTGGGCCTCCCATGGTACTTGCGGTACATCTTCTTCTGACTCAACACCTCGAGCAGACCGATGAGGCGAAGTCCGTCCGAGAAATCTTTCTGCAAGTTGTGAATGCGCTTGTTGACACATTTGAGGTGCTCATTGCACCAACGGGTGAACGTGTTTTGCTGGATCTTCTTCCAGGGCGCGTCATCCGCGAGGTCCTTCTCAGTTGCGGGCATCTCAGCAGCTTCTCCCGTTGCGTTGCTAGCGTTGGGAACGGGACTCGAGCCGCCACGTTGCTGATTGTGCTGCTGCCCTTGGGGCTGCGAGTCGCCCGTGGAGCAGGCTCGGGCACTGCTCATGGCCTCGGTGTTTTATACAGCTGGGCAGGGCCAGGAGAGGGAGGGGAGAAAACAGGCGGGGCGCGGGAGGTCAGTGAGCAGTGGGAAATGGAACGCTCTTTCTTTTACAAGCCGTACGAGCCCCTTTGCACAGCACGGTGCACCCAAGAACATTTAAACAGCACAATGCCCAGGACTCCAGAAGGTACCTGAGCAGTTGTGCCCAGAGAGCATCATGCTATAATGCTAGCCAGATTGCCTCAGGGTTATAACTGCACCCTCAAGATGAATGGTTACAAATACTCCCTCTAAGCAAATGGTCAGCACTAATCTGCTGCTGGGCAATGTCGCCCTCTGGTGACTCTTTGGACAATATGCAAATAACCAATTTCGTTTTTGGACAGTTAAAATTTTTTCACACAGATTTATTGACGTCATAACTTCAGCGCAAATTTAGGATCATTTGGAGTCGATTTCTGCTTACCTGAAGGATCATTCCACTGCTGATTGCAGCAGATAATACATTTTGATGGTCTTCAGAAAATAAACTTTTTAAGCACACCTTTTAGAACAATTACTGAAACTGTTTTAATACCCTGCAAAATCATAATTATTATTTTGTGTGCAGCCTGTGGCTGCTGGTTGCATCATTGCTGGGAGCACAGCTGTCCTTCTGATGCAATGCCTCGTTTCCAGTAAGCTGGTACTCATTTTGCAGACCTCCCAAGAATGACAGGTTGAGTCAGCCCGCATGGTGTTATATAACGGGCCGATGGGGACTCCAACTCAAGACTAGAAGAATTTAAGCCAGCCACCTTATCCGTTAACCCAACACCAGGCTTAAAATCGTGATGACAAGGCTACACACTGTTCTTTGCTCAGGGTTGGGGAAAAACAAAAATCCAAAAACGCTTTGGAATTGTCCTCTTAAGATTCCAATCTGAACCCCTAGCTAATGATGCATGGAATTAAAGTTCGAATCCTATATAGACATGCCATGCATGTTTGACGATTGTCTTTTGTCCAATTTAGCCTATAAGCTTTTAATCACACAAATCACTTTCTTGCAAGTCGAGCATGGATATCGTGGGTTGTGCCCTACAGGTTGGGTTGTGCCCTGCCGAAAAGGCAAACTACATCCTCCGAGACCATAATCCATCAGGGAGCTCTGGCTGAACTTTTGTCACAATCAACACACTTATGTGTCACGTCATCAGGTCTATGGCCTATCATTATTCATCCTTTAACTTGAGTTTGTTTAATGTGAAGGCTCATCCTAGGATTGCACAAAACTACCTCTTTTTCACGGCAAGAAACAGCATTGTGGGTTTACATAAGTTCTTTTTTTTCTTCTTGAAAAAGTATTTAAACCTCCCCTGCTACATACAGAAAAAGCACTACATTTCGTACTGTTTATGTGGCTGTTGACGCCCTTACTCAAGTGAAAGAGTACCTGTTTCTACTTCTATGAGGACATATCTATGAAATTCTCCAGCCTCGACATTTAAACAAAGTGCGTGTCAGTTTGATTAAACAGATGTTAACCTCATCCGACGATCCGTTTCAAATACAAAGTTGAAATCCTGCGTGAGTGAAGTATTGTATTCCGGGTGACATGTTGCAAAAAGTCCCCCACCCCCAAAAACCACGGTTTTTGTATTAGAAGGAAATAATCACATTAGCAGTCCATTCCACCGCAGTGAAGGTTGTTGCAGGCATGTTGTGACAGTCTTATGTATGGTCTTCAATATAATTTGAACAAATTGGTTGAAACAATTACATGTGACAAATAAATTTGAATTCAATCAGAGAGGTGAATGTTACAATCTCGAAAATGAAAGGTACCCAACCACCCAACCTCCCATATTTATCTAAACAGCAACAGCGAGCCCGAGTAGACCTGCTGTACGTCACAGGTTTAAAAAAAAAAATAAAAAAATAAAAAAAATGTTCATTGTGGTTTGTAGTCTTTTTTTAAAAAAATGACGTTAAAGTCGATCGGTTTACTGTCATTTACTAAGGAAATTGTTTTAAAATGATGAAATGCTTGTGAACCTCTCGAGATGAGAATAAACTATTTTATAATCAGTGAATCAGATTATTGAAAAATAATTTTCTCATTATCACATTTTAAAACTGTTTGAGTGTAATTTTTCCATTATGCAATACGAAAATGTGTTTTTTTTTTCGCATTAAAACGTCTATTGTTTATTTGTCTCCGCCCGAAGGGGATCACATATTGCATCGTTGTGGCGTGTGTGTCTCCAAATATTTTCGCTTTTAAAATGGTTTTCTCTGCAACTGCTAGTTCAATCGATGCAAATCTTTAAACATAGGAGGCACTCCCCATGGAAAACATGTTATTGCTAACTGACATCATACGTAACATGGTATGACAGCCATATTGGAAATGAAGGGGAAAATAAAATAAAAAAGAAAAGTGGACATCATTTTCTTCGAAACTGAGCAACAAAATATTTTTGAAACTTGGCATGTTAGCAACAGCCCATGGAGTGTATAGGGTGATAACGATCAAGTCATCGGTGTAGTGGTATCCCAGCCACAGTTGGTTGAATTGAAATCCTCATACAAAAAATGGTTTCTCTGCAACTGCTTATCCGATCCAAATGAAATAAATAAATTTTAAAAATAAAATAAAAACTTGAAACAAAAGAGGGACTCCCCATGGAGAATAGTTTATTGCCAACACTGACATCATAGGTCACATGGTATGTCAGCCATACTGGAATAAATGAAAAAAAATTGGACATCATTTTCTTTGAAACCTCTCAACGACAAAAAAAATTGAAACTTGGTATACAGCATCAATTCCCCATGGAGAATACAGGGTAATAATGATGATGTCATCCATAAAGTGGTATTCCACTCATAATTGGTTGAATTTAAATTCTTATCCAAAAATCTGAAACTTCATAGATCTGATCTATGACCCGATGTGAGTGAAGAATTAAATTTGACGTTCATAATTCATGCCAAGAAACTATGCGGCAAAGTGTTGTGTATGGATGATACAGGTATATGGGCCACAATAGTAGCGGGTTCAGTTAATAATAGTATTTTTTATTCAGAATGAACACACGAGGCAAGACCATGCGCTCTACGAGTGCTATTCCAGTTTCTAAGGCAACTTTAGATAGCAACCAGAGGAACAAACAATACATTGTTGTACAATGACAGGCCATGATCATGGCCAACAGCACATTCCCATGAGGCCACAATCATGGCCAACAGCACACAGTTAAGGGACTATCTATTGATTACATGTGTGTCGGTGAGTAGATATACAGGAGTGTGCAGGTATATGTGTATGTGTATGTGTATATACATATACAGCTCTGGAAAAAATTAAGACACCACTGCAAAATTATCCGTGTTTCTGGTTTTACTATTTATAGGTATGTGTTTGAGCTGTTGGCGAGTAAAAATGCAAACATTTATATGTTTACCTCTATATAAACTGTGCACTGACACATATCTCTCTCCTTTCTTCCT
>CM068954.1:87281114-87294822 GCA_035128595.1 Eptatretus atami | reverse complement strand
TCTGTCTATCTTTTTTGACTGCAATACAGTAGATTCAGTCATTACTTATCCAATTCTCAAACCAAACTTGACAGGAGGCTGAAGGTCACACGATGGAGGTTGAAGCAACTTCATCCCCCCCTCCCCCAAGGAGTTTTTCCTCCTCAGACAAACACCACATTAATGTGCATAAATAGCTTATCGGAGAGTTTTGTGGGGCACGCCTACCAGAAGGAAAAATAAAATAGTACAAACCACAAACATGTATGATTATCTTTTTAGACAGTCAACTGCTGTTTAACATTACCGGGCGTAGTGGCGTGCGCCTGTAATCCGGCTACTCGGAGGCTTGGGTTGGAGGATCGCTTGAGGACGGGAGCTCTGTGCTGGGCCGCGCTATGAGAGGTGTTAGGGCAGCCCGGAATCATGGCGAACCCAATCCTTATCCCTGTGTCGTAAGAAGCGACCAGGGTTGCGTCAGGAAGGGCATCCGGCGTAAAACCTGTGCCAAATCAGTATGCGGATCATAACGGATGATCCGCTGTGGCGACCCCTAACGGGAGCAGCCGAAAGAAGAACAACAACAACTGCTGTTTAACATTTAAACTCAAAGGAGGAAACCCCATGTTCTTGAGGCATTATATGCTTATCGCGTCCACCACAGACTAACAGACCCGACCTAGATCTCCTGTAATCTATAAACCATCGAGAGGACAACATGACCCTGCCTGCTGCTCCCATACAGAGTAGGTGTACTAGTACAACAAATTTAGTGAAGAGGATGCTAGTTTATCTCCCAGCCCCATCACCATTCTTGGCCCACAGGCAAACTGCCTTAGTCTTGAAATCACTGGATTTTATCTTTTCAAAATGTACCTTGCTGCCATCAGACAAGACAGCAATTGCAGCTACTCTGACATTTTGAGTCCCTCACATGAACAAATACCAGACAAATTGATAGAAAAGACTTCGATTCGCATTAGGTAAGACCTGCTTATAGATGATGACAAGGTCATATGAGAGAAAGTCATGATCCTTGCCATCCAGATGGAATCGGCTGTGACCAACGGGCATCTCCCGTCCCTCAAGGGCACAGGTTCAGGCTGTCCAGGAGCAATAGGTTAATATTCGACCCAAGCACTCAACAGCCGATGAAACCTTGCTGAACTGTGGAAGGGTACAATGAAGCAAAATGCAGTGCCCTGGACGTGGCAAACAGTGCAACAAGTGGAAGTACTTTGACGAGTACACAGATCAGCCAAGGAGTTGACTTCATCAATTCATCATATTGATTAACCCAGTGTTTACCAGAAAGGATTCTTCATTATAAATAGAGGGCAACATAGATTTGCCTGCTGATAGATTCTTTGTTATGTTCAGTGGTAAGGTATCACAAGGTAAGAATCAGTGAGTTATTTCTGGTTAGTGCGTGTTGCGTACGTGCATGCGTGTCCTTGTCCTCTCTCCCTTTCTTCTTTCTTTATCTATGGGAAGGAAATCTTGCAAACAGTTTTTGTAAGGTTCCACTTGGCTGCACCTGGAGGGGGTTGAGGGTAAAGGAGTAGCAGTCAAAACCTGAATCCTATTCAGGTTCCCATGATGACTCAATCTTTGTCTACTCTGGGTTCCTCCTGATACTCCACTGCTATATTTGGTCAGTTATTTTCTTAAAGTCACTGTGTGTGAAAAGTTACACGTCCATATTATACTTCTACTCAGCGCAAATGACAACTTCAGGATTGCTAAGTGCGGATCAAGGGAAAACTGGCATCACTCAGTGTCTAAAGTGTGAATCCTGAGCGAAAACCAGGTTCCACAAATGCTTCTCACATCTGATCATCCTCACCTTCAAACATATAACCATCATTCCTATTTTACAAACAACAGTGCCAGTGAGATAATACATATACACATACACATATAAAAAAAAAAAATGTTACACTTGACAATTTTACCTTTCACATCACAAAAGGTCGAAGTCTGAAGGGCATCAACCAATTTGAACAAAATGGGGTTCAAACCTCAAGACCCAACTGGTGCACCTATCCATATGATCAACAACAAAAAAAATCAAGCAGGCAGTACCCTTCATTGTCAGTGGTTTTGGGGAGTGCAAGGGTGTATCGTCAGTATCCGAGTGTGGATGTGGATACTTCAGTTCTGCCCGAGTCTCAAACCTTGAAACACTTGTCTTTCACCGTTCACAATTAAATTTCTGAATAACTGAAGCACCTTGAATCCGAGGCAACATCCAGCACATCGAATACTTTCCTTGGGTGTCCAACGAGTATTAATGATGCAAGAATGGAGAGTTCAGGCTACATGTTCTCATCAGTGAATAAAGCCATTATTCCTGGCAAGTACCCACTTCTAACCAGCGAGAAACTGTCCGATTAATTTCACGATTCGAAAGTTCACAAAGCTAGATACGAGAAGCTACCTTCAAGTACTCTTCGTGAAACACAGTTGTGATTCATGGTGTGTTTTAGTATCACGAATACCACACACATCGAGTTCTACCCAAAGCACATTTCAGAAGATAGTCTCTTCTGTTCTTTTGGGCATCGAGGGGACACCCTCCTCGATGACATAATCATTGTCCACAGAAAGGACAAAGTAGAACATGATCAGTATTTGACTATCGTGCCATCACAAGAGCAAAGCATAATCTAACCGAAAAAGTACACATTTGCAGTATCAGCGATCAACTTCCTTGGGTTCAGCATAACCGCGGGAATGAAGAGCCTGTGCAGGACTATGTTGCATGATAAAAAAAAAAATCTCTCGATACTCCATCCAACATGGAGTTTTAGCATCGGTCCTTGGTACTACAAATGTCTACCTGAAGTTAGTAGTATACACAAGATTGCGGAACCCCTTCAAAAACTACTCTGCAAAGATGGGAGATGGCAGTGGACCAACAAGGGCTTCTCATGCTGAAGGAAAGAATCGTACCCCCTGGTTCTTGCTCACTTTGATTCAAGCATGACAACATACATCAACTGATGCTTCAAATACTTCAGTAGGAGCATTCTTTTGCAACACATCATAGGTCCTGAATGCCCAATTGCTTTCGCATCATGCACACTCAGAGAGCGAAATATTCTAGAGGTTAACAAAGCATAAGCTTGCATCAATGCCTGCAAACATTGGCATGTATACTTGTACAGCAGGAAGTTTACACGATGTAAAGATCAAACATTGACAATGTTGCTAGCAACAGCTGGGTCAGGGCAGACTCTTACTCATTATCAATGGTCTGATCAACTCCATCAATAAAACTTTGATTTGGATACCTAGCAGGTAGTCAACACCAATGGATATGCAGTGGAGCAACAATTGCAGACAGCAAAGTGATTACAAGTCGAGGGACGTCATGGTAGCCATGCTTGGGATAGCAACAGCAACTCTCATAACGCAAGGGGAACTGAAAGCCGATGTAGGACCGATACCATACTTCACAAAACTGAATGGTCTTGTAATATATCTGAATAATTTGTACCATATTCACAAAGCGTGCAATGAGCTTATGCTCTTTGAAGACAACAGCATCACATACAGAACGAGCAGCAATCCTCCTGAAAGTGCCACAACATCGTGTGTTGCATCTAGCAGACGGACATTCGGGTGTCGTCAACCCTTACACTACATCATGATTAGCAAGGCAATCTGGTGGCCCGCCACGAGTTCATCATCAGAAATTGTGAAGCATGTACACCTCTAACCAGTTTATGAACATCTTTGAAAGCACCATCACAAACAATAGAAGTATCAAAACTATTGTTGCTTAAATGGTTATAAAGAGTACATTTCAGCTGCAGCTATCTTTTCCCCAAGCTTGAAACAGTTATGTCATCAGCCTTTCAGTTATTCCTATTATCTCGATGTTCATTCTCCATAAATGTTTCAGTAAAGTTTTCATGAAACCTAATCTTTTAGCATGCATACTCGCCTGTTTTGGATCGAGTTCATGTAACAAAGCCTCACCAACCTGGAAAACGAAGCCTTGCTTTGTGATATTGAGCAGTGTGCAAGCTCAAAAAAAAAATATATATATATATATATATATAAAATATTTTCTTCATTTCTCAACATCCTCACATCTGAATAAATTATACATCTCTGAGAAGAACGGCATCAATTTTTTCCATTGTGCTTTACAGTCTGCAAGTTGGTGGTGTCTGTAGCCCATATTAGTCAGACGCTAAGTTGTTATGGATTTGGAATGTCAGGACATCAGCAAAAAAAATGTAGCTACCCTTTTGGAACAACATGGTGGGATTTCTAACATCCACAAACGATTACATGGTATCCAATCACTCACCACTTCCACTATATTCAACTTTCTAGATTAATGGCAGCAGAAAATTTGGAGATCACATTCAGCATCCATAATTCAAATCAAAATTTGTACAATTACTTACAGACATTTTCAGGACTTCATTTTAACCTGAGATTAAATCTCTCTTAAACAACAACAAAAAAAAGCCTCATATGGAACCTTTTGCTGCAACAGTAACAAAGGTTAAATTACAGAAGGTGGAAAAGGCGAGGGAAAGGACGGAGGGAAGAGGGGAAGGGGGAAGGAAGGGAAGGAGGAGCAATGACGAGTGATCAAAAGCAGGCACATATGGTTAACAGAAGAACAATGTTTTTTTCTTCCAAAATGGCTGCAGTAAAATTAAACAAGTTACTTAATTTTTCACACAACATTGACCTTAAAATGGCTCACAACATTGGATATGGGTTTAATATAAAAATTTGACAGCAGGAAAGGGTGGGTAACCTTTGTTCTAATATTTGAAAATGAATATCACAAAAAAAAGGTATTGAGGTTTCGAGTAACATTTCAAACAAAATAATTATTGCATCGAAATTACCACTTCAATCTAATTACCCCAACCCTCCACTTACTTCAATAGTTCTATAATTTCATGTTCTTTGGCAGCAATAAAGTGTAAAACAATAGGAAGTAGCTGCTTATGAAACTCAGCACCCATGTGCAATGGTTATAATACAATTTCATCTTATGAACAAATTTCCGATTTCATTACATGATTTTCACACTACCAAAGTGTTCAAAAACTTTAAATGTTCTTAGACCTATCCAAGAATACGGGACTTTCAAAAATGACGCAAT
Source organism: Eptatretus atami (assembly GCA_035128595.1). Taxonomy (NCBI): domain Eukaryota; kingdom Metazoa; phylum Chordata; class Myxini; order Myxiniformes; family Myxinidae; genus Eptatretus; species Eptatretus atami. The sequence goes on along the minus strand of CM068954.1, from coordinate 87,289,703 downwards.
CCACCCCAGAAACCTCTCGTAGCAGCGGTCATCAGAGCAGGGAATGTTTATACGTGCGTGTCATAAGGATTGCGATCTAAAATGGCTTACAAAGCTCGAAAAGAAGCCGAAAAATATTTGAAAAAGTACCTGAGAGGAAGAGGTGTGCCTCGCACAATGAAAGATTTGAAACTTTCCAATAAACTCACCCAAAATGGTGCATCTTGCAGCCCGTACTGCAAACTCCCAGCCATGTGGGGCAGAGCAAGCCCGTGGACGGATGCGTTCTACCCAACCTCAATTATTAGTCAGTGAGTAACTTTGAACTTTGCGGTATTACCTTGTGTGAACTGCTGCTCGCTTGTACCAGCACTAAATGGTACGAACTCAACACTCGCTCGTATTTCCTACATTCTCCGTGAATCCGATTGCATTCAGGAACAGAACGATTATGGTTAACCATTATGAAATTGCCAGTCTTTCGTCCAAATGCTGAAAATTATGTTTAAAAAAGTGGATTTGAATTGTAGATTTCATGCTAGCAATGGGCAGGTTAAAAAGTGCCTGGTGAGCAGAACAGGTCACTGAAAACACGCGCACACACACACACATGCGCAAAAAGCTTATTTGCATTCGCATGTCATTTTGAAAATCCCATATTGGAACAGGCTATATAACAAACAGAGGGCAACATGGTTCACAAACCATCGGGAAAAAAGAGGGATGAAAGATGAAGGTGAGCAGCGATTCATGACTGGTAGATTTACCAAGAAGTGGGTTTGTGGTGGACCTTGAGTGACCTGAAAAATATGGTGGGGACATATCGCAGAGAGATCAGGGAGAGGGGGGGTCAGGGGGAGGGGCGCAAGGGGAGGGGCGAGACCAGAGAAGAGATGGTAGAAGACAAAGACCACCGACCTGGCTGTGGTGAGAGAGTGAGAGGCCCAAAGACTCAGCCTCATCGTGGGAGATACCAATGATCCGAAATCCTTGGTGTCCACAGCATGAAGCCGAGAAAGGTGAGAGAGGAACACCAGCCCAGAGGGAGAGCAGTACTCTATCAGGCTGCGGATGAAAGCTTTGTATGTGGTCAGGAGCTCAGGTGGGCCGAGGAAGACTTTGCATGACGGAGGATTCCCAGTCGACGACTGGCTTTGGAAGCCAGGTTGGAAATGTGGCTTTCCCAGGAAAGATCTTTTGCAGATAGTGAGACTCAGAAGCTTGAAAGAAAGGACTTCTCCAGAGGAGTGAGAAAGTAGATGGGGCGGGGGGAGGGGGTTCTAAATTGTCCTTTCGGAGAGGCAGTGTGAGATTTGTCAGGATTGAAAGACATGTTCCATTGTTTGGACAGTTTGTGATTTTATCCAGATCTGCGAGAGAGCGAAAGAAGAAGAAGGGTTAGAAGTAAACTTTAGGACTCGGCCTCCTGCCTAAAGATGTTAATAACATGGAAAGCATTGGTCTCTGTCTCCAGGGGTGTTAGGTAGGCAGGAACTTCAAGTGGTGACCCATACACCACGATTTACTGCAATTAGTTTGAAGCTCAGAATTGCTGAGATCTGCAGAGAATAGAGGCCCCGATCTGCCTTGCGCAACTCCCCTTCCCTCCAAAGTGGCATCCTCCATACAATTGGCATTTCATTTGGCAGATAACACCAAACTCAAAGTCAGTAAATCATCTACCCTTTCATTTACAAATAAGAAAGCATTTTTGACAACTAAGGTTTCTGAATCACCAATCTGACTTTCTGCATTATAAACCACGCATTTCATAAACTAAATAAGTACGTTTATTTTCACAGGAGAAAGGTCTGGCTGGCTGAGATTTTGCCCATTGTCAAAGTAAAATAATAGTAAATAAAATAAATAATAATAATTTAAAAATTCTCCACCACCAGACCTGTTTCTTAGGAGAGTCTGACCCAAAAAAAACCAACATTGACACTATCCCTTTACAAAGAGAGTATTTCACGATTTCTATAATTACAAGTTTCAAGATCCGTGGTAAATGCAGATTATGCGATTGAAACCTTAGTTGTGAAATTAGGGATCATATACATCTGTGAAAGTAAGGACGTTTCTTTCCACCACCCTCAACGCCCCCTCCTCTCTCTCCAATTAATCCTATCCCAAATTTTCTCACCTCCCTTCTTTCCTCATCCTCTACCATAATCTCAATTATTTAGGTCTCAATTTTAATATTCTAATTAATCACACTCTCACTTGCATAACCAATGTGAAGATGGCACTTTGACAAAGTTTGGTTTCACCTTGCAATTAAAACAAAGTGCGTCGGGGGAACGAAACTTAAATTAATCGAGATGCTTTGTTCTTAGTGTTACATATTTTTGACGTCAAATTAAAATGATGTATCGAAGGTAAAGACCCAAAAACAGGCAAGGAACAAGAGTTACCGGTTTTTACACCCATTCAAAGAAATCACCGTGATCAATTTGCATTACATCACCAGTTAACTGCATGGATGAAAATGGGTCAAAATTGACAGGTTTCCAAAACAGAAGGAAATGTACTGCTGATCGAACACCACACTATGATTGAGACCCATTTAGATTGGCTCTGAGATTATGATTCCCATGGAATTTACACAAAATAAGTCCTCAACACTGCTTGGTCTGTTTCAGTTGAATTTGTAAGAAACATATCAAACAAAGACCACTCCTTTGTAAAAATTCCCCAAAATGAAAGAGTAAACCTTTGGTGTAGCTTCAAGTACATTGGATTGAATCTTCTTCTTATTATATTTTCATTCTGCTTTCCTTGGATCACCCCATTTTTGCTTTACAATTGTATATCAATTGCAGCACTCACATGTTAACCTCCTCGATAGTTCTTCCATATCTCTCCTCACCATATACGTTCAACTCACTTGCTCAACTCAAATGACCCTCATGCTCTCCTGCCATCTCAACCTTGAGGTTCCCCTCCCATTCTCCATATTGGCGACCACAGCTAAGACTAGAAGGGCACTCGGCAGAGCGTATACCTCCACCACGCAATGCATGATCCACGAGAACATATCAGCCCATCACATTTTTGAAATTTGCTATACAGTACAACTGGATATCGTTTTTGGCCCGATGTCTCAATGGTGAAGAATCACATAAAAAAAATTAAAGAAATCTCGTATCAGATCTGGATTTGATCTCCACCAAAATCGAATCACTGCGTCGTCACACACTAAAAACTTGTCCACAATTGCATCCAGATCCGTCCACAACTTTTTGAGATATCCTGCACACAAACAAACAGAAAGGGGGTGAAAACGACCTCCTCCACCTTCCGTGGGGAAGGTAAGAATCCATACCAATCTAGGACCATCAGTTGTAAATGTTGATCAGTTTTCTGTAGGGTTCAACTGCTGATGGTTTTATTTATTTCTCAATAATACATGAAGCTCCGGTCTGGTGTTGTGCCAGCAGGTCCTGCATCAAGAAGTATGCCAGATTTTCAGGAATGTTCAATCCACAATTATGGACAGATAACACATTCCACAGTATCTTTTCACAAAAGTAGACCTTCCAGCCATGTCACATTGACCTTGCCAACAAATTAAACAGTAGGTAGATGTTAGGAACTTTCGGCTGGGGATCGAAAAACGTGCGAGGCAAATACACTTCGACATATGGTGGAGATACTGCACATGAACATATGGTAGAGGCCAATCACAGATCAAGTCAATAGATATTTGCTTGGAATGTTGATGCAACTTCAGGCAAGGCTTCCTTTTATACAATTATTTTTTGAAACTGAACGTAGCAGTTTTGACAACCTGTGAGACATTAACACTGCACAATGTGAAAGTGTAGTGGAAAGACCGTGAGCACAAATCAAAGTTCAACAAGAGCAAAGGGGCCAAAATGAAGCATGGGATAAAGAGGGCGGAGATGGGAGTGATCGAGATGCAAAGAAAGCACCACACTACACCTTCAAAAAAGACCCTCAATGGTCTTACAACAATCCCAAAAGTTTGAACAGCAATCAAATTAACAAAAAAAAGCTTAAACAGTCTCAATCATCATCATTCTTGATCACAAATAATATCTTTTAAATTTTCATCCATTGCTCACAAACCTATGATGCTACATGTGATCTTCCATGGTCCAAAATCTATCCCATTGCATGACCCTCATTAAAGCATTTAAGCCATTGATTGCAGGTCAGCCCCCACCCGGCTATCAATTGCAGCTCGGCCCCTCCCAGGCCACATGCCCCAACCGTTCCCCTTCCCGCCCAATTACTCACCGATAGACACAAGCGGATGCTCTCGCGGTCGAGAAACTCCAGCGCACGGAGACATTCTCCAGCTGCATCTGACGGAACGTGGGCCTCCCATGGTACTTGCGGTACATCTTCTTCTGACTCAACACCTCGAGCAGACCGATGAGGCGAAGTCCGTCCGAGAAATCTTCTGAAGTTGTGAATGCGCTTGTTGACACATTTGAGGTGCTCATTGCACCAACGGGTGAACGTGTTTTGCTGGATCTTCTTCCAGGGCGCGTCATCCGCGAGGTCCTTCTCAGTTGCGGGCATCTCAGCAGCTTCTCCCGTTGCGTTGCTAGCGTTGGGAACGGGACTCGAGCCGCCACGTTGCTGATTTGCTGCTGCCCTTGGGCTGCGAGTCGCCCGTGGAGCAGGCTCGGGCACTGCTCATGGCCTCGGTGTTTTATACAGCTGGGCAGGGCCAGGAGAGGGAGGGGAGAAAACAGGCGGGGCGCGGGAGGTCATGAGCAGTGGGAAATGGAACGCTCTTTCTTTTACAAGCCGTACGAGCCCCTTTGCACAGCACGGTGCACCCAAGAACATTTAAACAGCACAATGCCCAGGACTCCAGAAGGTACCTGAGCAGTTTGCCCAGAGAGCATCATGCTATAATGCTAGCCAGATTGCCTCAGGGTTATAACTGCACCCTCAAGATGAATGGTTAAATACTCCCTCTAAGCAAATGGTCAGCACTAATCTGCTGCTGGGCAATGTCGCCCTCTGGACTCTTGGACAATATGCAAATAACCAATTTCGTTTTTGGACAGTTAAAATTTTTTCACACAGATTTATTGACGTCATAACTTCAGCGCAAATTTAGGATCATTTGGAGTCGATTTCTGCTTACCTGAAGGATCATTCCACTGCTGATTGCAGCAGATAATACATTTTGATGGTCTTCAGAAAATAAACTTTTTAAGCACACCTTTTAGAACAATTACTGAAACTGTTTTAATACCCTGCAAAATCATAATTATTATTTTGTGTGCAGCCTGTGGCTGCTGGTTGCATCATTGCTGGAGCACAGCTGTCCTTCTGATGCAATGCCTCGTTTCCAGTAAGCTGGTACTCATTTTGCAGACCTCCCAAGATGACAGGTTGAGTCAGCCCGCATGGTGTATATAACGGGCCGATGGGGACTCCAACTCAAGACTAGAAGAATTTAAGCCAGCCACCTTATCCGTTAACCCAACACCAGGCTTAAAATCGTGATGACAAGGCTACACACTGTTCTTTGCTCAGGGTTGGGGAAAAACAAAAATCCAAAAACGCTTTGGAATTGTCCTCTTAAGATTCCAATCTGAACCCCTAGCTAATGATGCATGGAATTAAAGTTCGAATCCTATATAGACATGCCATGCATGTTTGACGATTGTCTTTTGTCCAATTTAGCCTATAAGCTTTTAATCACACAAATCACTTTCTTGCAAGTCGAGCATGGATATCGTGGGTTGTGCCCTACAGGTTGGGTGTGCCCTGCCGAAAAGGCAAACTACATCCTCCGAGACCATAATCCATCAGGGAGCTCTGGCTGAACTTTGTCACAATCAACACACTTATGTGTCACGTCATCAGGTCTATGGCCTATCATTATTCATCCTTTAACTTGAGTTTGTTTAATGTGAAGGCTCATCCTAGGATTGCACAAAACTACCTCTTTTTCACGGCAAGAAACAGCATTGTGGGTTTACATAAGTTCTTTTTTTCTTCTTGAAAAAGTATTTAAACCTCCCCTGCTACATACAGAAAAGCACTACATTTCGTACTGTTTATGTGGCTGTTGACGCCCTTACTCAAGTGAAAGAGTACCTGTTTCTACTTCTATGAGGACATATCTATGAAATTCTCCAGCCTCGACATTAAACAAAGTGCGTGTCAGTTTGATTAAACAGATGTTAACCTCATCCGACGATCCGTTTCAATACAAAGTTGAAATCCTGCGTGAGTGAAGTTATTGTATTCCGGGTGACATGTTGCAAAAAGTCCCCCCACCCCAAAAACCACGGTTTTTGTATTAGAAGGAAATAATCACATTAGCAGTCCATTCCACCGCAGTGAGGTTGTTGCAGCATGTTGTGACAGTCTTATGTATGGTCTTCAATATAATTTGAACAAATTGGTTGAAACAATTACATGTGACAAATAAATTTAATTCAATCAGAGAGGTGAATGTTACAATCTCGAAAATGAAAGGTACCCCACCACCCCAACCTCCCATATTTATCTAAACAGCAACAGCGAGCCCGAGTAGACCTGCTGTACGTCACAGGTTTAAAAAAAAAAATAAAAAAAATAAAAAAAATGTTCATTGTGGTTTGTAGTCTTTTTTTAAAAAAATGACGTTAAAGTCGATCGGTTTACTGTCATTTACTAAGGAAATTGTTTTAAAATGATGAAATGCTTTGTGAACTCTCGAGATGAGAATAAACTATTTATAATCAGTGAATCAGATTATTGAAAAATAATTTTCTCATTATCACATTTTAAAACTGTTTGAGTGTAATTTTTCCATTATGCAATACGAAAATGTGTTTTTTTTTCGCATTAAAACGTCTATTGTTTATTTGTCTCGCCCCGAAGGGATACAACATTATTGCAATCGTGTGTGCGTGTGTGTCTCCAAATTTTTCGCTTTTAAAATGGTTTTCTCTGCAACTGCTAGTCAATCGATGCAAATCTTTAAACATAGGAGGCACTCCCCATGGAAAACATGTTATTGCTAACTGACATCATACGTAACATGGTATGACAGCCATATTGGAAATGAAGGGGAAAATAAAATAAAAAAGAAAAATGGACATCATTTTCTTCGAAACTGAGCAACAAAATATTTTTGAAACTTGGCATGTTAGCAACAGCCCATGGAGTGTATAGGGTGATAACGATCAAGTCATCGGTGTAGTGGTATCCCAGCCACAGTTGGTTGAATTGAAATCCTCATACAAAAAATGGTTTCTCTGCAACTGCTATCCGATCCAAATGAAATAAATAAAATTTAAAAATAAAATAAAAACTTGAAACAAAGAGGGACTCCCCATGGAGAATAGTTTATTGCCAACACTGACATCATAGGTCACATGGTATGTCAGCCATACTGGAATAAATGAAAAAAAATTGGACATCATTTTCTTTGAAACCTCTCAACGACAAAAAAAATTGAAACTTGGTATACAGCATCAATTCCCCATGGAGAATACAGGGTAATAATGATGATGTCATCCATTAAGTGGTATTCCACTCATAATTGGTTGAATTTAAATTCTTATCCAAAAATCTGAAACTTCATAGATCTGATCTATGACCCGATGTGAGTGAAGAATAAATTTGACGTTCATAATTCATGCCAAGAAACTATGCGGCAAAGTGTTGTGTATGGATGATACAGGTATATGGGCCACAATAGTAGCGGGTTCAGTTAATAATAGTATTTTTATTCAGAATGAACACACGAGGCAAGACCATGCGCTCTACGAGTGCTATTCCAGTTTCTAAGGCAACTTTAGATAGCAACCAGAAGGAACAAAACAATACATGTTGTACAATGACAGGCCATGATCATGGCAACAGCACATTCCCATGAGGCCACAATCATGGCCAACAGCACACAGTTAAGGGACTATCTATTGATTACATGTGTGTCGGTGAGTAGATATACAGGAGTGTGCAGGTATATGTGTATGTGTATGTGTATATACATATACAGCTCTGGAAAAAATTAAGACACCACTGCAAAATTATCCTGGTTTCTGGTTTTACTATTTATAGGTATGTGTTTTGAGTAAAATGAACATTTTTGTTTTATTCTATAAACTACTGACAACATTTCCCCAAATTCCAAATAAAATATTGTCATTTCGAGCATTTATTTGCAGAAAATGACAACTGGTCAAAATAACAACAAAGATTCAGTGTTTTCAGACCTCAAATAATACAAACAAAATAAGTTCATATTCATTTTTAAACAACACAATACTAATGTTTTAACTTAGGAAAAGTTCAGAAATCAATATTTTGTGGAATAAACCTGATTTTCAATCACAGCTTTCATGCGTCTTGGCATGCTCTCCACCAGTCTTTCACATTGCTGTTGGGTGACTTTATGCCACTCCTGGCGAAAAAAAATTCAAGCAGCTCGGCTTTGTTTGAGGCTTGTGACCATCCATCTTCCTCTTGATCACATTCCAGCAGGTTTTCAATGGGGTTCAGGTCTGGAGATTGGGCTGGCCATGATAGGGTCTTGATCTGATGGTCCTCCAACCCCACCTTGATTGACCTGGCTGTGTGGCATGGAGCATTGTCCTGCTGGAAAAACCAATCCTCAGAGTTGGG
>CM068954.1:87228125-87280486 GCA_035128595.1 Eptatretus atami | reverse complement strand
TGGGAGGAAGAGCACCAGCCCAGAGGGGAGAGCAGTACTCCATTCAGGCTTGGACGAAAAGCTTTCTCGTATGTGGTCAGAAGTCAGCGTGGCCAAGGAAACTTGCACGTTGGAGGATTCCCAGTCGGTGACACATGGCTTGGAGGCCAGGTTTGAAATGTGGCTTTCCCAGGAAAGATCATGGCGATAGTGAGACCCAGAGGCTTGAATGAAAGACTTCTTCCAGGGATTGTTTGAAAAGTAGATGGGGGGGAGGGGGTTTTTAAACATCTTGGATTTTCTATGAAGGACCTTGGGACTCTTGAAGCTGTCATTTGGGTAATTAGACGAGGGAAGCATTCAGGTAAAACACTGGATATGTCCATTTTTAAACACAATCGAGAAAGGCTCCAAAATCTCAACACCTCATTCCCCTCCATTAGCTATATTGAGGCAGTTTATGCTTACTTTCCAGCTTTTTTGAAGTTCACACCAATGTAGTCTCAATTACCACTTCCCAGCACGCAACCAAGGAGATGTCAAGCACCTTTCTGTGGGTTGGATCTCAGCAGACCAACAGTACACATCATGAAAGCCTTCCCTATGGTGTAGTAATGCAGGGCAATGCGTGGTGTGCTTGCCGTTATATTGTGCATCAAATACCAATGCAAAATAGATAAAAGAATACATGTGATAGCCGGACACACCAATATCATGGTGATGGTTCCAACGGCATGGATGTAGCACCGACATCCAGCATTGATGTTATGGAATTGCCTGAACTGAGATTTGGGAATAAGAGGCTTTCTTGGTCAGATTTTTTTATTCCCAAAGTGAGTCTATGCCACAAAATACAGTAAATTGAGATGGCACAGGAATTACATCTTACTTATTCTGCAAGATGACCACTGCCACATTACCAGATTGACACTGCCACATTACAGATTGACACTGTTCCAAGGCTCCACCCAAGTGCATTTCCTAATGCATATGGAACCACGGTTATCTGCTAATAGCATTTATATTTTTATCATTTCTGTTCTAGATTCAACATTCTGAGGATACCAGGTCGAGCATCAGACAGACTCGTCATGAACACGCTACATTCAAACTGGCATCAGAATTTACATTCAGCACTAGAACACACTCAGTAGAGCACATCTCAGCCAGCCTGAAACAGTTTTACGTTTGTATCTGGGACCAATAGGGCTGGTATCGAGATCAGGGCTCTAAAATCTCATCAGCTTTGTTCTTGTTCAATACCTAACTTATCCACCAAGTTTGTCATAAACCTGTTCACAACTTTTTTGAAAAACATTGCTTACTTAGTGTGATTGGCCCGGTACACATCGTTGCAGAGATTGCATCACAGATTTGCTCGTTTTCCATTATTTACATCATTAATACAAACATTTATTTTTAATAAAATTTATTTGTATATTTGTAAATTTTATATTTATTGAAAATTATTGTAATACAGAGTTTTCCAGTTGTCTAAACGGTCAAGGGTCTAAGCTATCGAATCCATCTGAAGGTGTTTAAGGTCTGAGGGCTCAAGGGTCTTGGGGGAAATCAAATTCAAACAGGACATGTTTCTCGCATATAGTCTTCATTGACTGAAGAATGGCTTCACCGCAAAAAAAAAACCTTTTTTGTCATTGTAATATATATATAATATAGATATTATATCATATAAATTAATATATATATACATACATTAATCTATGCATCTTTTTGGTGCTCTCAATTATTGAAGAATCCTTTTACAAAATTAAAAAATTCCCATATCCGGATGTTCACCAAAACCAAATCAATGTCCTCGTCAACACCCAACTGTCCAGAAGGTTTCAACCAAATGCATCCATAACTTAAGATATATTAAATGTTAATATGTCGGATTAGTTTTTGGGCTCCATCTCTCAATGTGAAGAATCATTGAAAAAATAAAATAAAATAAAGAAAGAAAGATAAACTAGTGCCCAGAGCCGGATCTTCACCAAATCGAATGTATTCGCATCGTTCCACGCACCCAAACTGGTCCTCAGTTTTATCTCTGGAATCCATCCTTAATTTTTAGATATTCCTGTTCACGAGACAGACAGGCAAAACAGGGGTGAATACTAACTTCCATCCACCTTTGGTGGCTGGGTAAACAAGGTCAGCCCTTCCCAGTCATTCAACGTTGCATATCTTCAAAGCATGTTGAACAAAGTTAAATGAGTATCGATCTTCTGTGGGGACAGGCCATTGTATTACAGCATCCTTGGAGTGAGGGCTAGAGCTCTATATGCATTCTTGGCAAAGATGTAGACCAGCTCAACAGCAACAGGTCAGCAAGCTGCCATTCTCACATCAGGAAACAATGTGGCATCTCACTCCTGCCCTACCAAGTCAACATTGACACAATTAACAATCCTTTCTTGTTACCCCTCAAAATCAATGAATCCATCTTTTATTCAGCTTGTGAAACAGTCCCTACAGTTTGGCTATTCATTCCTCAGGTAGCACTCCATGCCATTTCACATTATCCTCATACTTAGAAAAATTTAAATATTTTTAAAATAGTCTCAAACATCACTTTCATAATAACACTCCCAAAAAACAATAGGTCAATTGCTACGGATCTCATTGATTCCCAAAATCTGCGTCCGTCCCCCCTGTTCTACTGTCAATATGCTGACGTCTACACACTGAGGCTAAAAGCTTTAAGTGAGAGTTTTGTACAAAATCACACGTACAGGAGATTTTAGAAACTGGCTCAAGCACAGTCCCAAAGCAGACTCGAGTCATCGCGCATTGATGTTTTTGGGGTTTTTTTTTCTTTTCTTCTCCATCCAGCAAAGCATCTGGTGTTAAAATACTCTGAAAAGATTACTCCACCAATCCTTCAAAATAGATACTGTTAATGTATTGAGGAAACACATTTGACATCACAATATTTAACATCCTCAATGCACTCATTCAGTCTCAATACTGTTTGTTCTTCCAGATTCCCACCAACCCCCTCATCCCTCCCCTCCCTCCCCAACCACCTGCCCCCCATCCTTACTCACAGTCACCCACACCCCACAAAAAGTGTTACAAGAAACACACACAGAAACAAAATTGTACAAAGACATTATCCTTGAAAAATGTCCAACAGCACCAGGGAGCCAAACTTCCACAACTTTTTATGACTTTCATACAATTTTATCTCGAACTCAACAGTTCTAAAAATTTTTTTACTACAAGTGCTGAAAGTTTGCAAAACATATGTCCACAAATGGCAAACAAAAAAAAACGCAAGATGAAACATCTTGATGCTTTTTAAAAGTCTTGCCACCTTGAGAAGACAAATACAAATGCCAATACTAGAAGGGCACTCGATACAGTGGATACCTCCACCACGCATGCCTAATCCACGAGAACTATTGAGCCAAATAATTTTTTGATTACATCATGCTATATATCATTTTTGGCCCATATCTCTCAATGGTGAAGAATCACTTTTTAAAAAATTTTTTTAACGTTATTTTGCCTGACATCATATTATACGTAGATCCAACTGATGGATTTGACTAGATACTTGACATGAGACATTTGCAATTTACCGATTTTGCCATTAGGCGGTTGTGCTCAGTTTGGTGGAGGATATCCCAATTATGGACTGGCAATCAGGATAGCAAAAGAGACAGAGGTTATGCTTTCTCCTGTATGTCTGTGAGCAGGATATCTCAAAAAGTTATGGACAAAATTCAGACGAAACTTGGGCAGGTTGGATGTGACAAGGGACAAATTATTAGATTTTGGTGAAGGCTGGATCAAGATCATAGAATTTTTGAAGAGATTGGGACAAAAATGATACATAGCACGATATGTGTGGGATTGGCGCTAAACTTGGTGGACGAGTTGTGTAGGTTACAAGAAACCAAGCTTATTAGATTTGGTTTCAGGTCCAGCCCATCAGTGGGATACAAACCGTAAACTGTTCATTCTTGGTGGAGGTATGCTTTCCACCGAGTGCCATTGTTGGTACACCTGTAATTGTTCCTCTGGACCAAACAGCAAGGTCCCAATTTAATCTTTATGGATTACAACACCAATGATAGTGTTATCGTTAAGGATATGCTTAGGACCACAACTCACATGGACTGCCCTGCACCATCTTGGGACTTTAATCCTACTTAATATGCTCAAGACATCCCAAAGAAGTGGTTGCAATCAAATCCACCAACAGGACAGCCTCCTGGCCAACTAAAAGGGGCTCTGGTCGAAGAATGGTGGTGAAACATCTCACAATGAGAGCTGGATATGACGGTCGATAAGCTGTGCACAAGCTTGTATTGGGGTCAATGATGGTCACACATGCTGATTTCGCCCAACATAAGCTTGATCTGTATCATCATGGACTAGCATCTGTTCAGTTTGTAAAAACTATGGTCAGGCAATATGGGGTGCTTGCTCCAAGTGATTCAAGAACCAATGGAGTGAAAGAGACATCTTGAATAAAAGGAACACACAACTAAAGATTGTGCTTGAGATTCCTTGTTATGTAGGAAATCACACCAAAATATGCAAGTTTGTGTGTCTGTCTATCTTTTTTGACTGCAATACAGTAGATTCAGTTCATTACTTATCCAATCCTCAACCAAACTTGACAGGAGGCTGAAGGGTCACACGATGGGGTTGAAGCAACTTCATCCCCCCCTCCCCCAAGGAGTTTTTCCTCCTCAGAAAACACCACATTAATGTGCATAAATAGCTTATCGGAGAGTTTTGGGGCACGCCTACCAGAAGGAAAAAAAAATAGTACAAACCACAAACATGTATGATTATCTTTTTAGACAGTCAACTGCTGTTTAACATACCGGGCTTAGTGGCGTGCGCCTGTAATCCGGCTACTCGGAGGCTTGGGTGGAGGATCGCTTGAGGACGGGAGCTCTGTGCTGGGCCGCGCTATGAGAGGGTGTAGGGCAGCCCGGAATCATGGCGAAACCCAATCCTTATCCCTGTGTCGTAAGAAGCGACCAGGGTTGCGTCAGGAAGGCATCCGGCGTAAAAACCTGTGCCAAATCAGTATGCGGAGTCATAACGGATGATCCGCTGTGCGACCCCTAACGGGAGCAGCCGAAAGAAGAACAACAACAACTGCTGTTTAACATTAAACTCAATGGAGGAAAACCCATGTTCTTGAGGCATTATATGCTTATCGCGTCCACCACAGACTAACAGACCCAGGACCTAGATCTCCCTGAATCTATATAAACCATCGAGAGGACAACATGACCCTGCTGCTGCTCCCATACAGAGTAGGTGTACTAGTACAACAAATTTAGTGAAGAGGATGGCTAGTTTATCTCCCAGCCCCATCACCATTCTTGGCTTCCACAGGCAAACTGCCTTAGTCTTGAAATCACTGGATTTTATCTTTTCAAAATGTACCTTGCTGCCATCAGACAAGACAGCAATTGCAGCTACTTGACATTTTGAGCTCCCTCACATGAACAAATACCAGACAAATTGATAGGAAAAGACTTCGATTCGCATTAGGTAAGACCTGCTTATAGATGATGACAAGGTCATATGAGAGAAAGTCATGATCCTTGCCATCCAGATGGAATCGGCTGTGACAACGGGCATCTCCCTGGTCCCTCAAGCGGCACAGGTTCAGGCTGTCCAGGAGCAATAGGTTAATATTCGACCCAAGCACTTCAACAGCGATGAAACCTTGCTGAAACTTGTGGAAGGGTACATGAAGCAAATGCAGTGCCCTGGACGTGGCAAACAGTGCCAACAAGTGGAAATTACTTTGCACGAGTACACAGATCAGCCAAGGAGTTGACTTCATCAATCATCATATTGATTAACCCAGTGTTTACAGAAAGGATTCTTCATTATAAATAGAGGGCAACATAGATTTGCCTGCTGATAGATTCTTGTGTATCTGTCAGTGGTGGTAAGTATCACAAGGTAAGAATCAGTGAGTTATTTTCTGGTTAGTGCGTGTGTGCGTACGTGCATGCGTGTCCTTGTCCTCTCTCCCTTTCCTTCTTCTTTATCTATGGAGGAAGGAAATCTTGCAAACAGTTTTTGTAAGGTTCACTTGGCTGCACCTAGGGGGGTTGAGGGTAAAGAGTAGCAGTCAAAACCTGAATCCTATTCAGGTTCTCCTGATGACTCAATCTTTGTCTACTTGGGTTCCTCCTGATACTCACTGCTATATTTGGTCAGTTATTTTCTTAAAGTCACTGTGTGTGAAAAGTTACACGTCCATATTATCACTTCTACTCAGCAGAATGACAACTTCAAGGATTGCTAATGCGGATCAAGGGAAAACTGGCATCACTCAGTGTCCTAAAGTGTGAATCCTGAGCGAAAACCAGGTTCCACAAATGCTTCTCACATCTGATCATCCTCACCTTCAAACATATAACCATCATTCCTATTTCAAAACAACAGTGCCAGTGAGATATATACATATACACATACACATATAAAAAAAAAAAATGTTACACTTGACAATTTTACCTTTCACATCACAAAAGGTCGAAGTCTGAAGGGCATCAACCAATTTGACAAAAATGGGGTTCAAACCTCAAGACCAACTGTGCACCTATCCATATGATCAACAACAAAAAAAATCAAAGCAGCAGTACCCTTCATTGGTCAGTGGTTTTGGGGGAGTGCAAGGGTGTATCGTCAGTATCCCGATGTGTGGATGTGGATACTTCAGTTCTGCCCGAGTCTCAAACCTTGAAACACTTGTCTTTCACCGTTCACAATTAAATTCTGAATAACTGAAGCACCTTGAATCCGAGGGCATCATCCAGCACATCGAATTACTTTCCTTGGGTGTCCAACGGAGTCATTACATGATGCAAGAATGGAGAGTTCAGGCTACATGTTCTCATCAGTTGAATAAAGCCATTATTCCTGGCAAGTACCACTTTCTAACCGCGAGAAACTTGTCCGATTAATTTCACGATTCGAAAGTTCACAAAGCTAGATTACGAGAAGCTACCTTCAAGTACTCTTCGTGAAAACACAGTTGTGATTCATGGTGTGTTTTAGTATCACAGAATACCACACACATCGAGTTCTACCCAAAGCACTTTCAGAAGATAGTCTCTTCTGTGTCTTTTGGGCATCGAGGGGACACCCTCCTCGATGACATAATCATTGTCCACAGAAAGGACAAAGTTAGAACATGATCAGTATTTGACTATCGTGCCATCACAACGAGCAAAGCATAATCTAACCGAAAAAGTACAACATTTGCAGTATCAGCGATCAAACTTCCTTGGGTTCAGCATAACCGCGGGAATGAAGAGCCTGTGCAGGACTATGTTGCAGTGATAAAAAAAAAAATCTCTCGATTACTCCATCCAACATGGAGTTTTTAGCATCGGTCCTTGGTACTACAAATGTCTACCTGAAGTTAGTAGTATACACAAGATTGCGAAACCCTTCAAAAACTACTCTGCAAAGATGGGAGATGGCAGTGGACCCAACAAGGGCTTCTCATGCTGAAGGAAAGAATCGTACCCCTGGTTCTTGCTCACTTTGATTCAAGCATGACAACATACATCAACTGATGCTTCAAATACTTCGTAGGAGCAGTTCTTTTGCAACACATCATTAGGTCCTGAATGCCCAATTTGCTTTCGCATCATGCACACTCAGAGAGCGAAATATTCTAGAGGTTAACAAGAAGCATAAGCTTGCATCAATGCCTGCAAACATTGGCATGTATACTTGTTACAGCAGGAAGTTTACACGATGTAAAGATCAAACATTGACAATGTTGCTAGCAACACTGGGTCAGGGCAGACTCTACTCATTTATCAATGGTCTGATCAACTCCATCAATAAAACTTTGATTTGGAATACCTAGCAGGTAGTCAACACCAATGGATATGCAGTGGAGCAACAATTGCAGACAGCAAAGTGATTAGCAAGTCGAGGGACGTATGGTAGCCATTGCTTGGGATAGCAACAGCCACTCTCATAACGCAAGGGGAACTGAAAGCCGAGTTAGCGACCGATACCATACTTCAAAAACTGAATGGTCTTGTATAATATATCTGAATAATTTGTACCATATTCACAAAGCGTGCAATGAGCTTATGCTCTTTGAAGACAACAGCATCACATACAGAACGAGCAGCAATCCTCCTGAAAGTGCCACAACATCGTGTTTGCATCTAGCAGACGGACATCCGGGTGTTCGTCAACCCTTACACTACATCATGATAGCAAGGCATCTGGTGGCCCGCCATCGAGTTCATCCATCAGAAATTGTGAAGCATGTACACCTCTAACCAGTTTATGAACATCTTTGAAAGCACATCACAACAATAGAAGTATCAAAACTATTGTTTGCTTAAATGGTTTATAAAGAGTACATTTCAGCTGCAGCTATCTTTTCCCCAAGCTTGAAACAGTTATGTCATCAGCCTTTCAGTTATTCCTATTATCTCGATGTTCATCTCCATAAATGTTTCAGTAAAGTTTTTCATGAAACCTAATCTTTTAGCATGCATACCTCGCCTTGTTTAGGATCGAGTTCATGTAACAAAGCCTCACCAACCCTGGAAAACGAAGCCTGCTTTGTGATATTGAGCAGTGTGCAAGCTCAAAAAAAAAATATATATATATATATATATAAAATATTTTCTTCATTTCCAACATCCTCACATCTGAATAAATTATACATCTCTGAGAATGAACGGCATCAATTTTTCCATTGTGCTTTACAGTCTGCAAGTTGGTGGTGTCTTAGCCCATATTAGTTCAGACGCTAAGTTTTATGGATTTGGAATGTCAGGACATCAGCAAAAAAAAATGTAGCAATACCCTTTTGGAAACAACATGGTGGATTTCTAACATCCACAAACGATTACATGGTATCCAATCACTCACCACTTTCCATATATTCAACTTTCTAGATTAATGGCAGCAGAAAATTTGGAGATCACATTCAGCATTACCATAATTCAAATCAAAATTGTACAATTACTTACAGACATTTTCAGGACTTCATTTTTAACCTGAGATTAAATCTCTCTTTAAACAACAACAAAAAAAAGCCTCATATGGAACCTTTTGCTGCAACAGTAACAAAGTTAATTTACAGAAGGTGGAAAAGGCGAGGGAAAGACGGAGGGAAGAGGGGGAAGGGGAAGGAAGGGAAGGAGGAGCAATGACGAGTGATCAAAAGCAGGCACATATGGTTAACAGAAGAACAATGTTTTTTTCTTCCAAAATGGCTGCAGTAAAATTAAACAAGTTACTTAATTTTTCACACAACATTGGACCTTAAAATGGCTCACAACATTGGATATGGTTTAATATAAAAATTTGACAGCAGGAAAGGTGGGGTAACCTTTTCTAAATTTGAAAATGAATATCACAAAAAAAAGGGTATTGAGGTTTCGAGTTAACATTTCAAAACAAATAATTATTGCATCGAGATTACCACTTCAATCTAATTACCCCAACCCTCCACTTACTTCAATAGTTCTATAATTTCATGTTCTTTGGCAGCAATAAAGTGTAAAAACAATAGGAAGTAGCTGCTTATGAAACATCAGCACCATGTGCAATGGTTATAATACAATTTCATCTTATGGAACAAATTTCCGATTTCATTACATGATTTTCACACTACAAAGTGTTCAAAAACTTTAAATGTTCTTAGACCTATCCAAGAATACGGGACTTTCAAAATACGCAATCCACCCAGAAACCTCTCGTAGCAGCGGGTCATCAGAGCAGGGAATGTATATCGTGCGTGTCATAAGGATTGCGATCTAAAATGGCTTACAAAGCTCGAAAAGAAGCCGAAAAATATTTGAAAAAGTACCTGAGAGGAAGAGGTGTGCCTCCGCACAATGAAAGATTTGGAAACTTTCCATAAACTCACCCAAAATGGTGACATCTTGCAGCCCGTACTGCAAAAACTCCCAGCCATTGGGGCAGAGCAAGCCCGTGGACGGATGCGTTCTACCCAACCTTCAATTATTAGTCAGTGAGTAACTTTGAACTTTGCGGTATTACCTTGTGTGAACTGCTGCTCGCTTGTACCAGCACTAAATGGTACGAACTCAACATCGCTCGTATTTCCTACATCTCCGTGAATCCGATTGCATTCAGGAACAGAACGATTTATGGTTAACCATTATGAAAATTGCCAGTCTTTCGCAAATGCTGAAAATTATGTTTAAAAAAGTGGATTTGAATTGTAGATTTATGCTAGCAATGGGCAGGTTAAAAAGTGCCTTGGGAGGCAGAACAGAGTCACTGAAAACACGCGCACACACATCACATGCGCAAAAAGCTTAGTTAGCATTCGCATGTCATTTTGAAAATCCCATATTGGAACAGGCTATATAACAAACAGAGGGGCAACATGGTTCACAAACCATCGGGAAAAAAGAGGGATGAAGATGAAGGTGAGCAGCGATTCATGACTGGTAGATTTACCAGAAGTGGGTTGTTGGTGGACCTTGAGTGACCTGAAAAAATATGGTGGGACATATCGCAGAGAGATCAGGGAGAGGGGGGGTCAGGGGGAGGGCGCAAGGGGAGGGGCGAGACCAGAGAAGAGATGGTAAAGACAAAGACCACCGACCTGGCTGTGGTGAGAGAGTGGAGAGCCCAAAGACTCAGCCTCATCGTGGGAGATACCAATGATCCGAAATCCTTGGTGTCCACAGCATGAAGCCGAGAAAGGTGAGAGGGCAGGAACACCAGCCCAGAGGGAGAGCAGTACTCTATCAGGCTGCGGATGAAAGCTTTGTATGTGGTCAGGAGCTCAGGTGGGCCGAGGAAGGACTTTGCATGACGGAGGATTCCCAGTCGCACGACTGGCTTTGGAAGCCAGGTTGGAAATGTGGCTTTCCCAGGAAAGATCTTTTGCAGATAGTGAGACTCAGAAGCTTGAAAGAAGGACTTCTTCCAGAGGAGTGAGGAAAGTAGATGGGCGCGGGGAGGGGGGGGTTCTAAATTGTCCTTTCGGAGAGGACAGTGTGAGATTTGTCAGGATTGAAAGACATGTTCCATGTGTTGGACAGTTTGTGATTTTATCCAGATCTGCAGAGAGCGAAGGAAGAAGAAGGGGTTAGAAGTAAACCTTTAGGACTCGGCCTCCTGCCTAAAGATGTTAATAACATGGAAAGCATTGGTCTCTGTCTCCAGGGGTGTTAGGTAGGCAGGAACTTCAAGTGGTGACCCATAACCACGATTTACTGCAATTAGTTTGAAGCTCGAATTGCTGAGATCTGCAGAGAATAGAGGCCCCGATCTGCTTGCGCAACTCCCCTTCCCTCCAAAGTGGCATCCTCCATAACATTGGCATTTCATTTGGCAGAATAACACCAAACTCAAGTCAGTAAATCATTACCCTTTCATTTACAAATAAGAAAGCATTTTTGACAACTAAGGTTTCTGAATCACCAATCTGACTTTCTCATTTAAACCACGCATTTCATAAACTAAATAAGTACGTTTATTTTCACAGGAGAAAGGTCTGGCTGGCTGAGATTTTGCCCATTGTCAAAGTAAATAATAGTAAATAAATAAATAATATAATAATTTTAAAAATTCTCCACCACCAGACCTGTTTCTTAGGAGAGTCTGACCCAAAAAAAACCAACATTGACACTATCCCTTTACAAAGATGAGTATTTCACGATTTTCTATAATTACAAGTTTTCAAGTATCCTGTGTAAATGCAGATTATGCGATTGAAAACCTTAGTTGTGAAATTAGGGATCATATACATCTGTGAAAGTAAGGACGTTCATTTCGCACCACCCTCAACGCCCCCCTCTCTCTCTCCAATTAATCCTATCCCAAATTTCTCACTCCCTTCTTTCCTCATCCTCTACCATAATCTCAATTATTTAGGTTCTCAATTTTAATATTCTAATTAATCACACTCTCACTTGCATAACCAATGTGAAGATGGCACTTTGGACAAAGTTTGTTTCACTTGCAATTAAACAAAGTGGACGGGGGAACGAGAAACTTAAATTAATCGAGATGCTTTGTTCTTAGTGTTACATATTTTTTGACGTCAAATTAAAATGATGTATCGAAGGTAAAGACCCAAAAACAGGCAAGGAAACAAGAGTTACCGGTTTACACCCATTCAAAGAATCCCGTGATCAATTTGCATTACATCACCAGTTAACTGCATGGATGAAAATGGTCAAATTGACAGGTTTCAAAAACAGAAGGAAATTGTACTGCTGATCGAACACCACACTAGTGATTGAGACCCATTTAGATTGGCTCTGAGATTATGATTCCCATGGAATTTACACAAAATAAGTCCTCAACACTGCTTGGTCTGTTTCAGTTGAATTTGTAAGAAACATATCAAACAAAGACCACTCCTTTGTAAAAATTCCCCAAAATGAAAGAGTAAAACCTTTGGTGTAGCTTCAAGTACATTGGATTGAATCTTCTTCTTTATTATTATTTTCATTCTGCTTTCCTTGGATCACCCCATTTTTTTGACAATTGTATATCAATTGCAGCACTCACATGTTAACCTCCTCGATAGTTCTTCCATATCTCTTCCTCAACCATATACGTTCAACTCACTTGCTCAACTCAAATGACCCTCATGCATCCTGCCATCTCAACCTTGTAGGTTCCCCTCCCATTCTCCATATTGGCGACCAACAGCTAAGACTAGAAGGGCACTCAGGCAGAGCGTATACCTCCACCACGCAATGCATGATCCACGAGAACATATCAGGCCATCACATTTTTGAAATATGCTATACAGTACAACTGGATATCGTTTTTGGCCCGATGTCTCAATGGTGAAGAATCACATAAAAAAAATTAAAGAAATCTCTATCCAGATCTGGATTTGGATCTCCACCAAAATCGAATCACTGCGTCGTCACACACTAAAAACTTTCCACAATTGCATCCAGATCCGTCCACAACTTTTTGAGATATCCTGCACACAAACAAACAGAAAGGGGGTGAAAACGACCTCCTCCACCTTCCGTGGGGAAGGTAAGAATCCATACCAATCTAGGACCATCAGTGTAATATGTTGATCAGTTTCTTTGTAGGGTTCAACTGCTGATGGTTTTATTTATTTCTCAATAAATACATGAAGCTCCGGTCTGGTGTTGTGCCAGCAGGTCCTGCATCAAGAAGTATGCCAGATTTTCAGGAATGTTCAATCCACAATTATGGACAGATAAACACATTCCACAGTACTTTTCACAAAAGTAGACCTTCCAGCCATTGGTCACATTGACCTGCCAACAAATTAAACAGTAGGTAGATGTTAGGAACTTTCGGCTGGGGATCGAAATAACGTGCGAGGCAAATACACTTCGACATATGGTGGAGATACTGCACATGAACATATGGTAGAGGCCAATCACAGATCAAGTCAATAGATATTTGCTTGGAATGTTGATGCAACTTCAGGCAAGGCTTCCTTTTATACAATTATTTTTTGAAACTGAACGTAGCAGTTTTGACAACCTGTGAGACATTAACACTGCACAATGTGAAAGTGTAGTGAAAAGACCGTGAGCACAAATCAAAGTTCAACAGAGCAAAGGGCCAAAATGAAGCATGGGATAAAGAGGGCGGAGATGGGAGTGATCGAGATGCAAAGAGAAGCACCACATCTACACCTTCAAAAAAGACCCTCAATGGTCTTTACAACAATCCCAAAAGTTTGGAACAGCAATCAAATTAACAAAAAAAAGCTTAAACAGTCTCAATCATCATCATTCTTGATCACAAATAATATCTTTAAATTTTCATCCATTGCTCACAAACCTAATGATGCTACATTGTGATCTTCCATGGTCCAAAATCTATCCCATTGCATGACCCTCATTAAAGCATTTAAGCCATTGATTGCAGGTCAGCCCCCACCCGGCTATCAATTGCAGCTCGGCCCTCCCAGGCCACATGCCCCAACCGTTCCCCTTCCCGCCCAATTACTCACCGATAGACACAAGGCGGATGCTCTCGCGGTCGAGAAACTCCAGCGCTACGGAGACATCTTCCAGCTGCATCTGACGGAACGTGGGCCTCCCATGGTACTTGCGGTACATCTTCTTCTGACTCAACACCTCGAGCAGACCGATGAGGCGAAGTCCGTCCGAGAAATCTT
The DNA here is from genome assembly GCA_035128595.1 of Eptatretus atami. Classification (NCBI taxonomy): domain Eukaryota; kingdom Metazoa; phylum Chordata; class Myxini; order Myxiniformes; family Myxinidae; genus Eptatretus; species Eptatretus atami. Next base: position 87,266,364 of record CM068954.1, on the reverse strand, counting down.
TCTGCAAGTTGTGAATGCGCTTGTTGACACATTTGAGGTGCTCATTGCACCAACGGTGAACGTGTTTTGCTGGATCTTCTTCCAGGGCGCGTCATCCGCGAGGTCCTTCTCAGTTGCGGGCATCTCAGCAGCTTCTCCCGTTGCGTTGCTAGCGTTGGGAACGGGACTCGAGCCGCCACGTTGCTGATTGTGCTGCTGCCCTTGGGCTGCGAGTCGCCCGTGGAGCAGGCTCGGGCACTGCTCATGGCCTCGGTGTTTTATACAGCTGGGCAGGGCCAGGAGAGGGAGGGGAGAAAACAGGCGGGGCGCGGGAGGTCAGTGAGCAGTGGGAAATGGAACGCTCTTTCTTTTACAAGCCGTACGAGCCCCTTTGCACAGCACGGTGCACCCAAGAACATTTAAACAGCACAATGCCCAGGACTCCAGAAGGTACCTGAGCAGTTGTGCCCAGAGAGCATCATGCTATAATGCTAGCCAGATTGCCTCAGGGTTATAACTGCACCCTCAAGATGAATGGTTACAAATACTCCCTCTAAGCAAATGGTCAGCACTAATTCTGCTGCTGGGCAATGTCGCCCTCTGGTGACTCTTTGGACAATATGCAAATAACCAATTTCGTTTTTGGACAGTTAAAATTTTTCACACAGATTTATTGACGTCATAACTTCAGCGCAAATTTAGGATCATTTGGAGTCGATTTCTGCTTACCTGAAGGATCATTCCACTGCTGATTGCAGGCAGATAATACATTTTGATGGTCTTCAGAAAATAAACTTTTTAAGCACACCTTTTAGAACAATTACTGAAACTGTTTTAATACCCTGCAAAATATAATTATTTATTTTGGTGTGCAGCCTGTGGCTGCTGGTTGCATCATTGCTGGGAGCACAGCTGTCCTTCTGATGCAATGCCTCGTTTCCAGTAAGCTGGTACTCATTTTGCAGACCTCCCAAGAATGACAGGTTGAGTCAGCCCGCATGGTGTTATATAACGGGCCGATGGGGACTCCAACTCAAGAACTGAAGAATTTAAGCCAGCCACCTTATCCGTTAACCCAACACCAGGCTTAAAATCGTGATGACAAGGCTACACACTGTTCTTTGCTCAGGGTTGGGGAAAAACCAAAATCCAAAAACGCTTTGGAATTGTCCTCTTAAGATTCCAATCTGAACCCCTAGCTAATGATGCATGGAATTAAAGTTCGAATCCTATATAGACATGCCATGCATGTTTGACGATTGTCTTTTGTCCAATTTAGCCTATAAGCTTTTAATCACACAAATCACTTTCTTGCAAGTCGAGCATGGATATCGTGGGTTGTGCCCTACAGGTTGGGTTGTGCCCTGCCGAAAAGGCAAACTACATCCTCCGAGACCATAATCCATCAGGGAGCTCTGGCTGAACTTTTGTCACAATCAACACACTTATGTGTCACGTCATCAGGTCTATGCCTATCATTATTCATCCTTTAACTTGAGTTTGTTTAATGTGAAGGCCTCATCCTAGGATTTGCACAAAAATACCTCTTTTTCACGGCAAGAAACAGCATTGTGGGTTTACATAAGTTCTTTTTTTTCTTCTTGAAAAAGTATTTAAACCTCCCCTGCTACATACAGAAAAAGCACTACATTTCGTACTGTTTATGTGGCTGTTGACGCCCTTACTCAAGTGAAAGAGTACCTGTTTCTACTTCTATGAGGACATATCTATGAAATCTCCAGCCTCGACATTTAAACAAAGTGGCGTGTCAGTTTGATTAAACAGATGTTAACCTCATCCGACGATCGTTTCAAATACAAAGTTGAAATCCTGCGTGAGTGAAGTTATTGTATTCCGGGTGACATGTTGCAAAAAGTCCCCCCACCCCCAAAAACCACGGTTTTGTATTAGAAGGAAATAATCACATTAGCAGTCCATTCCACCGCAGTGAGAGGTTGTTGCAGGCATGTTGTGACAGTCTTATGTATGGTCTTCAATATAATTTGAACAAATTGGTTGAAACAATTACATGTGACAAATAAATTTGAATTCAATCAGAGAGGTGAATGTTACAATCTCGAAAATGAAAGGTACCCAACCACCCCAACCTCCCATATTTATCTAAACAGCAACAGCGAGCCCGAGTAGACCTGCTGTACGTCACAGGTTTAAAAAAAAAAATAAAAAAAATAAAAAAAATGTTCATTGTGGTTTGTAGTCTTTTTTTAAAAAAATGACGTTAAAGTCGATCGGTTTACTGTCATTTACTAAGGAAATTGTTTTAAAATGATGAAATGCTTGTGAACCTCTCGAGATGAGAATAAACTATTTTATAATCAGTGAATCAGATTATTGAAAAATAATTTTCTCATTATCACATTTTAAAACTGTTTGAGTGTAATTTTTCCATTATGCAATACGAAAATGTGTTTTTTTTTCGCATTAAAACGTCTATTGTTTATTGTTCTCGCCCCGAAGGGGATACAACATTATTGCAATCGTGTGTGCGTGTGTGTCTCCAAATATTTTCGCTTTTAAAATGGTTTTCTCTGCAACTGCTAGTTCAATCGATGCAAATCTTTAAACATAGGAGGCACTCCCCATGGAAAACATGTTATTGCTAACTGACATCATACGTAACATGGTATGACAGCCATATTGGAAATGAAGGGGAAAATAAAATAAAAAAGAAAAGTGGACATCATTTCTTCGAAACTGAGCAACAAAATATTTTTGAAACTTGGCATGTTAGCAACAGCCCATGGAGTGTATAGGTGATAACGATCAAGTCATCGGTGTAGTGGTATCCCAGCCACAGTTGGTTGAATTGAAATCCTCATACAAAAAATGGTTTCTCTGCAACTGCTTATCCGATCCAAATGAAATAAATAAATTTTAAAAATAAAATAAAAACTTGAAACAAAAAGGGACTCCCCATGGAGAATAGTTTATTGCCAACACTGACATCATAGGTCACATGGTATGTCAGCCATACTGGAATAAATGAAAAAAAATTGGACATCATTTTCTTTGAAACCTCTCAACGACAAAAAAATTGAAACTTGGTATACAGCATCAATTCCCATGGAGAATACAGGGTAATAATGAATGTGTCATCCATAAAGTGGTATTCCACTCATAATTGGTTGAATTTAAATTCTTATCCAAAAATCTGAAACTTCATAGATCTGATCTATGACCCGATGTGAGTGAAGAATTAAATTTGACGTTCATAATTCATGCCAAGAAACTATGCGGCAAAGTGTTGTGTATGGATGATACAGGTATATGGGCCACAATAGTAGCGGGTTCAGTTAATAATAGTATTTTTTATTCAGAATGAACACACGAGGCAAGACCATGCGCTCTACGAGTCTATTCCAGTTTCTAAGGCAACTTTAGATAGCAACCAGAGGAAACAAACAATACATTGTTGTACAATGACAGGCCATGATCATGGCCAACAGCACATTCCCATGAGGCCACAATCATGGCCAACAGCACACAGTTAAGGGACTATCTATTGATTACAGTGTGTGTCGGTGAGTAGATATACAGGAGTGTGCAGGTATATGTGTATGTGTATGTGTATATACATATACAGCTCTGGAAAAAATTAAGACACCACTGAAAATTATCCGTGTTTCTGGTTTACTATTTATAGGTAGTTGTTTGAGTAAAATGAACATTTTTGTTTTATTCTATAAACTACTGACAACATTTCTCCCAAATTCCAAATAAAAATATTGTCATTTCAGCATTTATTTGCAGAAAATGACAACTGGTCAAAATAACAAAAAGATTCAGTGTTTTCAGACCTCAAATAATACAAACAAAATAAGTTCATATTCATTTTTAAACAACACAATACTAATGTTTTAACTTAGGAAAAGTTCAGAAATCAATATTTTGTGGAATAAACCTGATTTTCAATCACAGCTTTCATGCGTCTTGGCATGCTCTCACCAGTCTTTCACATTGCTGTTGGGTGACTTTATGCCACTCCTGGCGAAAAAAAATTCAAGCAGCTCGGCTTTGTTTGATGGCTTGTGACCATCCATCTTCCTCTTGATCACATTCCAGAGGTTTTCAATGGGGTTCAGGTCTGGAGATTGGGCTGGCCATGATAGGGTCTTGATCTGATGGTCCTCCAACCCCACCTTGATTGACCTGGCTGTGTGGCATGGAGCATTGTCCTGCTGGAAAAACCAATCCTCAGAGTTGGGGAACATTGTCAGAGCAGAAGGAAGCAAGTGTTCTTCCAGGACAACCTTGTACGTGGCTTGATTCAAGAGTCCTTCAGAAAGACAAATGTGCCCGATTCCAGCCTTGCTGAAGCACCCCACATCATCACCGATCCTCCACCAAATTTCACAGTGGGTGCGAGCCACTGTGGCTTGTCGGCCTCTCCAGGTCTCCGTATAACCATTAGACGACCAGGTGTTTGGCAAAGCTGAAAATTGGACTCATCAGAGAAGATGACCTTACTCCAGTCCTCTACGGTCCAATCCTTAGGGTCTTTTGCAAACCTCAGCCTGGCTCTTTTCTTTGCTTCTCATTGATGAAGGGCTTTTTTCTAGCTTTGCACAACTTCAGCCCTGCCCCTAGGAGCCTGGTTTGAACAGTCCTCGCCGTGCACTTCACCCCAGCTGCCGTTTGCCATTCTTTTTGGAGGTCACTTGATGTCATCCTATGGTTGTTGTGACATTCGAATGAGTTGGCAGTCATCCTGGTCAGTGGAAAGTCGTTTTTGCCCTCTGCCAGTCTGTACTTTGTTGTCCCCAATGTCTGCTGCTTGACCTTGTTCTTATGAACCATCGTCTTTGAATTTTAAGGATGGAAGCAACGTGACGCTCACTGTATCCCTCTGCCAGTAAAGCCAGAATTGAACCCTTCTTTTCCTCACTCAAAACTTTTGGCATGGTCAATAGTTATTTTTTTGATTCCAATTACTTTTGAGGTACTACTAGCACTGTTTTTGCCATCCAGCTGGTCCTATTGCAAGAGGACAGTGATGACCACAGCAGTGGTTTTTATACTTTTCCTTGTTGAATAAGATTAGGTTCAGGTGATCACCTAATCAGTACCTCACTAAGTAGAATGAGGTGTGCCTGTGTTGAAATTCAACAGACACTGGAATGGAATGGCTGCCATACATGTAGAGATGCTGATTTAATTTTTTTTTGGAGTGGTCTCTTATTTTTTTTCATAGGTGTGTGTGTGTGTGTGTGTGGGTGTGTGTGTGTGTGTGTGTATATATACACATATATATGCCCATCTCTGTTATCCAAAATGTGAAGAGACTTATATACAAGAGTGGGTCACTGAGGAAGGGGGAGGGGTGGAGGGGAAACCAAACTGACAGTAGGGCCACGGATAATACAACTAGCAGGAGAATGAACAGAGAGGAGGAAACAGTAACCTGAAACTAAGGATAGGTTAGTTGGGAAAAGATCAACAGAAAAGTTGGGGTAATTTGGGTTAAAAAATAAAATAATTATTTTTAAAAAGTAATAAAAAAAACAAGCAGTCATAGACTAGTACTTACGAAAACGTAAACTTGACCTCTGACCTTGTCTAATAAAAGCTGTCTCTAGAGAAGGTAGCGATGCAAACCAGAAGTTTCTACGATGATTCTGTACCAAACCATCAAAAATCGTAACGTCGACCGAAGCAAAAATCTCCATTTCTCCACGCAATTATTTTATCAAAGTCACAAAAACCGTAATATTCGGCCATCCACCAACAATCTTTCATAACCGACGGCTTAGCGAGTCAGGCATGCGACGATAACTTTATTGGGATAAAAAATGACTTTTAAACACCATCTTTATCGAAAACACCGTCAGCGCGCACACGCAAAACCATACGTGACTCAACGACGCGTCTGCTCGAGCGCGCTGCATCACGTGACGACCCTGACGCGTCGAGTGAAATATTTTATTACAATCTTAAAACGTCTCCAAAACATCCGATTTTTACCAGGAATTTCGACAACCGAGTTTTAAGCGTCCTAAGCGATCGCAAAAACCGAAGACAAAATTAAAATCAAAGTTAAAACAAACTCGTAACGTCGAGCGAAGCAAAAATACTCCATTTCTCCACATGAATTTACTGAATTATGTTTGACCTCACTGTGACCTTGACCTTTGACTGATTTTGACCAAAATCTTAATCAGCGCTAGCCATCACCCTCCTGAATCACGTGGTGTAATTGTTGACTTGGTAGCTTCTTCCGTTCTCGAGTTATCATGCCTACAAACAAACACACAAACACACAAACAAACAAACAGAGGACGGAAGTCATCAATATAAGATTTCGTAAGTAATAATGGGGTGTCAGAATGGGAATTGACCTGAAAAATGGAATGGAAAAAAATCTGAGTAAGGTAGTCCCTAAAACAAGAGGAAAACTGAATAAAGGAATGGCGATGAACAAAAAGTCTGCAATATTTTCGGAATTTAACCAAGAGGGGGTTAATGGAGGAGGTAGGGTTGGTTGGAGGACAGAACATCTCGTTCTAGACCGAGATCTGATACAAACCAGATTAAATAAAATAAAATAAAAAAACAGGGCCACAAACTTGTCTGCGATGCGAGTACAACAGACCTTGTACTTCAGTCTCAAACAAGGAGATGCCACTAATGTTGAGAGCTCCACATTCCACATAATCCAGGAGAAGCATATGTGATGTGCAGAATCAACCCATATGCATGGGAGAACAATACTCCATTGAACTCTGAACAAAGGCTTTGGAGAGCGAGTAGTTGCAATTTTTCAAGAAAAGACTTGGAATGACGGACAGTGCCCAGTTCGTAACTAGCCATTAGAGACAGGCTTTGCTATATGGTCATGGCTGAGAATGAGGCCAAGAAGTTCAATGGACTGAACCTCCAGTGAGTGATCATCAAAATAAATAGGTGCACTTCATTTGACAATTATTCCAGAGCAACATGCTGAGCCATTGGGATTTGCCAAGATTTAATGACATGGTTCATCATATACATATATATATATACATATATAAATACAGAAGATGATTTAATAATTTAGAGATCAACAGAGTGATGTACCTGCTATCTGCCTGCGAGTTGGATGGGGGCACTGCACGAGACAATATCGAGTCATCTGCAAAAAAGAGGAGAGTTTTCCAGAGTAGATTATGAAAATTGGAAACAAGGTTGGTCCTTAATCACTGCTTTGGGGCATTTCAGCTTTCACGTGGAGTGGAGTAGAATCCCTTGATCACAAGACATTGACTGCGTGAGTGGAGAATGTCAGAAATCCAGGAATGATGGCAGCCTTCTTTGCCACAGGTAGAGAGATTGGTAAACAGAGCATGATTCTGCAGTGTTTTATGCCTGAGATGTCACAGTTGCATAATAGGAACGTGCACGCACGCACAACCAGAGTAATCGTCCGAGAAGGTGCAGACAATGTGTTGGCCGGATTCACATGTTGACGAGTTCTTGAAACAATTAAAAGATGCGGAATTCTTACATTTAAGCCACCTGTACCATATCGTGTTCCACACACAGTTAGGATCCGTTCTGGGTATGCAAGTGTTCTTTAACTTTTACTTTGTACCAATACTTGTTGGAAACTGAATTGTACAGGGTGTCCATAAAGTCCTTGTGCAACTTTGAACTGCGCTAAAAACTTTTGATGCACTACAACCTGACATAATTCATCAAGTTTGGGCATTTTTAATCCTAACGTTGTTATATACACAATTCCCATGGGTTTTTTGACGAGTTTATATTTTCTGGTGCAAGGCAACTTCTACATCAGTGGTAAAGTAATAAACCACCACAATTGCCACATTCCGGTGATATAAAACCTCAGGAAGTCTGGCAACAGTAAAAAAGAGACCAAAGATTAATGTCTGGTGTTCTCTTGGAGTCACATCAATCAACGCACCATTGTTCCTGTTTTTTGGACGAAGCAACAATGGTGAATGTTATTTTCTAATGTTGACCGTTCTTGAATGAAGTCTTCCCAGACAAGTGGATCAGTTCTTCCTATTGTGTATGGCAGCTTGGCTGCCACATAACTATCATTTCTTGGAAGCGCAGCTGTGCCACTGATGCCGTGCCCCTCTACCAGTACACTGGTACTCATTTTGTCGACCTCAGAAGGATGATAGGCTGAGTCAAACCCACCTGGTGTTAATTCAGCAGCCAACTGGGTTCAAAACTCAGGATCCAAAGATCCTAAGGCAGCCACCCTAGCCACGAAGCCAACACCAGGCTTAGTGGATCGGTCGATATGGATCAATTAATTATCAGAGAAGCTTGGCCACCTCGTCGGCCTGACCGGACTACATTTTAGGGGGCTACGTAAAACTGTTTACTCATCAAAACCACGTTCTTTGGATGAACTCGAGGCTGCGATCACAAATTCATGAAACTACTCAGCAGCAACCGGAGACCGTTTTCAGAAGTCTGGAAATTTGATTGAATGATTATTATATGAAAGATGGAAGTTAAGTTGAAGCCACAAAGTTTGAACTGTATAGATGTAAATACTTGATGAAACTATTTGGTGTAAAATTGTGTCGAAACAAACTTCCAAAATGTACGAATACAGGTTTTAAAAAAATAAAAATAAAAAAAAAAAGAGGGGGGGGGATAGGGGAAAGAAATCAAATTCGGCCACATTTGCACACGTAATAAATAGATGTCAAGTTGCCTGCAAGTTCGTAAACTACTTGAAAAACAAATATTTAGTCCAAACTAGAAAAAAAATTTTTAAAGCACAAGAGATAAAAAATAAAAAAAAAAGAGGGGGGGGATAGGGGAAAGAAATCAAATTCGGCCACATTTGCACACGTAATAAATAGATGTCAAGTTGCCTGCAAGTTCGTAAACTACTTAAAAACAAATATTTAGTCCAAACTAGAAAAAATTTTAAACGCACAAGAGATAAAAAAAAAAAGAAAAAAAAAGAGGGGGGGATAGGGAAAGAAATCAAATTCGGCCACATTTGCACACGTAATAAATAGATGTCAATTGCCTGCAAGTTCGTAAACTACTTGAAAAACAAATATTTAGTCCAAACTAGAAAAAAAAAATTTTAAACCACAAGAGATTTAAAAAAAGTTATTTATTATACGGAATTTATGACGTAAGACGTGAAAAAACAGATAAGGTGCAAACGAGCACTTCTTCAGTCCCACCGCAACCCCACCCCCACCCCACCCCTACCTGTGTATTCCTAAAATACCACCTGGTAGAATGAGCCACAGGAAAAACTTGTCGTCCTCCCTGACACGGGGACTGCTTGAATAAAGACATGAAAGTAAAATCCCCGTTTCGTAACGAACGAAACCAGTTTAGCTCCGACGAGATAATGTTTTGAACTCACCCGTTATCAGAGCGATGATCGGGTCCACCTGGTCCACCTGGTCCACCTGGTCCACCTGGTCCACAGGCGCACGAACCCGAGCCCCTCGATCCGGAACGAGCTGGAGCTGCGGAACAGTTTGCGCATTTAAAAGGACTGGGGGTGACGTCATCCGGGGCCGAACTCCAACCCCCCTCGCACACCCATTCTGTTCGAATCGTGTTCAGGCAAGAGGAAGACTTGGAAATGAGGGCAAGACAAACTTCGCCATTACAACCACAACCAAAACCATAAAAACCCCCCCACAAACAACACTTTACAATGGACATGAAATGTTTGTGAAGTCCACATGAGTGCATTGAGCGAGTGGTGTTCGTGACTGCGGTCTCCCTGATGGGTGCAAGACCTTCGATCACCATCGCTGTAATTGGATGGAGCAGTAAGGTACGTACAAAGTGAGATTTGTAGAACGATTACACAAATGTACATCTAAACGTTACTTGTACAAGCTTTCCAAAATTTTGTAAATGTCCCACGATTTTGTATATCTACAACATGATAGCATCCGAATCCATGTCTCCACTGCCCCCCTCGTTGTCCGAGTACGTTGAGAATGTCTCACGTTGTCCGAGTGTGTTGTCATGATGATGTATGGAGGATTCTGTTGTCCTTGGTTGTAAGAAATCCTGTCCAAGCAAACGTTACGTGCACAAGGCGTCTGAGCTCATGTAAATATCCCCCGTCTTTCTGTACCCTCGACAGACTCCTGCTGTAATAATGACTTCAGCATGAAATATCCTTGCCCAGAGCTTTGACCTTATAAGGGAAACAAGTCAGGCTTGCGGAGCGAGGAGTGAGGGAGAGGGGTGGAGGAGATGCGGCTGGTCTCCAGGGCTGCTGTGTAATCGCTCCATGTTCGCCTCTTATCAGCCAAACAGCTCATGCTGATGTACAAGTGTGGCACATATGGTCTTCCCGTTGCTCCAGTGGCTCCAGGAGGCAGTTTTAAATGGTGGCGTTCCAGTGGAAGATCGGATCGGATCAACCGTCCTCATTTCTATTGATCGCTGTGAATCGTGATTGTGCGCGCCATCACTCAGCAGGCTCCTGTGGAGGTTGTTTTTGCATCCAACAAGCATCTTCGTTTCAAAGATGGACCCTGATAAGCCCACCAGGGAAAGCAGCTAAAGAGCAAGCTACCTCGCCCATGTCCGTCTAGACATCATGACGGTGGATTGTCCACCGGCACATTCACGATCCTGCGCTCATTCGTTCCTCTTTTTTCATGCCCGACCTGGAACCAACTTCCACATTATCTTCAATCTCATTCTGCCCTCTCAGTCTTCAAGACAGCTGTTGAATGTTCAACACCATCTCAGATGATATTTTCACCATCCTCCATCAAAACATCATGATCTTTTCTACCTCTACCCCCGTTAACTCTCCGCAAGCCCATCTCTTTCCAAGTTTCCAATATTTTTCATCTCGAATTTTATATATATATATATATATGTATATATATATATATATATCCTCCATGAGCCTCGACTTTGCTTACAAAAAAAAACTGTAAGAGAACCCAACAGAGCTGGAGGGTTTTACAAGATCCATGCTCTGTTTTAATACTCCATCTTCTTCTGCAGCCACAATTATTCCCACGTTATTGGTGGGGTTGGCTTAGGGAAGCCCAAGTCGTTCACGAACCGGCTGGCCATATCTGATGTTTCACAAAGGGGAATTTGTTATTTGGCCATGGTGCCGGCAACAGCCCCCCTACCCTTCGCAAAAGATACCATGGGATGTTTAACGTCCACCAACTAATGTCGGCAAATGTGACGCCCAACTAAAACGTCCATCCGAGGGACGGCACACACATTGATGAATCACCAGTGCCTGTGAAACACTGTGATGACTGTTTATAGCTTTGTCAGGATTTGAACCCAGGCTCGACTGCTTAAAGGCAAGTTCTCGTACCTCGAGGGCCGAGGCCATTCTGTTAGCCCACTCTTTTAATACCGACAAGTGACAATCCTTGTAACTAGGTCTCCGACTTCACTGCGAAACCATTGGCATTTCAGATCTCATTTTATTGTCATTTCCCATGTCACCTTCTGTGCAGATGGCATACATGGCTTTTAACATTGATGCTCCGTGTTCATTCACGCTTCTTCCACTGTCACGTCCTTATAAGCACAAACTTTTGGCTGAACATTCCGACTTGCAAACATCACATTTCTTCCACGATGTGTTTTTTCTTCCCCCCTTCCCTTTTACAACTCTGTTCCTGCATGACGATCCGAGGAAGGAGATGAGACAATATTAAACTCGCTTCTTGTTGATTTACAAAATATATATATATATATATGCATCTCCTTTTGAAGCCATCAGATACAGGACACCTCGGTTTGGTATAATAACTCCAATGCTGTCTTTCATTTACAATAATATGCACATGCAAGTACTTTCATTGACATTTATATACAGTCGATCCTAAAACTATATACCATATGGCTTGAAAATCCATGTAATTCAGCCAAGGCCAAGCGAATCAAGGTCGAGGTCGTTTATTCCTGATAGGTGAAACATCCTGCAACCCGTGCCTGCAGAAACCAGACTTTCTGGAACGCCGGCCACATTTTCAATCCAATAATTATGTAACTTTGTTAAAAAAAAACACAGACAAGGAGCTGATACTCTCAGTCCCTGCCTTATGTGTGGTATGGGGAAGAGAGAGATATATGTGTAATATGAAAGTTAAATCTTGAATGAAATATCACTTACACATGCAAAGTTATCGAGATGGTTGCCATGGCAACAACAAAATTCAGCCAATCACAGCCGTGATGTAATCAGGTTGAGATAATGTCATGAGGGATAGATATCTGCAACATGAAAGCTAAACATTCAAACGTTTTGAAATATCACGGACACAAAAGTACATACACAGATTATCGGTTGTTCAGTCGGTCCGGTCGGACGGAGCTCGTTTTATTGTCCCTTGTCTCTGACCTCGTCGGAGAGTTCAGGGGACAAAGATTCTCCATGGGTATATTGGCACTCCTATGTTGAAAGGTTCATGTCCATTGCTCAAGCAGTTGCAGAGTAAACAAATTCAAAAGTGAATAAAGATGAAAAAGTGAGGGCGGAAGAAGAAAAAAGAGGGGTTCTCAGCCGATGTTGCAAAACATGATCAAGTATGGCTGTGGATGAATATTACTAATTCTAAGTAATCATATGCCATGGGGGTCATATACCATGTCCTCAATATTTAGTGTTGACAGCTCAAGACAGCATATTAAATTTTTCCACAAACCAACTGGCCAGGCCTCACTTTTTTGTGTCCTCACCAAAATGTGAACAAAACAGGCTGGCAGGATGGCTTAAAGGCTAAAGGAATGCACAACTGTCATCCTGGTGTCTCGCAGGCAGGGAAAGGTATCGGTGTCTGTACCGTCCCTTGGATGGATGTTAAACTGGGCGTCCTGTCTGCCGACATTAGTTGGTGGACATTAAAGATCCCACAGTGTCCTTTATAAAGATTATGTGAGTTATCGCCGACACTCTGGTTAAATTCCAAATGCTGCCCTAACTTACAAGGGGCACTGCATCAGCAGCACAGGCACCAACTCAGCCAATGATGCTGCTCGCAGCCTTGTGCTGCACATGAAAGAATTTTAAAAGACAATGAAAGAAAAAGAAGACGTAGAAAAAATGACCAAAACCCTCTCCCTGAGCAACGATGGAACTCGAACCAGTGAGGGCAGTGCAACAAGGCCTTACCCACTCCACCATGAGTCGAAAAGGAAATGAGAGTATAAACATCAACACAAACAAACAGCCATTGCCAAACTTAACACAAACAGCCATTGCCAAGAGTCACTCCGTAATGATGGTGATGAGGCATTGTTGAATTTTTCTCCAAATTCACATTTATTTCCTGTCTTGCATCTGGATTTTTGTTTTCTGCTTCTTTTCTTTTCTCTCTCTCTCCTCCCTCTTCTCTCTCTCTCTCTCTCTCTCTCTCTCTCTCTCTCTCTCTCTCTCTCTCTCTCACACACAATATATACCAGTTGGTTTGTGTTTTCCTGCTTTAAATAAGACGCAGTTCAGTGAAGCTTCAACGGGCTGTCCATATATTATGCAATGCATTTTTCAGCAATTTTAGACATATCTCCACCCGGCAAGTCAGCAAGGCCCCATAACACTGGCCAAATACTCTCCCAACAGTCATCAAATGCTTTGTTACGTCATGGGTTATCACATGGGCCTGGTCATTTTTGATACTCCTTCACTGTATTCCGTTAATCTTAAAAGGATTAGGAAAATTTTCAATTTCAAAAAACATTTATTTGCATATCTTCCAATATAAATACAGTGGAACAAAATATACTTAAAAGTAATACTTCCAGAACTTGGTGAACTCACAAGGAAACAAACAAAATAACAATACAGAGAAGTAAATATGGAGGTATATTCAGAAACCAAGGCTTGTATTGATGATATGCCTCTGGACTAACAATATAAATGACAAACGACAAATTGGGCCAAAACTACCGAAGAGCAAAGAATTAAGAAAAATTGGTCAAGAATACTGTCAATAACAACAAACGAATAAAAATAAAATAACAATAAGGCTAAGACTTGCTAGAGTGAATGAAAAATCAATGTGTAAGTAAGGAAACCTTCAATAATAGGAGATCAAATTTTGTTTATTAGATGACTTAAACTGACTGACAGACGACTGTGCCTTGACTGCTTCATAAATACTATTCCAAAGACATGGCCCATAATAACATCGTGTATAAATAGAGTCTGATGTGCGAGTAAAAGGTAGAAATAAGTTACCTTGTGATCTATTAAAATGAGTGTAGATATCATGGACTGCTGTAAAGTAAGATGAAAAGACTTGTGGAAGAAGATTAATTGATATGCTTGTACATAAATATCCCTGTATGTAATTTATTAATGTCAAAAAGTGTCAATGTGTTGAGTTTGGTGAAAAGAGGTGCAGTGTGGTCCCGTGGATAAGAAAGGGTACAGATCCTTATAGCGTGCTTTTGAATAACTGAGAGTGAGTGTAGCTGATTGTTACTAGAGCGTGCCCAGACAATGTTACAATAGTTCAGGTAAGGAGAATTAAGGTATTATACAGGGAGAATAAAATATAAGGAGGAAGGAAGGTACGAAGTTTAAACAGTATGCCCGTGTTTCGAGAAATAATCTTAGCAGTCATGAATATGATTAGTCCAGCTAAGTTTGTCATCCAAGGTAACACCTAAAAATTTTGTTGAATGAACAAAACTAATGGGTTCATTGTCAATATAAAGAGAAAAAAATCGTGTCAGCCAGAGGTTTGGTGGATATGCTAAAGAACATACACTTGGTTTATTGAGATTTATAGAAAGATTGTTTGATTTAAACCAGGATGAAACATTTATGAGCTCACTATTAAGAGCACTGATCAAAGATTCGTAACTAGGATTGGAACAGATAGATGATAGTTGTATCATCAGCAAAGAGAAAAAAAGATAATAAAGAAGAACAAGTATGTAGATCGTTAACATATAATAGGAAAAGAAGAGGCCCAAGTACAAATAGATCCTTGGGGGACTCCATGGCTAATAGGTCTCCATGAAGAATTAGAGCTTTCAATGACTGTAAATTATTGCCTATAAGTAAGATAGTCCTTAAACCATTCAAGAGCACAACCTCTAACTTCATAAAAATCAAGTTTGGAGAGAAGAATATTATGATCAATCGTATCAAAGGCTTTGGACAAGTCAATAAAAACACCAGCAGAATACAATCTGTCAGAGAGGGAATTTTAAATTAAATCTCTCATATGAATAAGAGCCATATCTGTGGAGTGCTTCCGATGACAGGCAAACAAAAAATAATAATGTTAAACATAGAGAGAAATTTGGTTAGATGCTTTTATACAAGTGTCTCCAAAACATGGAAGAACAGATATGGGTCTGTAATTGTGAATAGCCTGATGAAAATTACTTCTGAAAATGGGAGTAACTTTAGCAACCTTCAGATTCAGAGGAACAGAACCAGTAAGAAAATTTAGTTTGAATATATGGGCTAAGGGGTGAGAAATAAAAGATATGACAGAATTGATCACAGAAGAACGAATTTCATCCAAGCCACAACTGGTGGGATTAGTAAGCTTACTTCCAATTTCAATTATTTTGAAAGAATTTGTCAGTACAAGAAAAAAAAAATGTGTTGGAATTGTGCAAATAGTCCCTGAAGTACGATTTAGATGGTGGAATTTGATTTGCTCATGATGCGCCGATATTAGTAAAATAAGAATTGAAGGAATTTGCATTATCTGAAGGATTGAAGTAAACATCCTGCCCAATGGAGCAATTTTCCAGAATATCCGCTTTATTACCTCTACCAATAATTTTATTAATTTCACGCCAAGTATTGTTCATGTTATTTTTATTCATATTAAACTTATTGATGTAAAAAATTTTTTTGGCAAGTCAGATAGTAGTGGTTAATAGATTACGGTAACTCTTATAATGTCGCCCATTATTCTCAGAGGGATGATGTAAGAAGCGCCGATACAGCCTATTTTTGTAATTACAGGAATTGATAATAGATAATTGGTGAGCCATGGATGATTGGTCTTTCCTCTTCCACTTCTTTTCATAAGTGGGAAATGATGATTGAAAGAGTTAGTGAGAAGAGAAAGAAAAGTATTGTAAGCAGAGTTAGCTTGATGGCATTTACAGACTTCCCCCCAATCCATGGATTTGATACATGCAGTAAAAGAACACAATGTGTTATAGTTGACTTCCCGAGTGACATAACTCTTTTGAACAGAAGTAGAATTTAGAAAGCATGAAGGGGTAATCTGGAATAGAGGTAAGTGATCAGAAATGTCAATATTAACGATACCTGCGTAAGTATCATCATTGTTATTGGTTAGCATATTGTCGATAAGGGTAGTACTTTGAGGGGTAATGCAAGTTGGCTGGTCAATCAGGGGATGAAACCCATATGAATAAAAAGTGTTAACAAAGTCGTCAGTGGGTTGATGATTAGAACAATTGAGTAAGTTGAAATTAAAATCTCCCATCAAATAACAGTTTCTTTTCTCCAGCAATAACATCAAGACAAAAATAAAGACAGTGTTGAAAATTTTCAGGATGAGAACCAGGAGCCCTATAAATATTACCTACAGTCAAATTACAGAACTCAAGTTCAATTTCAATAAATACACTTTCATAGCTGTCAAAAGACGGCATAAGGTTGTCACGTAGACAAAATTTCAACTACTAATAAACACAGCAACTCCACCTCCAATTTTATCAGAACATGAAGAATGAACAAGGTTGTAATTATGCATTGTAATGCATGGAGGAGGAGATTCTCTGAACCAAGTTTCAGTAAATCCGTAAACTGAAAAATAATGATTTAAGGTGGACAAAAAAATCTTGAATATCATAGAAATGTCCACAAAGGCTTCTGGAATACACATAAAAATGGAGAAGCACCCATCCTATGGTATATCTAAATCATTGAAAGTATCACCTTCCAAGTTGTAACAAGTACCATTTTGAAAATAATGATTAGAAAATTCATTTACATTTGGAATAAAGGTCATATGTCACAAAGACAAAATATCACGATATACTAAAAGAGAGGAGAGAAAAAGGGGGGGGGGTAGGAACCAGTGCGGAGGATAACGTACAAAATAAAAAGAAAGGGTGATAATTACAGTTCGCAATTCCTTTGAAGTAAACTCGAGCCAAGATGAATGAATGGAGCTAGATACTGCACATGATAAGATGCTACTGAATACATGCAAAATAGGAGCAGATTGTAAGCAAAATAGGAGCAGAGCAGATCCAAAGGCAGAAACACGGTAAGAGCTGGAAATCATAAATTTGATGTTTCAGTTTACAACTTTAGCACTCTATTTGTCATCTTCACCATCTTGTGGGTGGAGTCTCAAAAGCATTTACTTGTAGGAGAAGTTCCAAAAAATTAATTGATGAAGAATGCAATGCAACAAGAGAAACAAATAGATGAAACAGCAGGTGATAAAACTGAAGCAAGCAAATTATGTTTGATGATAGAAATGAGCCAATATGCCATATCGTGATAGAAATCGTCAGCTTTCGAACCACCCCAGCTTCATCCCGCCATTGCCAACACTTATCTTTCGAGTCGATGGACATAGATTTTGCCAAAGTGAGATGAAATTTACTTAAGCCATTTTAAACTCTGAAGAACATGGAATAAGGTTTCTCAAAGGTAAAAAAAGGAATGAACAACTTGTTCATCAAATAAGGCCATCAAATGTGATCATCAAATGTGATGAAAAATTTATCATCAAATGTGACAAAAAGCCTATTCTTAGTATTTTATTTGAACAGTTGGAAACACCCCTTCCCAAAGCGGATGGCCAGGGGTGGTCATGTTATTTCAATCATTGTTATTTTTACGAATTATCATTTTGTAACAATGTTAATATTATGTCATTATCATTATTGCTATTACTCTTTTTTTGTAAGCTGCCTTGCAAAAATGGCACAATTACGTGTAACGACGCTCATACTGCTATCGATACACCTTAACATGGCGTTTTTCCAAGGCAGAAACGCCAATAAAACATGTGAATTCCTCTGAATTTGTTTTTGCAATCGAGTCTAAAGAATTACAGGCTAAGTGACTGTGAAAATAATCCCTGAAAATGTATAATTAAGGCAAATATTATGGAATATAGTTTGATGATATCGCCTTCCTTGATGATATCACCTACCTCGAGTGAAAAAAACCCCATAGACTCAGCTTTATCAATTCCAATAATCTTGAAGGCCTTGGTCAAGCTTAGCCAGGTGTAATGCAGGAGCGTCAGCCCAGAGGGGAGAGTAGTACTTCATCAAGCTGCAGATGGAGGTCTTGTAGGTGGATAGGAGTTCAGGTGTGTCAATGAAGGACTTTGTATGATGGAGGATGCCCCGTCGGCGACTGGCTTTAGAGGCCAACTTAGAAATGTGGTTTTCCCATGAAAGATCATATCTGATAGTGAAACCCAGGTGACCCAATAGTTTGAGTGACTGAATTTCCTCGAGAGGATTGTTAAGAAAGTAGATGGGATAGTTTGCACGTCATCGTTTCAGAGGGAGATAGTGAGTGTGTGAGTTTTGTCAATATTGAAAGACATATTCCAAGTGTTTGACTAGTTTGTGATTTTGTCAAGGTCTAAAGAGAGAGAAGATGCTACTGCCTGCTGAGCTGTCCCCCACAATCATAAGTCAAATCTTCCCCCATCCTCGCAGGGGATGGGGAAGGAGATTATTTTGTGTCCATGACCTGACGCTGGGTACCCCAGCATGTGTGCAAAATTTGGTGGATATTGGCCCGGCTGTTTTCAATTATATTAGTATTGAACCGATCACTTCACTGGTGGTATTTGAGCAAAATAACTTAGATATGTTATTGTACAGTAATACAGTTTATTGACAGTCAGTATTTGCCATTCATCATCTTTTGTTTTTTTTTCAAGTTGCAAAATGCAATTCTCATTGTGTCATGAATAATACACTGTCGTAAGGGCCTAACCTAGCACTAAACATAACGCCGTCTTACTACACCACCATCTTACTAAATCTGTCATTCCGACGGCTATCACATGGCATTCAACCTGTTGCCTATGGACGTTAGGTAGTCAAATCGAGTCGTACATATGGGTTATGGTGTTCAACTGCCATCAGTGAAGTGACGGGATGGGTTGAGTGCTGGACACCGAGCTGATGATGTGCGCGTCCATAGAGGCCTAGCATAGAGCTGGACATAATGCCATAATGACGTCCGAGCGAAAAGAGTGTGACAGACAGAGGGACAGACGGAGAACCCGCCTTCTTTAATTAAACCTTGCAATTATATCAGACTCCACACACATACACAGAATTGCCTTATTTTAATATAACTAGAAATACCCGCTCCCTCCAGGAGTGGCTGTGGGGGGAGAGGATGGTGAGGGAAATGTCTTTTGTGCTGTGGCTAGTAATTCCCCTTCTCTCCAGCAGGGGGTCAGTAAACCTCCTGTGCTGTGTCAAATATATAAGTGAAAATGATGTCGTCTTCCCACCCTCTCGGATTTGGGGTTTGGGGGGGGGGATTTTATGTCCACGACCTGAGCCTCAGTTCGCTCGGCATGAATTTAAATTCGATGGATTGTGGCTCAGCTGTTTTAAATTTTATAATTATCAGAAGTAAACACACACACACACACACACACACACCTGGCTTATTTTATATAGTAGCATGGCTGACAAGCCTGGTGTTGGCTTAGTGGTTCAGGTTAGGGTGGGATAGCTTGGGATCTTAGGGTCCTGAGTTGAAGCCCCATTAGCTACTAAATTAACACCAGGTGGGGTTGACTCAGCCTGTCATCCTTCCAAGATCAGTGAAATGAGTACCAGTGAATTGGTAATAGAGGCATCAGTGGTGCCCCCATACTTGGTAGCAGTGGTGATGCACCATTGATTAATAGCCAGTTTAAAGCATGAAATAATGCCACCACAATAAGTGGCAGTATTAAAAAAGGAGGGCTGAAAATGTTTGTTTTTGGACTTTTTGATCTCACAACGACCCACCCCAAAATGTGTGGGCAGATATTTCTGATATTTACATCTCATTTAATTGTCAATTCACATGCCACCGTCTGTCCAAACGGGATACATAAGGCGTAACATTGATACTTCATGTTCATTTTATGTTGCTCTTCCACTGTCACGTCCTTATAATAGTCCAGGGCCCCAAAAAATGGGTCCCGTCTGCATTTAGTGGTAATTTTTTCCAACATGTACCGTTGAAGTCGATATCATTAGAGCTTATTAAAAATACATGTTGGGAATTTTAAATCTCACCACTAAAGCCTTGAAAATGAAAATGAACAACAACAAAAAAAAACCTGCAAAATTCCCATTACTTTATTACAAATATGATCCCCTTATTAACGTTTACTATGTTAATTTACAAGTAAATGCGAACCTTAACACATGTATATTTTTTTATCTAATACATCTTTCGTTCTATTGCAGGGGTACAGTATGTGGTGCTGTATTCAGTGAATGAAGTGGGCAAGATGGAGCACTTTGCCAGTGGGATACCCACCAAAAAAGCCCAACTGAATTTAAACTACAAACAATGCCTCATCAGAGAGAGAGAGAGAGAGAGAGAGAGAGAGAGAGAGAGAGAGAGACACACAGACAGACAGACAGACAGACAGAGACAGAGAACCTAATAGTGAACAGCCCAGCTTCTGAATCATATGAAAGGTTTCTTGAACTCATTAAAGAAAGAGCAGAACATGGAGATGAACCATATCCAACCGGCTTTGCATGCTTATAAGGCACAACTTCAGTCCAACTCAAAGACAACCATGCTTTCTGGCATAGAGACTGTTATGC
This sequence comes from Eptatretus atami, assembly GCA_035128595.1. NCBI lineage: Eukaryota > Metazoa > Chordata > Myxini > Myxiniformes > Myxinidae > Eptatretus > Eptatretus atami. The sequence continues at coordinate 87,245,601 of CM068954.1, read as the reverse complement.
CAAAATATGCCAAAAGAAAATGTTAAAAGCTGCTAAGAAACGCGATGAGAAATCATTGCAGGTAGGGAGGAATCCCTCATGCAGACAGGTCCCAGGATGCCTCACAACAACATCCTCCCATACAGTGGATGATGACTATTCCTCCAAAGCCCTACACAAGATTATCATCAAACTCTGTGTTTCGTCTGCCAGAAAGATGATTCAAAAGAACGGCTACATGAAGTTTCCTTTTTTTAACGGAGGAAAGCAACTAAAAACTGCCGTAAACACCTCTGGATCAGATTCTCTAAAGGTGAGAATGAGTGCAGCAATTGGCCCGAAGGATGCACGTGCCATTAATTTGAAATACCATCTGAAATGTTGAGTAAGAAATGTTGAACATGTTATTTCAAGGGGGCTAAGTCATCTGTAAAGGGCACAGAGGAACTTTTAGAACCATCAAGAGAAAACCAAAGAGCAGTGTTGGCTGAAATTGCATGTTTCAACATGTTGCAGAGTCTGTTCCAAGATGGCCTCATTCTTGACATTGCTGCCTCAGAGAAGACCTTTGCAGATATCAGAAGAGCCGTCTCATCATAAATGTTGACACTGACAGGAGAACACTGAAAAACAAAATTAAAGAACACTTCAGTGATATCCAGTTTGGAAAACATTTTCATGAGTCTGAGAGAGTCTTTCTGAAAGCTACGACAGATGCAGCTATTGAACATGTTGCAGAACGGGATGACATGGAAGCAGTTTTCAAGAGTGGCATAATTTTGTGATCAGTGATAGCAACTAAATGTTGTGAGGAATATAACTTTCGAAGATCCCTCTTCGAAACAGAAGACCATGTATCTCCTGAGTTGTATTCCTTTTTGAGATGGTTGTTGGAAAGCTCAAAGACTTGTGTTGATAGCAAGAATCAAGATGAGAGGATTCACAAAGATGTGGTCACAATTTTTGATGTGATCATGCATGCTTTCAAATATACCAGGCAAGTAAGACACCTCGTAGGCATGCCACTCAACTATCCACTCTCACAGAGAATGGTCCCTGCAACTTGGTACAGGGCATTGCAGTTCACCAGTCCACTTGAAGCAGATTTGTTGATGTTCCACACTCTTTTGGGCTAAATGGAGACTACTCCATAATCCTGTGCTGGAAACACAGCTTGCTGAATGAAGCAATAGTGCCAAAACCACTGATGAAGGATTGTACATCCCACCAGGACTCCAAAAAGGCCACTTCATATTTTTTGCTTTTGACAATTCTGACTTCAACGAGGACATGTCTGATGGAAAGCAAACAACCCACAACCGATATAACTCCTACTGCAGTGTTCCAGCAGAACTTTGATGGTGATGCAACACCAGCTGTCATATTCCATCGTAGACTTCAAGCAAGTCCCTTCAATGCCCAACAGATCAACCACTGATGCAGTGCTTCATATCTACCAAGACCAAGCCAAAGTCTCCTCGGTTTTGTTGTGGGAGAAGATACAAAACTTATTTGCATCACAAAGAAAAAGATATGGTGTGGCATTTGGCCAAAGCAATAGTCTCAGAACCAAAAGACAACCAGCATGCAACACTGGGCCCAAAGGCGGAACACATACCTTCTTGGGCAGCTTACCATTTCTTGATAGCTAGAAGCTGACCACTAAACCAGGGTTTGTGTTTTATCGTTACTTATAGTCCCTGTTTTGGATTGGTCTACCCTTCTCACAGTTCTCAAACAAGCCCAAGGAAACAACACTTCTGTAGTTGGACCTGAGAGAAGAACGATCATCACACTTGATATGCAGTTGGATGAAAAAGCTAGGCATATTGAAATGGCCAGGGAGGACTGCAGAGGAAAGAGGTTGTTATGTATTGGGCAGCATCACACAGTGATGACTGCAGTCAGGGCAGCAGGCAGCTTCATTGAAGGAAGTGGACTGAAAGATGCAATGTAGAGGCAGACATCTTTGGACCAGAACCTGATGAGCAACCAAGTTGGATATACAGGGTGTTCCAAAAAGACCAAGACAACTTTGGTTGTTAATATATTTAGAACAACAAATAATACAGCAATACACTGGTGTATATGATACAGACACTCATAAAGTTTTGCTTGGCTGCCCGGTAGCTATCATTTCTTGGAAGTGTCGCTTTGCCACTGATGCTGTGCCCCTCTACCAGTGCACTGGTACTCATTTCGCTGACCTCAGAATTATGACAGGCCTCCACCCCACCTGGTGTTAATTGACCTCAACCCCACCTGATGTTAATGCAGCAGCCAACAGAGCTCAAACTCAGGACGCTCGGATCCTAAGCTAGCCATCCTAGCCACAAAGCCAACATCAGGCTTTGTGCACACCATCAATATACTTCAAAGTGAGCTTCATTTGTCGCACGCAGGACATCAAGGCGGCACACGAGTTCTTGCAATGTTCAGCTCAGCATGTTTGTGTCCACCAGTGCGCATGCAGCTGTGATCTGAGAATGAAGATCTTGCAGGTTTGCCACCTTGGTGTTGTAGACAACATCTTTGACAAACCCTCACAGGAAAAAAAATCAAGGGGGGTTATGTCTGTTGATTGTGGGGCCCAGGCGGTTGGTCTGTCTCGGCAAATCAAGCGACCTGGAATTTTTTAATTCAGGATGGCTCGAATGACGAAGGCCCAATGAGGGGGAGCGCCGTGCTGTTTAAATATGACATCAAGTTGCAGATCTTCAATCTGTGGGAAGGCAAATCCTTCCAACATGTTCATGTAAATTGTTGAGGTCACTGTATCCTCCTCAAAGGAAAACGGACCCACCAAGTGGTCATGGAGAAAGCCACTCCACACATTGACCTTTAAGACTGTCGTGTATTTGTTCAATAACCACGTGGGGGTTTTCAGAGCCCCAGATCCTCACATTGTGCCGGTTGACCTTCCCCGATACATGAAAGTAACCTTCGTCTGTGAACATGATCCTTTTTCAGGTAATCTTCATCATCCTTGATGCGACTGAGCATTTCCAAGGCAAATGCCTTGCGTTTGGGTCTGTCATTTGGGTTGAGTTCCTGCAGAATCTGCACCTTATAGACATAAAGCTTCAGACTTTTATGTAAAATCCTGATTACAGTAGTGGTTGGTAGTCCCAGTTCTCTGGATGTGCATCAAATTGATTTTCTAGGACTTTGTTGAAATTATTCACACACTCGTTCAACGTCTGCTGCACTGTTGCTTGGTCGACCGGTACTTTTATGTTTCTGACAACTTCCAATCTATTTAAACCTCTTGTACCACTCTCTGATACAAGCCCGCGATGGCAGATTCCTTCCATACCTTGTACGGAAATTACGCTGAATTTGTGTATCGGATCTCATCTCGATGAACCATTCAATCCACTGAGCTTTCTCCTGTGGAGTCGCCATTTTCTTATACATTAAACCACCAGACCTGAAAGTCAAGAAAACTTTATGAGTTTCTGTATCATATAAAACAAAGTGTATCATTGTATCATTCATGGTATTAAATATATTAACAACCAAAGATGACCAGCTCTTTTTGGAACACCCATACAGATGTCCTTGTGCTTTGCATTAGATGATTCCCTCATCTCACACCTGATGTGAAGTTCATCACTGGTACAGGACCTTCAAGATGTGTTATTAGCCTACAAGCAATCTTTGGAAGAATTGGTGAGAAAGAAACAGAAGCCATGCCAAGATTCCATGCCTTCACTGGCACAGATCAACCTGGACCAGCAGATAAGCAAACTTACCTACTGGAAAACCTTTGAGACTGCTTCTGATGAGGTGAAGTCTTGGAAAGCATATTCTGCCTTCAATCGAAATCAGAGAAAGTTTGGAAGCATATGTGTGTTAGCTGTATGATAAAGGAACTCTTCTCAAAACTGTTGCTGATCTGTGCTGGAAGCTTTTCTGCAGGAAGCTGGCAGAAGGAGAGAAGTTTCCTCCAACCAGAGGAGCCCTTCATCACATGATGCTCAGAGCACATTACCATACAATGATTTGGGAGGAAGATACAGTGCCAAAGCCAGATCTGCCATCACTCACAAACTGTGGATGAAAAATTTATGACAACATATTCACGCCTGTGTCCACATCAGAACCCCCTGCTCCTCAAGCAATAGCTGAACTGGTGAGATGTCAGTGCTGCAAGCCCCTGTGTGAAAAGAGGTGCTCATGAAGGCAACACAAACTGTAATGCACAGAAATGTGAAAATGTGAATCAGATGGCAATGTCTGTATGTGCAACACCACGATTGTAAATAACCTCACATCTGTGCTGGGTGATCTGATTGCTACTGATGACTACAGCGTCTCTGATCTGATGTAGTTGAAATTGTTTGTAGTTTTGTGATGAGCCATGTTTGAACTAGCCATTTCATAATAATGGTGGTCGATATAGTATCTCCATTTGTGGGTTTCAGGAGGTGGGAGGAAGGTCTCCCAGAACTCAGTCTCCACCTCCTCCTTTTTTGTAAAGTATCATGATTCATGAACCAAACTGTGAAACTTCGTTCTCATAGCCTCCTTCCAAGGGCTCTTTTCAGAATCTTCACTGGACCTCTGACAGCCTCCACTTGTAGCTCGTTTGTGATTATATTCCCCGGAATGATTTTTAAGTACTCAGTCAGGGTTTTCTTCATCATTCTTGTAGCTCCAACGATCACTGGTACAATTTCAGCTTTCTTCAATTTCCAAGTCCTCTTGACGTCATTTTTCCGATCCTGGTATTTGGTCATTTTCTGACTTCTGTGGCATTTAGTCCAAAGTCATTGGGAACTGAAACCTCGATCAACAATGCCGACTTTTCGTTTTGTGTTTGAGCACCATGCCCAGACACATTGCTTTGTAAGCAATGTCCATGCTTGATGGATTGCTCTGGAAACACATAACCATGAATTATATGTATGTATGTATGTCTAATCGTTATAGGATCGCTCCGTCATCTCACACAAGAAAAAGCAGACCTCGAGCAGGAAGTGGGTACAGTATTGACAACATATTTCGCTCCCAGTGGCAGCAGGTATTATATGTTATATAAGGGCCCTGTCACACCTTGACGTTTTAGCCAGCGTATGGCAACGTATCAAAATGTATGTAAAACGCTGGCGTACACTGAACTATTGATGTTTTTTTCAGTTTTGGGCGTATTCATAACGAGTTGGATGTATGCATAACGTATTACGGAAAACGTAACACAGAACGTTTCGATAACTTATAGATAACTTATACCAACGAATGCTTAGCGTGTTGTCGACATTCACAAAGTATGCCCAACGATAGTCTAACGTATGCATAGCGCGGCAGCGTATCGCCGATGATCACGTGGCATAGCCTATTAATAGCTGCCGCTCAACGATTTAAATCGCTGCCGCTCGACTATTTAAATGGACGCTGCCGCTCAGCGATTTTAATCATAACCAAGCTAGACATCGAAGTGTCAACATCATCGTCGTGCCGAAGAAAACTTCGAAGAATGCTGCCAAGAAGTCTCCTGGCCGTGGCCGTGGAGCGGACGCAAGGAGGATCCATCATCACCCACACCCTCCCATCACACTCACCTACTACCACTGACATGGACCTACTACTACTACTACTGATACTACTGACATGGACAACTACTCACCATGGAGTCTGAAAAACTGCCGGGTTCCTCCTGTGAACCCCATTTTTATATACCAATTCCCCTAAACTCTGCCAATACGCCATTATACGGTAGCTGTAAGTTAGAAACACGTTCAGTAAGTTCTGTGGTCGTCCGGAAGACGTCAATATGCGTTGGAGATACGTTACACATAGGTTCAAAGCACGTTACTCATAGGTTAGAAATAAGTTTCGGGTACGCTAACATTACCTCGACGTGTTTCGACTTATGAGTAACTTACAAGTAACGTGTGTCGACGTGTGCAACGATCGATAACGTGCCTACAACTTATGGCCAGCGTATGCGGAACGTGTGAGTCATACGCTGGCATACGTCGAAAATTTTGAGCTGCTTAAAATTTGTCGACGAGCTCAGCGTACTACGAGTATGCCAGCGTGTTCTTAACGTATACAAACTTACCATAACGTATTCGACGTATGCCACGTTTTAGCCAAATTTTTCATACGTCGGCATACGCTGGCTAAAACGTCAAGGTGTGACAGGGCCTCAAAGGAAGAGTCCTGTCAAGTTTCATGGAAATCTCACCATCGGGCTCAAAAAAAAAATTTCTCACATATTTTCTTGAGTATAATAAATAGATGACTCCCAAAGCTTTTAAGTCAGAGATAAATGTATGTTTTCAAACACCTTCGTAGTTAATGCTTAATGTGAAACAATTTATCCATTTTTTGAAGAGCATTCATCGGCTTCTCCATAAGGAATGGCTTCGTGATGAAACATCTTAAAAACTTTCGGAGCAACATGCACACAGTTATACAACTCACATTTTGCAGAGGGCACTCTGCAATGTCTCAAGTATCGGAGCGACAGCAAGTGCTCTGTGATAAAAGCGGTCGGCTGTGGAAAAGACAAAACATTCCGGGTCTGTGAAATCCAGATTAGGATGAGAAAACTCTGCTGAGCCTTCAATGCCAAAAAGATAAAAATCAATAAAATGCTTCAAACTCATCTTTTAAAATTGAATATTTTTGGTGTTGCGGTAAAAGTCATTATAATTCCATTGAGCTTGAATACTGGTATTTAACTAACACGTGCCTGATTTTCATGGATAAATAAACTGAATGAAAAATTAAATGAAAAACAGAGTTATAAGGCTGAAGGAATTACACCAAAGATCTTTGGCAAACATCATCAATTGTGCTGTTGTCGGCCAAAGGCCTTACGCGTTTCAGATAACAAAGTTACAGCTGGATCCCTTAATTTCTCCGACCAGTTTATTTCCGGGTATAGTCTCAGATAACTCAGATTATACTTTGGGTATATTCTCCAATATATACAAACACAAAACCTAGAAGCTCGAACCATAACCCAAACACTATAATATAGCCCGAACCCCAATCCAAATCCTATAAGAGCTTAATCCCTAAACCAAACCCTATAATAGCTCGAACCCAAACCCAAACTCTATAATGTAGCTCGAACCCTAATGCTAAACCTATAATAGCTCAAACCATAACCCAATAATAGCTTGAACCCTCACACGAACCCTGTAATAGCTCGAACCCCAACCCAAACCCTATAATAGCACAATCATGACCAAATCCTGATAGCTCAATCCCAACCAACCGATAATAGCTCAAACCAAACCCAAACCATAAAGCTAAACCTAACCAATAATACTCAAACCCAAAACTATAATATAGCTTGAACCCAACCTAAACCTATAATAGCTCATCCAGAACCCAAATCCAATAATAGCTCGAACCTAACGCTAAACTATAATAGCTCAAACGCTAAACCTATAATAGCTCAAACCCAAACCTATAATACAGCTTGAACCCCACTAAACCCTATAATAGCTCAATCCAGAACCCAAATCCAATAATAGCTCGAACCCTAATGCTAACCTATAATAGCTCGAACGCAAACCCAAACCATATAATACCACCGAACCCCAACCCAAACCCTATAATATAGCTAGAACCCTAATGCAAACCCTATAATATAGCTTGGACCCGAATGCAAACACCTCTCATTCTTACCCTCACAGATTCACTCTAAACCTAATCTTGACCAGAGGTTAGAGGGATGGGGGTATATATTCTTGGTTCATCAAAATTATACCCAAAGGCCAAGGTATATAATTATTTGCCACAAAATAAACCCAGGATACAATGTGGGTATAGCCCCCATGAGACAATACGGGTGTAGTTTTCACAGCAGCAATTTTACACAACGATATCTCAACAGATAATCTCCTAGCTCTGACCTTCTTACTGTTCTGTTATTCATCTGGAGAAATTCTTTCAGCCTTAACTTTCCTCTAAAAGAACAATATTGCTTCAGGCATCCATAAACATTCTGGGATGGATTCGTTATCTAATTTTGCCTGTGGGCGAGGGGGCTCGGGGCACTCGGGGTTGTGTTTACCACCAGATCACGAAAGCGTTTGCAAAATTTCCAGGTTGCAAAGTCACCTTGTGTTGAGTGTCAGCGATTTTATTTCAGACGAGTGGGAATACCAAACGATTGACCCAAAAGGCAAGTGTAACATTAAATTAAATTAACAAAAAGCTTAAAATGTACTGATGAACCAATCGATGAAACCAAATCGCTCACAGAACGTATGATCCACACATTGATGCTAGATGCTCAGAGTCTGCATTTGCATGACTGGGTCTCTGTTCTCAAAAGGTTGAACAAGAGAACAGAGCAATATTGATAGTGAGAAGCACAGCAGCCCCAGAGGCATGATATCCTTCACCTGCAAATCGTTCCACTATCTGACTTATGAAGGAGTCCAGAAGTTGAATGGCATCAGTATATTTGTCGTTGTCCATCAGACTGGGGTTGTTGTTATGTTTCCTCTGCAGACTAGTCTTCCCAGGAAGAGGCTCTGCTGCACTTGCTTTGGTCACAGTTGCACTCTGGTGTGTCATGCCTCCTTTCTACTGGCCTCTCTCCTCCTGAATTGTGAAGGTTTCCAAGCCATCCTGACAAGTGCGTGCACGTGCACACACACCGAAATGGCCATATTCATATGAGCACTACTGATGATCTCATCAAAGATGTGAATCTCATCTACTCTGCTGAATTGTCTGATATCTCCTCTTATGTCCATTTCATTTTATCGACAAAAATAGTTTCACCGATATAACTAGAATGACACTCGGTAGAGCTTGTTATGTTTAGAATTCACATGTTTGGAAAACGACAGTGACGTCATCTGGAACGGAAGTGACGGTTGGTTTTGTCGACTCGGTGTGGGAAGCACTCAGAGACACGGAGTTTAAGGCGTAAAGTTTGAGGCTGTGATGGCTTGTAAAAGCTGTGATTAAACCATTGGCATTTACAAGTGTTGTGTCATTACCTCCACCACCAAAGGTGAAGGAGGTTATGTTTTGACCCCTGTTCTGGAATCCTGATTTCGGCAATTATGTTGGTCGGTTGTGTGTGTCATTCTGTGTGTCTGTCTGTTTGTTTGTTTGTGTGTTTGTTTACCCTGTAGCAGCCACACGTTTCAGCGATCATGACCAAACTGGGTACAGACGTCGGCCATGGTCAACTTTGACACTTGTCGTTTTTGGTGAATCTAGGTCAAAGGTCAAGGTCAAGGTCCCGAAAAACCGAAATTCTTATTTTCGCAAATAACGTCCGCTAAAATGGTTGTATCGACTTCAAACCAAATCCAAAATGTGCATCTACCAATACTGCATCCAACCATATGTCTCATTGTGGGTGTCACCAACACTTCTTAGTGGTCGGGGTCGAATGTCACGGGGGTCGGGTCAAAACTTTCAAATTGCGATAAAAACGCCATTTCAAGTCCGATTGACTTCCAAGTTATGATCATGACCAAACTAAGTGCTATAACTCATTAAACAGTAGCACTATCGACTTATAAGAACAAATTGATTTCCAGGTTTTTGTTTTTTCAGAGATCATGGAGATATGACAAAGTTATTCCGGCAATTCCTTGCTCAACGAGCATTTTTCATTTGTTTGTTTGTGTGCAGGATATCTCAAAAAGCTGTTGACGGATTCTGACGAAACTTCATGGACACATTGGGTGTGTGACAATGAAGAATTGATTAAATTTTGGGGAAGGTCCGAATCCGGTTCTGCGTCTGATAAATTTTTTAATTGATTCTTCAGTGGTGAGAGATCGGGCCAAACCGATATATAACACGATATCTCAAAAAGTTGTGAACGGATTTGGATGAAATTAAGTGAACAGATTGTGTGTGTGTGGCAAGGACGAATTGTTTCGACTTAGGTGAAGATCCGAATCCGGATCTGGATACGAGAAATATTTAATTTTTAAAGTAATTCCTCACCATTGAGAGATTGGGCCAAAAACGATATAGTACTGTATAGCAAGATATTTCAAAAATGTATTGGGCTCGATATGTTCTCGTGGATCAGACATTGCGTGGCGGAGGTATGCACTCTACCGATTGCCCTTCTAGTTACTGTTTGCAACAGATCGCATACCTCCACCAGGCTGAACAGTTAATGTTTTGTATCCCAGTGATAGGCCAGATGTGGATCTGGACCTCAACCAAAATCTAACCAGATTGTTCTTATCACCTCACTAACTCATCCAGCAAGTTTTGTCATAATCCCGAAACAACTTTTTGGAATATCATGCTATATATCATTTTTGGTCCCATCTCTCAATTGTGAAGAATCACTTTTAAAAGTAGGACCACTGGACCTGTAGCTTATCTGAGCCTTGGTCTCATGCTGTAACCAAAATTTGGTAGAATTCTGACTGGTGGGTCTTGCTGATGAGGAACATCTTTGAAGGAATTTACACAATTTTCCAAATATTTTACGAAGTCCGCCATTTTGACACATTTCCGGTCATGTGATCAGCATTACTTCCATAATTTAACATCATGACCCTGTCCTAATGTTGTAACCCAAATTTGGTAGCATTCTGATGGGTGGGTCTGGAAAAGAAGATTTTTTTAAAGGAATTAATGCAATTTTCCAAAAAGTTGACCAAGTCGGCCATTTTAACACTCTTCTGGTCGCGTAATCCGCATGACTTCCACAATATAATTAACATCTCTACCCTACCATAATGTTGCAACCAAAATTTGTTAGCATTTTGACAGGTGGGTGTAGAGAAGAATATTTTGGAAGGAATTTATGCGATTTTCGCAAAAATTGACCAAGTTGCCCATTTTGACACTCCTCCGGTCATGTGATCGGCATGGCCGCCACAATTTACCATCAGAACCCTGTCCTCATGTTTGTTGCATCCCAAATTTGGGAGCATTCTGACTGGTGGGTCTGGAGAACAAGGTTTTTGAAGAAATTTACTAAGTCGGCCATTTTGACCTACTTAAAGTCATGTGACCGGAATGAGCTTGGCAATTCCTTTTACCAGTCAGGATTGGAATGTTGCTTCAAAATTTCAGCCGGATCGGTCCAGCGGTTTGGCTGGAGAATACAAAAAAGGAGATGGCTGGACGGTGCAATGACAATACCTTATGTGGAATTTAAATTCCAGATAAGCTAAAAATCAGAGTACGTGAATCCAGATTCGCACCAAAAATCTAACAAATTCGTCTTTGTTGCACTCCTAACCTGTCAACTAAGTTTTCTCATAACTCATCCACAACGTTTTGAGATATTGTGCTATATATCGTTTTTGGACCCATCTCTCAATGGTGAAGAATCACTTGAAAAAAATTTCAATTCTTGTATCTGGATCTGGATCTTCACGAAAATCTAATCAATTCTTTCTTGTTACACACCCAATCTGTCCAGCGACTTTTGTCTGAATCCATCATAACTTTGTGACATATCCTGCTCACATACAGACAGGCAGACAGACAAACAGGGGTGAATACATAACTACATCCACCTTCAGCGGCAGAGGTAAATATGGAACTCTTCCCCGTAGCCATGAACACAGCAGAAAAAAGGAAGAAAGTGGGGTCAGCTGAAGTTTCATCTTATTACCATCATAAACAACAAACACAAATCCATACCTCAGCATGTAAAGATGTTTGTTACCATGTGCAAGTATCAGTTTGTGTGTATATGCCTTATGCAAGTTAATTAGCAATTGGAGCCTGTAGGAAGATGATGGAGAGAGGGGAGAGAGAGGGGAGGGAGAGAAAGAGAGAGGGGGAAGAGAGAAGGAAGGGAAGAGAGAGGGAAGAGGGAGAGAGGAGAGAGAGATTGGGACCATACTCTGTGCAGAGCGTTGGTACTGCTTTCAGCAGCTCCTTGGCTATTGGGCACAATCCTGGACGGGTCGCCACTGCGACACAGTATACCAGCATGCTGGCACTCATTTTGCCGACCTCGGAAGGATGACAGGTCGAGTTAACCCCACCTGGTATTAATTCAACAGCTGAGCGGATTTGAACTCGGACCCTCAGATCCAAAGCCCACCACTCTAACCATTAAGGCACACCAGCAAGAGAAGAGAAATCGAGATAAAGAGGGGAGAGAGAGGGAGAGGGAGGGGAGAGAGAGGGAAGGAGGGGAGAGAGGGAGAGGGGGAGAGAGGGAGAGAGGAGAGAGAGGGGGAGAGAGAGGGGGAGAGAGAGGGGAGAGAGAGGGGGAGAGAGAGGAGAGAGAGAGAGAAGAGAGATCTGGTAAGAGTGGGAATGTACAGTGGTCAAAAAAAACGAGGAGGTAAAATACGAGTCCATCAAGTGCGATGCAAATTATGAGACACTCAAACTAAGGACGTACTTGCTGATGAAACTCACAGAATTTACCCAGGTTGCAATGCAAGCTAATGTTTCAGTATGATTGGCCACTCGAAGCCTTTACGAGTTTCCCTTATATGATCAGCATGATCACTGCCAGCAATGTTTGCCCAGTTTGGATTGTCGTGAGGCACAAAGTTAAGGGGTAGAATTGTCGACAAGTACGAGGTTTATATGCACAAAACACAGGACTTTTAAGGGAAACAACTTTCTTGAGTGAAAAATATGATGGTGTGCACAATTATCCTGCACGATACAAGCTTCGACAACACTTACAACAGCATTTTGAGGTTGAGAAACATTAAATTATGACTACAAAGGTTGCAGACAAGATTAGTAATGTCTTTATTTTGTCATAAATGTTCATGATGTAGATAACAACATTTATTCAACAGGATTCAGCAGAAGACAGAATGGAATGACAAGTCAAGTTAGTTGTACATTTGGGCAGTTTTCACAATTGCCTTCAACCATTAACTCCCTCTTGATACTCTTGTGGCAAATGTGAACCATTATCAGTTAACTGACCCACATCAGCTCCAAGTGCCTTTCACCGAAGACGAGATACATGCTCCAGAAGCAACACAACGAATGTTTTTCCATTGCTTTCCCAGTCGGGTGAGGATTTTAACCTTCAATCATTAGATTACAATGAAGAAGTTCAGACTGCTGAAGCAACCCAGAATCTGTGGACTATTTTGAAAAACAAGAACAACTCGTTCTTTATCTCTATTTAACGACTACTGTAAAGTGTACGAATTTCATGAAAAATAAATGTTGTGACATGTTCAGGTCTGCATGCATGTGCCCTTCCGTAGTGTTGTGGTTTCTGGTTGTTGGCTGCAACTGGCATTGCTTCTGTTGGAGCTTCGTCTTGTGCTTTGTTTTTCTTGGCCTGGATGGGCTGCTCCAGTAAATCTGGGATTCAGGCCTTAAAAATTTGACATGACTGACCCATGACAGAAAGATATACTTTGCAGACCACTTATTCCCCCCCCCCCCCCCCCCACACACAAATTTTAAACCCTCATTTGACATAATGACAGTGGACTAAAACGGTGGACAGGATCAAAAATTGCAAACTTGCTCTGCCAGAATTGCAAAACTGGACAAAATCAACCATTTTGTTCCAACCATTACCCCTAAAGTTAGAAACCACCGGTTGGATTTTGAAAGTCCTCATATTCTGACTTGGCTCCACCCAAATGGGAAATTTTTGTGATCATATTTGGTCATTTATAATGTGCAAATGGGTGCTTGGTCAAGCAAGACTAGCCACTGTCCTCTGAGGATCTGAAATTGTGGAAAATGGTGGTCTGCAAAGTATACGAGACGATTAGTTGCTCATTATATCTGTTTATAACGTTGTACAATTTACTTGACTTGGCGGAGCAGCCAGTGAGCTATGGAACCAGGTTCTACAAAAGAGAAAGATCCTGTCCGAATACAGATTTTGCCACATGTCTCATTTGTCAGTGTGGAAAGGAATTTGTTTCGGTGCACAAATTGTCTGCACTGAACTTTACAGCACTTGTCAAAGCAATTTATAAACAGTTGGATGAAGTGGAATTTCATGAAATCAGAAGCCATTCAAATGGTATATCACGAGAGACAAAAGTGCATGTTAAATGCTGAAACAGCTACACAAATCGAAATAGGTTCAACAGAGAAGCAGGAAGGCTCAAAGGATGGCAGAGATCAGTGGATGAGTCAGTATCAGCTTGGTTGCAAGACAAGTGAGCACAAGGATAAACGTTTCATTTGGGGAAAAGATCGAGATAGGAAAAGCAAATGGAAGTTTCTGCTTATCGTTTAACCCAGACTGCCGCAAGACCATAAAAGAAAAGTCAAAAAACACTCCATGATGAAGACATGCTGAACAGACAACAAGGCTTTGGTACAGGTTCCATTGAAATGGTGGCTGAAGACTTGCTGAGTGTCATCGCTCTTGCGTGACCACCGGCACAAACAAGAAAGCTTTGACTGGAGCCAAACATCAAACAGACACATCTATTAAATTATGCATTTGAAAAGCTCATTGTTGAGATACAAGCTTCCCTTTTTATTGAAAGCAGGACACGGTACTATATTCTACATGAGCAAATACAACCAGTTTCTTCGCTGATGGGAATATTAAGAGAAGGGGGAGAGGGAGAGAAGTGGAAGAGATAGAGGTGGGGAAGGAGAGAGAGATGGGAGAGGGGAGGGGAAGGGAGGGTGGTGCTGGGTAGGAGGTCGTGGGTGGAGGGTGAGGAGGAGGGTAATGGGTGGGGTGGGAGTCCACAGGGAGTTGAGGGGAGGGGGAAGAAGAGGATAGGGTGGGATGAAGGATGTATGGTGAGAGTCACTCTCCTCCCTTCTATGATCTCCCCCCCCTTTCATTCACCCTTCCCCTCTCCTCACTCCTCCCTCCCCCACTTCCTAGCCCCCCCATGCCTCGCCCTACTCACTCCCCTCCCATTAGTACATGAGCCCATCCAAAAATGCTACCATGAGAGGGCACCAGACTTTGTTTGTTTTATCTTATGTATATGCCATGGACATAACAAAACAGTATGATGGACTTCTAGTAGAGTAGCTCAAGTTTTGTATGGGACTTTGAAGATATCATTATTTTATGGCGAAGCGGTGGCCAAATTGAGCCTCAAAAATTGCACATTCCATGAAATATGTTTTGAATAAAGACAAAACACTTGTTTTATGAGTTGTTTTCTATTGTGTGCATGTGAACTCGGTATGTTTTGGTTGACAAAACATTTTTTTCTCACAATTTGATAATTTGAGGCCTAAGTTGGGTCCTGAAGGCATTGGATAGGCATTGAGGTCCACTTTAGATATGATTATGAAAAAGCTTCAGGAACAATTCTTGGCATTATGAAAATCATCCTAGTAAAGGTTGTTATTTAGGTGATATTTAAATTATAAGCATTAATCCTATAGCATTATTCATCTAGTGTTCACCAACATGAATCCCTCAGAGAGTGACAAGATGAGATCCAGGGAGCTGAGATTCACAACTCTTCTCATGTTTGACGATGCTGGGTATGATTAACCTTTTCCTTTCTAATGCATTATTTAAGTTCAATTTGATAAATATAGTTTTGTAAGCATGTGTATGATTATTTAAGGTAATTCATATCTTCTTCCAATTAACCTTAGAAATTGACTTCGAAGCCACACAGCTATGCCACGTGACACTTAACAAAGACGAAAAATATATGCATTTATTGTTATATCTCCAATTGATAAATAATTGCTCTATTCTGTATCATTGCAGGTGAATAAATAATGGATGCACCTCAGAAGCCACCAAAAGGCCTCATGTTGAGGAGAGGACCTGTATAATCTGTGCAGTGAGTGCGCCAATCAGTGAGCTCACCAACCAAAGGTTGACTTGATATTTGATGTTTACCAACAAATGTCCATCAAACAGGCAGAGAGGACATTGATGGGGTTCAGAGCAAGGAATCCGTTTCACTAACATTGTGCAGGCCACAAAATCCAACAAGGGAGACGCCTCCTTGCATGCGGAGGAAGTAAATGAAACTGATTAGTTTCATTTTGGAACAATAGCAGCAACCACAACGAAGCAGCAACTAGCCCAAAGAACTGTCTATGTACAAGTGGAGAAAAGTGTTTCAAATTCAACAGCAACTCTGTACAGATGTGGCAGAGTTGGCAAGTACACAAGAAGAAGCAGATACCCGGATCCTACTACATGCTAAGCATGCATCTGGCAACTACTCGTCATCATCATAGTTGCTGAGGACACAGATGTATTTATTTTGTGTTTGGTATTCCAAAGTAGGATTGACTGTGCCATGTATATCAAATGTGGATCTGCAACTAGAATAAGGTATATTGATGTAAAGAAAGTAGCTGATGCCATTGGTCAGACTGTATGTGCCTCCTTGCTTGGGTTTCATGCCTTCACTGGATGCGATAGCATCAGCGCATTCAGTGGACGAGGAAAATTGGCTGCTCTGAAATTCTGAAGGAGAATGTCCAGTTCCAAGAGGCATTCAGAAAACTAGGGCAAGATTGGACATGGTCTGCAGAATTACTGACAAATCTGGAGGTGTTCACTTGTCGTCTTTACGTGGCTCAGACAGACATCTCAGAATCATGAAATGCGGTACCAATTATTCAAGAATCAAGAACGGAAACGTAGACTCTTCACAGTTGCCTCCATGCAAGGATTGCCTGAAGATGCATGCGTGAGGGCAAACACCAAGCAGCCATTTGGCAGAGATCCTGACCAGCAAGCCCAGCATACAAAATCCTATTGACAGTAATGGTGGACCTTGGATGAAGTGGGACAGCTCGCAGTCAACTGGATGACTGGTCCTTAGCCCCCAATGTTGTCCTGGAGTTCCTGTCTTGCAAGTGCAAGAGAAGCTGCCAGTTGCATCTTGTCAGTGCATGGTGAATGCTTGAAGTGCACAGTGCCTGCAGCCTACAAACATGTGACAACATGAAGGATCATGAGAAAATGATGACTTCACGGATTCTGACAGTTCAGAGAGTGATGATGAATGAACGAACAGATGTGAACTGTATATGTATTTGATGTTTAGTATTGTCTAATTTATGGATTTATACTGGAAGTTATGTTTTATTTTGATCATGTATTACTTTGAACTACTATGTCTGGAAGAGAAGTATATGCATCACAATGACTTTCCAACAAAATGTACTTGAAAGATATCATATTGTTTGTCACCATGTCAATTTAATGTTATTCTTGCTATAGTGATCTTTGGTTTACTGAAGGCAACTATAGGAAAGATTTAGCTCTGTAATTATCATATTGTGTCCTGAATATAAATAAGTCATGTACATGAAGTATGTGAGGAAATGTGTGTGTGAAAACAGCAAGTATGAAACTGTTGTGCTGTTTGCATCAAGGCTTTGGGTCAATAATAGAATAATCAGTTAATTATGGTTCAAATCTCTGAAAAAACTTCAGAATGTATATTGGTTTGAGGTCTAACATGTTTTGATAACTGTAATTTTATAATGATGAAAATGAGTCTCAGAAACAATTTAAATGGTCTGATAAAGTTTGTACTTTTAAACATGTTCCTCTTAGTCTTTTTTTTCTGGTTTTCTACCCTCTCTCCCACATTTAGCTGTACAGAAACTAAGACTA
>CM068954.1:87208253-87228100 GCA_035128595.1 Eptatretus atami | reverse complement strand
CAGGAGCTCACCAACCCAAAGGTTGACTTGATATTGATGTTACAACAAATGTCCATCAAACAGGCAGAGAGGACATTGATGGTTCAGAGCAAGGAATCCGTTTCACTAACATTGTGGCAGGCCACAAAATCCAACAAGGGAGACGCCTCCTTGCATGCGGAGGAAGTAAAATGAAACTGATTAGTTCATTTTGGAACAATAGCAGCAACCACAACGAAGCAGCAACTAGCCAAAGAACTGTCTATTTACAAGTGGAGAAAAGTGTTTCAAATTCAACAGCAACTCTGTATCAGATGTGGCAGAGTTGGCAAGTACACAAGAAGAAGCAGATACCCGGATCCTACTACATGCTAAGCATGCATCTGGCAACTACTCGTCAGTCATCATAGTTGTGAGGCACAGATGTATTTATTTTGTGTTTGGTATTCCAAAGTAGGATTGACTGTGCCATGTATATCAAATGTGGATCTGCAACTAGAATAAGGTATATTGATGTAAAGAAAGTAGCTGATGCCATTTTCAGACTGTATGTGCCTCTGCTTGGGTTTCATGCCTTCACTGGAGCGATAGCATCAGCGCATTCAGTGGACGAGGAAAATTGGCTGCCTGAAACTTCAAGGAGAATGTCCAGTTCCAAGAGGCATTCAGAAAACTAGGGCAAGATTGGACATGGTCTGCAGAATTACTGACAAATCTGGAGGTGTTCACTTGTCGTCTTTACGTGGCTCAGACAGACATCTCAGAAGTCAATGAAATGCGGTACCAATTATTCAGAATCAAGAACGAACGTAGACTCTCACAGTTGCCTCCATGCAAATGCCTGAAGATGCATGCTGTGAGGGCAAACTACCAAGCAGCCATTTGGCAGAGATCCCTGCAGCAAGCCCAGCATACAAATCCTATTGACAGTAATGGTGGACCTTGGATGAAGTGGGACAGCTCGCAGTCAACTGGATGACTGGTCCTTAGCCCCAATGTTGTCCTGGAGTTCCTGTCTTGCAAGTGCAAGAGAGCTGCCAGTTGCATCTTGTCAGTGCATGGTGAATGCTTGAAGTGCACAGGTGCCTGCAGCCTACAAACATGTGACAAC
Source organism: Eptatretus atami (assembly GCA_035128595.1). Taxonomy (NCBI): domain Eukaryota; kingdom Metazoa; phylum Chordata; class Myxini; order Myxiniformes; family Myxinidae; genus Eptatretus; species Eptatretus atami. Next base: position 87,227,010 of record CM068954.1, on the reverse strand, counting down.
ATGAAGGATCATGAGGAAATGATGACTTCACGGATTCTGACAGTTCAGAGAGTGATGATGAATGAACGAACAGATGTGAACTGTATATGTATTTGAGTTTTAGTGTCTAATTATGGATTTATACTGGAAGTTATAGTTTTATTTTGATCATGTATTACTTTGAACTACTATGTCTGGGAAGAGAATTATGCATCACAATGACTTCCAACAAAATGTACTTGAAAGATATCATATGTTTGTCACCATGTCATTTAATGTTATTCTTGCTATAGTGATCTTTGGTTTACTGAAGGCAACTATAGGAAAGATTTAGCTCTGTAATTATCATATTTGTGTCCTGAATATAAATAGTCATAGAAGTATGTGAGGAAAATGTGTGTGTGAAAACAGCAAGTATGAAACCTGTTGTGCTGTTGTCATCAAGGCTTTGGGTCAATAATAGAATAATCAGTTAATTATGGTTCAAATCTCTGAAAAAACTTCAGAATGTATATTGGTTTGAGGTCTAACATGTTTTGATAACTGTACATTTTATAATGATGAACAATGAGTCTCAGAAACAATTTTAAATGGTCTGATAAAGTTTGTACTTTTAAACATGTTCCTTTAGTCTTTTTTTTCTGGTTTTCTACCCCTCTCTCCACATTTAGCTGTACAGAAACTAAGCTACTCTCCAGAAATGTCCATCATGCTGTTTTGAGTTACAGATACATATGGGTAACAGAAAATAACTAAAAAATCTGGTGCCCTCTCATGGTAGCAATTTCCAGAATTTGGCCATGTAGCTCATGGACTACATCCCTCCTATCGCTCTCCTCCCTTCCTCCTCACTTCCTCCCACCCCTTTGCCCTGCTCTCTCTGCCCTCCCTCCCTCCTTTCTCTCCCTTGCCCTCCCCTCTCTCCACCTCTCTTCCCTCCTCTTCTCTTCTCCCTCTCTCCCCTCCTTCCTCACTTTGCACCCCTCCTCACTCTCCCCCATCCCCCACACAGCTTGTCTCTCTCCCCTCCCCTCCTCACTCTCCCCCCCCACCCCTCCTCGCTCTCCCTCCCCACCCCTCCTCGTCCCCTCCAACTCTCTCTCTCTCTCTCTCTCTCTCTCTCTCTCTTCTCTCCTCCTCTCCCCTCCCTTCCCCTCCCTCCTCTGTGACAGGTGGTGGCTCGTGTGTTTATAAGTTATGAATTGTCAGAAAATGACTGTTGAAAACCCCCAATAAGGTGTAAAACTATAAAGTTTCATCACAATTAACTTTGGGAGCTCAAAGCAGTTTGTGGAGCACTCACCAAGTGCCTTAAGTACTCAATTCTCTCAATGAATTTATACATTCGGCACATGCCTTAATTTTTTTCTTCACTCAATATAATTCTCCAAAGAGTAGAAAAATCGACGTTTAACGTTTCGGCAATTTTTAATATGGAGAAGGAGGGATCACAGCCTTGCTTGCTTTTAAGTAAATACGTAAATGCTCTGCGATATAAGAATCGTTAATTTCTTTAAATTTTCCATTTCGCTCCAGATTTTGACACGTTAATAATCCACATGCTCCGATCCTCAAAATCTGAAGACAGATTTTAAATTTATACATTAATTAGTCCGTGAGAGCACATCATGGTTCCAAGGCAAGGTATTTTTGAGCAGGCCGAAACAAATGATACATTAAGACTCGTGCGAGGGAGAGCGGGTTGATGAAGGATAAACTTGTTTTTGTTTTTTTCATGATGAGATGAGTTGATTATCTTCAAAACGGGTGTTTAAATTTACCCGAACACCCAGTTTTCATTCGTGCACTCCCTTGGAGTTCCCTTAGTATGCGTGCAAACTTTTGGGTCACTAGGTTTCATGGTTTTGGAGTTATAGAGGAGGGACGCTGACACGCTGATTGATTGACACACACTGACGCACTGATACCCATACATATAATAAATACTCTCCAAGCTGCTTGGTAATGGAACACACCCCTGTTTCACCATTCTCTTACCTTACCATCTGCTCTATTTGTCGTTTTGCGAAGATATTTGTGATGACTTTATTGCTCAACTTTCAGTGCTATTCATCAATGTTTGTTTGCAAGCCAAGGTGATGGAGTCGACAGTGGAACAGGCCATATTTGCTTGATTTAATTGTTTTTTTTTTGTTTTTTTTACACAGATCGCATTGTTGGGTGGTTGCTGGACTACCGGTATTCTCAGGTTTTCCGTCTATCTGTTTGTATGTAATGGACAGCTCTGGAGGCCAGAGGAGTCACCCGATTTTGATGAAACTTGACTCTGGTGGGTTCATACCAGGTCTAGTTGTATGCTTTTGAGCACCGTTGCTATGGACGCCACCGTTGCCTAGCAACAGGACTTTGAAATTTTTGAAAAAATCCGAAAAATATTTATATATTTTTTTTTTCGAAAATCAAATCGGCTTCGCGCTTTTATGCGCACGATAATCAACCTCTTTGTCAAAAATTTCAGCCCGATCCGTCAAAAACTGTATGACTAGTATGCAATTATATAGCGACCACCCATGTCGCCTACCGGCTTGTTTCATCTTTTTGTGTGAATCTGCTTTCATTTCGGATGTTATTTAATTAGGAGCTTGGATCGTGTTATCTTCCATATAAAAGCGAATGAGACATTGTTAAGATTTCGTAAGTATATTGATGACTTCCGTCCTCTGTTGGTGTGTTTGTTGTGTGTGTGTGTGTTTGCTTGTAGGCACGATAACTCGAGAACAGAAGAAGCTGCCAATGTCAAATTACACCACGTGATTCAGGAGGGTGATGGCTAGTGCTGATTAGATTTTGGTCAAAATCGGTCAAAGGTCAGAGTCACAGTGAGGTCAAACATCCCAAAAAAAAGTTATAACTCGAGAACGGAAGAAGCTACCAATGTCAAATAAACCACGTGATTCAGGAGGGTGATGGCTAGTGCTGATTAGATTTTGGTCAAAATAGGTCAAAGTCAAGGTCACAGTGAGGTCAAACATTCGATTTTGATGGTTTGGTGCAGAATCATCGTAGAAACTTCTGGTTTGCTTCGCTACCCTTCTAGAGACAGCTTTTATTAGACAAGGTCAGAGGTCAAGTTGACGATTTCGTAAGTACCAGTCTATGACTGCTTGTTACTTACGAAATCTAAAGATTTCGTAAGTATATTTATGCCTTCCGTTTCTGTTGTTTGTTTGTTACTTACGAAATCTAAAGATTTCGTAAGTATATTGTGACTTCCGTTTCTGTTGTTTGTTTGTTTGTATGTTTGTTTGTAGGCACGATAACTCGAGAACGGAAGAAGCTACCAATGTCAAATTACACACGTGATTCAGGAGGTGATGGCTAGTGCTGATTAGATTTTGGTCAAAATCGGTCAAAGGTCAAGGTCACGGTGAGGTCAAACATATTCCGTAAATTAACTGGAGAAATGTGAGTATTTTGCTTCGCTCGACGTTACGAGTTCGTTTTAACTTCGATTTTAATTTTGTCTTCAGTTTTTGCGATCGCTTAGGACGCTTAAACTCGGTGTCGAAATTCTGGTAAAAATCGGATGTTTTGGAGACGTTTTAAGATTGTATAAAAATATTTCACTCGAAGCGTCAAGGGTCGTCCCATGATGCATGCGCTCGAGCAGACGTCACGGGTCGTCCATGATGCAGTGCGCTCGAGCAGACGCGTCGTTGATTGACGTTAAGGTTTTGCATGGAGAAATGGATATTTTTGCTTCGCTCGACGTTACGAGTTCGTTTTAACTTCGATTTTAATTTTGTCTTCGGTTTTGCGATCGCTTAGGACGCTTAAAACTCGGTTGTCGAAATTCTGGTAAAAATCGGATGTTTTGGAGACGTTTTAAGATTGTATAAAAAATATTTCACTCGAAGCGTCAAGGGTCGTCCCATGATGCATTGGCTCGAGCAGACGTCACGGGTCGTCCCATGATGTAGTGCGCTCGAGCAGACATGTCGTTATTGACGTTAAGGTTTAATTGCGTGGGAAATGGAGATTTTTTGCTTCGCTCGACGTTACGAGTTCGTTTAACTTCGATTTTAATTTTGTCTTCGGTTTTTGCGATCGCTTAGGACGCTTAAAACTCGGTTTTCGAAATTCTGGAACAGCGATGAATAACTGATATATAATAAATAATAAGTCTTTTATCAGATTCTTCTGAAAGTAATACACCTATTATCTGGCATATCCTGCTGGTACTGAATCACTTTAAAAAAAAAAAAATGGATTTTTATAAGAAATCTAGTTTTTGTCTGGGACTCATTATCTGAAAACCACAGTGTAAAATCGTAGACCACAATGAATTCAGAATTCAAGCCCCCTTGGGCTTCTGACTGATTCATGCTTTTATTAGACAAGGTCAGAGGTCAAGTTGATGATTTCGTAAGTACCAGTCTATGACTGCTTGTTTGTATGTTTGTTGTTTGTAGGCACGATAACTCGAGAACGGAAGAAGCTACCAATGTCAAATTACATCACGTGATTCAGGAGGGTGATGGCTAGCGCTGATTAGATTTGGTCAAAATCGGTCAAAGGTCAGGTCACTGAGGTCAAACATAATTCCGTAAATTAACGTGGAGAAATGTGAGTATTTTTGCTTCGCTCGACGTTACGAGTTCGTTTTAACTTCGATTTTAATTTTGTCTTCGGTTTTTGCGATCGCTTAGGACGCTTAAAACTCGTTGTCGAATTTCTGGTAAAATCGGATGTTTTGGAGACGTTTTAAGATTGTATAAAAAATATTTCACTCGAAGCGTCAAGGGTCGTCCCATGATGCAGTGCGCTCGAGCAGACGTCACGGGTCGTCCCATGATGCAGTGTGCTCGAGCGACGCGTCGTTGAGTCAAGTTAAGGTTTTCCGTGTGCGCGGTGACGGTTTTTTCAAATAGATGGTGTTTAAAAGTCATTTTTTATCCCAATAAGGTTATCGTCGCATACCTGACTCGCTGAGCCGTCGGATTATGTAAAGATTGTTGTGATGGCCGAATATTACGGTTTTGTGACTTTGATAAAATAATATTAAATAATTGCGTGAGAAATGCCGATTTTTGCTTTGCTCGACGTTACGAGTTCATTTTAACTTCGATTTTAATTTTGTCTTCGGTTTTTGCGATCGCTTAGGACGCTTAAAACTCGGTTGTCGAAATTCTGGTAAAAATCGGATGTTTTTATGAGATTTATGTCGGGTGTCGTATCTGAGGTATTATGCACTGAAGATTTGCTAATGAGGGGATTGTAACACACAGCATTACGCGCTCGTTTGCGTCGCTACCTTCTCTAGAGACAGCTTTTATTAGACAAGGTCAGAGGTCAAGTTGACGATTTCGCAAGTACCATTCTATGACTGCTTGTTACTTACGAAATCAAAGATTTCGTAAGTATATTGATGACTACCGTTTCTGTTTGTTTGTTTGTTTGTTGTTTGTTTGTAGGCACGATAACTCGAGACGGAAGGAGCTACCAATGTCAATAACACCACGTGATTCAGGAGGGTGATGGCAAGTGCTGATTAGATTTTGGTCAAAATCGGTCAACGTCAAGGTCACGGTGAGGTCAAACATTCGATTTTTGATGGTTTGGTACAGATAACTCGAGAACGGAAGAAGCTACCAATGTCAAATTACACCACGTGTTTCAGGAGGGTGATAGCTAGTGCTGATTAGATTTTGGTCAAAATCGGTCAACGGTCAAGGTCACGGTGAGGTCAACATTCGATTTTTGATGGTTTGGTACAGAATCATCGTAGAAACTTCTGGTTTGCGTCGCTACTTCTCTAGAGACAGCTTTTATTAGACAAGGTCAGAGGTCAAGTTGACGATTTCGTAAGTACCAGTCTATGACTGCTTGTTTGTTTGTTTGTTACTTACGAAATCTAAAGATTTCGTAAGTATATTGATGACTTCCGTCCTCTGTTTGTGTGTTTGTTTGTAGGCACGATAACTCGAGAACGGAGAAGCTACCAATGTCAAATTACACCACATGATTCAGGAGGGTGATGGCTAGCGCTGATTAGATTTGGTCAAAATCGGTCAAAGGTCAAGGTCACAGTGAGGTCAACATTCGATTTTTGATGGTTTGGTACAGAATCATAGTGGAAACTTCTGGTTTGCGTCGCTACTTCTGTAGAGACAGCTTTTATTAGACAAGGTCAGAGGTCAAGTTGACGATTTCCGAAGTACCAGTCTATGACTGCTTGTTTGTTTGTTTGTAGGCACGATAACTCGAGAACGGAAGAAGCTACCAATGTCAAATTACACTACGTGATTCAGGAGGGTGATGGCTAGTGCTGATTAGATTTTGGTCAAAAGTCAAGGTCACATGAGGTCAAACATAATTCCGTAAATTCATGTGGAGAAATGGAGTATTTATGCTTCGCTCGACGTTACGAGTTCGTTTTAACTTCGATTTTAATTTTGTCTTCGGTTTTTGCGATCGCTTAGAGCTTAAAACTCGGTTTGCGAAATTCTGGTAAAAATCGGATGTTTTGGAGACGTTTTAAGATTGTATAAAAATATTTCACTCGCCGCGTCACGGCTCGTCCCATGATACAGTGCGCTCGAGCAGACGCGTCGTTGAGTTACATTAAGGTATAATTGCGTGGAGAAATGGAGATTTTTGCTTCGGTCGACGTTACGATTTTTGATGGTTTGATACAGAATCATCGTAGAAACTTCTGGTTTGCGTCGCTACCTTCTCTAGAGACAGCTTTTATTAGGCAAGGTCAGAGGTCAAGTTGACGATTTCGTAAGTACCAGTCTGTGACTGCTTGTTTATTTGTGTGTTTGTTTGTTGTTTGTAGGCACGATAACTCGAGAACGGAAGAAGCTACCAATGTGAAATTACACCACGTGATTCAGGAGGGTGATGGCTATCGCTGATTAGATTTTGGTCAAAATCGGTCAAAGGTCAAGGTCACAGTGAGGTCAAACATAATTCCGTAAATTCATGTGGAGATATGGAGTATTTTTGCTTCGCTCGACGTATGAGTTCGTTTTAACTTTGATTTTATTTTTGTCTTCGGTTTTTGCGATCGCCAAGGACGCTTAAAACTCTGTTGTCGAAATTCTGGTAAAAATCGGATGTTTTGGAGAAGTTTTAAGATTGTATCAAAAATATTTCACTCGCGCATCACGGTTCGTCACGTGATGCAGTGCGCTCGAGCAGACGCGTCGTTGAGTCACGTAAAGGTTTTGCGTGTGCGCGCTGACGGTGTTTTCGATAAAGATGGTGTTTAAAAGTCATTTTTATCCAATAAAGGTTATCGTCGCATGCCTGACTCGCTAAGCCGTCGGATTATGTAAAGATTGTTGTGGATGGCCGAATATTACGGTTTTGTGACTTTGATAAAATAATATTAAATAATTGCGTGGGAAAATGGAGATTTTTGCTTCGGTCGACGTACGATTTTTGATGGTTTGGTACAGAATCATCGTAGAAGCTTCTGGTTTGCGTCGCTACCTTCTCTAGAGACAGCTTTTATTAGACAAGGTCAGAGGTCAAGTTGACGATTTCGTAAGTACCAGTCTATGACTGCTTGTTTGTGTGTAGGCACGATAACTCGAGAACGGAAGAAGCTACCAATGTCAAATTACACCACGTGATTCAGGAGGGTGATGGCTAGTGCTGGTTAGATTTTGGTCAAAATCGGTCAAGGTCAAGGTCACAGTGAGGTCAAACATTCGATTTTTGATGGTTTGTACAGAATCATCGTAGAAACTTCTGGTTTGCGTCGCTACCTTCTCTAGAGACAGCTTTTATGAGCAAGGTCAGAGGTCAAGTTGACGATTTCGTAAGTACCAGTCTATGACTGCTTGTTTGTTTGTGATGCTACTTATCTGAGCTCCAAGGTTAATCGTGAGTAAGGAGGGAAGGGTTGAGAGAGGGAGGAGAGGGATTGGGGTGGGAGTCTGCGGGGCGGGGGGGGTAGGTTGGAAGGAGGTGGGAGGGGAGGGGAGGAGGGGAAGGGATGGGGTGGGATTCCGGAGGGAGGAGGAAGGGGTGGGGTGAGGGAGGAGAAAGGATGGGAAGAGGGACCCAGCATTGCCAGGCAATGCCAAGTACCTTTGTTAGCTTATTATATGTATAGATAGATATAGTTTACAATACTGCACAATCAGTTTTGCAGATGTCAGCAGAATGCATTGTTTCAAACCCCATGTTGTGAGTCTTTTTGCTTGAATAGGCACTTGCAGAATTACCATGAAATTGGTGATACATGCAGAGTGAGGGTCGTCCCACAGACAGCGACATCAAGTGTGAAGTGTTCATGAAGTCTGAGCATTGGGATTTCGTGGCTGAAGTTGACAGACTAAAGCAGCATCTCTCAGAGACAGACTGTCATGTAACGTGATGGTGAAGCACCTGCTGGTATATCTACATTCCTTTCAGCAAAGAGAGTCAGGTTTGGGCTTAAAGATCAGACAAAATGGTCGATATCACTTCTGGATGGCCCATCGTTTCCTTGGCAATTTATGTATCGATGTGAAAACTAAGATTTATGTGTTTAGGGCGATTGGAGAAACTTTTTCTCGTCTGTTTAATTGAAGCTTTGTTCATCACATTCAATGCCACCATTCTTCTTTTTCTTCTTCCGTCAGTCAGTTCAGGCCGAACTCAGATGGCATTGATCGATCCTCAGCTTCCATTCCTCTCGATCAGGCATTGCTGTGTGTAGTTCCTCTGTCTTCAGGCACGTATCCTTCTCTACCATGTTGATGTAGCTGAGAGCTGCTCTGCCCCACTTTGGCCTTCCATGTTTAGGTGTCCAGAGTTAAAGATTGGAAACAGTTCGTTTTTGCGACGGGAACAGTGTCCGGCAGATCTGAGACATTTTCTTTTAAGTTTAACCGACAGCGCTGGAAGACAACCACATACAGTATGTCACTATTATATTGTTGAAAGTTTCTGTTTGAAACTTTATCCAAAGAATTTGGATTTCTCGGAGTTTAGGGAAAAATACTGGCCCTGGCTTGTTAGGCTCCAAGAAAGATGTTTTGACACCAAATAATGAGAAAATTTCTGGTTTTGAGGTGGTAAAAATGAGCTAAGGTACAGTATTTAGCTTGGCTGGTGCTCAACCATATGAAGTCTTTGTTTCCCTCGGCTCAGGCTATTTCCTTGGCTGAACAGACTCTTCGTGCAATTTTTGCCTTTTCTCGATGGTTTGTTTTTTTGTCACATTGTTGATCGCCTTTATCCTGGTGAAGTCTTGTTGGCCTTCATTTTGGCAAGGCCCTTGATGACTTTTATCCTGGTGAGGTCCTGGTGCTGGTTTAATGGAGTTATACTTACTTGCTCTTGTTCCTCCCACTCCATCTCCAGATACAAAATATATAAATGTAACGACTTAATGAGTTTTATGGAGTGAAATACGTTTCCATTTTAAATGGCTTTGAACCTTTTCCATGTTTTGCCTTAATTAATTAAGTCCACAGTTTAACGGATTTTTTTTTAAAAACACAATTATCTTTGGTACAACCTTTGTTTGGTATGTTCTGTTTGCAGAGATTCTTGAGAAAGAAGCATGCCACCTGGCTGATGCAATGGGAAGTTTCCTCTGTGTACCTGTACTCTCAAATGGTTCTGAACTCAATGAGCCAAAACTCCGATGATGCAGTGATCATGTCATTTGGAATCTATTTTTGTAAAAACTTTAAGAACAGACAGCACTTTGGTTCAAGTTAACGTTTAACATGGAAGACCAGCCACGAAGTTCAATTCAAAGTTTCAACTCTGAGTCCAGAGCATAGCATATCATGTGGCGGAGACTGGACGGTCAGTTGGAGGCTTGGCATGGACTGAACAGACAGGGCAGGGAGCTGACCTTCTGAGACAACAGCTTCACTCATCGGAGGGCAAGGATGCATGGAAGATGATACGCTAGGAGATGCTGTCGTCCTGCTGAACCACCATATGATCATCATACTGGAGCTGCAGCATCCAGCCATACTGCTTAAGCACCGTAGGTCAGAGAACAGATGAATGAGTGATTGATGCCATCATGCCCGTTACCATACTGGTGTTTGGTTGCGGAGTCACAGGTACTGTAGCCACAGAGTCTGAAAACAATGCCAAACACACACACACACACGGATATATAGAAAATCGAGTTATCGACTTCAACTCATCACTAAAGGTTGATGACTTTGTCCAGTCTGAGTGGTGTCAAGCTTGAGTGCAGGTGAATGCAGTCACAAGTACAAAAAGAAGTAAAATAAAAATAAAAATGAGGTATCGACATCAGACACCAGTGGACCAATTCGGCGTTGTGTTTGAAATAATATTATCCATTCGGTGACTCGGGTGTCATAAATGACCAGTGCCCATGGGAATAAGCTGCTCACCAAAAGGGGTTTGATGATAGTAGTCCTGCGCTTGAAAGGAGCAAAGACACATGTTAGATATGGTACGAAACTCCATGAGTGAAGAGAGCAAATGCATCACTGAAGAGAGGGATGCGAGCGCAGTTTAACTCCCGTGAACTTTAGTTTAACTCCAGTGGATGTCAAGTCTGTGAGTTATTTCCATGATAGTAAATAGCGAGTCGCCAGGCAGGAAAGTGTCCTCACTCTCGTTAAAGTCTTCCTCCACGCTCGTCCCTTGAGGGGGAGGTACTTGAGCCCAATAGTGTTGTCAGGCAAAATGATTGGTCAGAAACCAGATAAAAACCATGCCTACACTACTGCCATTGGTAGGACAAGTAAATGGATCAAAGTTCATGATGGAAAAGTACTAACAAGTTGGCACCGATGAAGAGTACACCACAAGTAGCCCCCTCCTAAATCGCTAGTGACCAGAATTTGTCCACATAGGAAGAAAGCGATCCATCAGAAAGGTGTAAATATTGTAATGTAAAAAATGAACAGTCCCAAAGTTTCAAGTTCAAAAAAAAACAAAACTGCACAAAACAAGCTGGACAATGGATTTGACGGCTAGATCTTCTTGGCCACCGGCACTTGAGGAACAGCTGCCGGTGCTGGTGCTGGTTGCAAGTGAGGGGTTGTTGGTGACACATGTGCAGTAGTCAGGTCATGTTTTACAAAAGTAAGCTTGAACCTGTCAATGTTGGCATTGTCATGTTTTCCATTGTAGTTAATAATGAAAAACTTGTCAGCACGTCGGATGACTTCAAACGCTCCGTCATATGGGAGTTGAAGTGGCTCCCTCACCGCATCGTTTCACACAAAAACATCAGTGCAACTCTGAATGTCTGAATTGGCCTGGGTTTGCCTGTGCTGTAGCCTGGTAGGTGTAGGTTTCAGGTTCTCATGTCTATCCATAGTGAATGTACATCGTTGCTCAGTTCCAAGTCCTGATTAAACTGACGAGGTGCCATAAACTGTGCCAGCAACTTGAGAGTTGTGCCAAAAACTAACTCAGCAGCACAGTAACTTAACTGCAGTTCGGACACCGATCAAGACTATAGAAAGACTCTCCGTCTAACTTGTATTTGCATGGGCTTTCAGAGATGCTTTCAACTGTCGATGGAATCGTTCCATGAGCCCATTAGGTGATGGGTGATAAGCTGTGGTTTGGGTTCTCCAATTGTCAAGTAGATCAGACAGAACTTGGAAAAGTGCTGATTCAAACTGATGACCTCGGTCTGTGGTTATTGTTGAGGGTGCACAAAACAGCTACCCAATGTGAGATGAATGCTTGTGCTACCATCCCTGCTGTCTGGTCAGGGATGGCATTTGCGACCGGCCAACAAATAAAACAAATGCATGCGAGCAGGTATGTATTGCCGTCTGATGGAGGTCGAGGTCCAACTAGATCAATGTGAACATGGTCGAATCTGGCGTCTGGTATAGAAAACGAGCCAAGAGGAGACCTCATGCGTCGATCGATATATTTTGGATCTCTGACATGCTCTGCAGGTTCTGAACCAGTCTCTGACGTCATGATTCATTCCCTGCCGGAGAAAACGCCAAGTCACTAAATGTTGAGTGGCTCTGATGCCAGGGTGAGACAAATTGTGCAGAGTGTCAAAAACTGCACATCAATACTCGCTCGGAACGTAAGGGTGAGGATCACCTGTGGAAACATCACAGGCAATCGTTCCCTCAGAAGTAGGGAGTGGTACCTCTGAACTGGAGTGATGTTGAATTGGTTCATCGCCTTTGTCATTCCTGCAGAGTTGTTTTTGCCACTGATGTGCCTCAAGTCTGTTGTGAACTGGGAAATGAAATCAAGATGTCATACTTTTCACAGAGAGTGATGATCGAGTCCTGACTTGAGAGCATAGGCCAATGGCTTGTGGTCTGTCTAGCTCTTGACGGAGATTATCCTCCCTTCCAGCATATGCCGAAAGTGTTTGACACCCATATAGGCTGTTAGAAGTTTTCCCCCAAACATGCTATATCTGGTCGCTGCAGGTTGAAAACACTTTGCGAAAAAGGAGAGTGGTTGCCAGATGTAATCTATATTCTGCTGCAAAACTCCTCCTACTCCCATGTCTGAGGCATCGACTGAGAGGCAGAGTGTTGCTTCAGCCTTGGGAGAAACAAAAAATGTGACCTCAGCTGATCTCACCTTGACCTCTTTGAAGGAAGACAATTCTTTTTCATCGAGGGTGATGGGGTGATTTTTCTTATTCTTGTTACGTGGAATATCTGTCAACGGCTGAGATACGTAGGAGGAGTTAGGGATGAAACGCCTGAAAAAGACACAAGGCCAAGAAACTCCCTCAACTTGCGCAGTGATGTGGGTGCAAGAAAGGCTTGTATGGTCTTGACTTTCTCGTCCAGTGGGCAAATGCCGCGTTTGTCCATGATGTGGCCGAGGCAGGTGAGTGATGCCACTCCAAACTGGCACTTGCTGGAATTGATGACAATGCCATACTTAACAAGGCGCTCAAAAAGTAATCGGAGGTGTGCCTCGTGTTCTTCCTCCGGAGGGCTTGCCACCAGCAGATCATCAAGGTAAGTGTAGATGAAAGGGTCACCATGGATGACATCATCGATCAACCTCTCAAACATCTGCGCAGCATTATGCAAGCCGAATGGCATGAAAACAAACTCGTAGAACCCAAAACGTGTTTAGGCCATCAGCCGTAAGCTGTATCATGCAGTTTCGTTCCAATCATCGGGGGTGGGGGGGGGGGTAGACAAAACCTTGATAATATGATAGTATATATCCAAATACATATGTATCCAAAAGTTCTCCACTCAAATAGCTGCAGTTATTGTGTATTTTCATCTTGAAAATCGATGCATTCCCCGCGCTCTCTCATTTGAATTTTCTCCACACGGATCACGTGTGGCCATGTGACTCCTCGACAGCCAGTAGATCGGCTGACATCGTATGCAAATTACGTCAGACTGCGTACCTACCAACCCTACCGATTCGCGTGTAGCCTACCATTTTCTATAGCTCCCAACGCATACCGATTTTATTAGTCACACAAACCGCATTTGGAAATTGTTATTGGAAAAAAATAAATAGTTGTGTTTTTTCAGTTTTGCGTTCGTTTCTCACTGCCAAGATCGTATTACACGGGCTGCTTCTACATTCTACAAAACTCGTGCCTGACCTTGATTTCTATCTCGTCAGCGATTGTTATTGCTTCCAAACTAAGCATGACCAATGGGACGACAGGAAACAGCGGGCATTCATTTCAAGACAACGCGCCATTTTCCATTCATGATCAAAGATTGCAGTTAACAGAGAGGACTCATCGCTTCAGTGCACGACAACATGCACACATCAGAAAAAAAAACCACCCCCACGCTGGGTCAACAAGTTTAAGCCAAGTTGGACAACAGAGTTCAAGTGTCAAGGCTTCGCGTAAGGGAGACGGACATGCCTTCTGTGATATGTGTCGCTCAGACTTCTCCATCAGTCATGGGGGATACAACTGTCACTGAACAGGACAACCGAGGTCGAACAGGGAGCTATTTGTCGGTTTCCAGGCAATGCAGCTCATTGTGAAGAAGCCCTAGAGGGGACCAGTGGAGTGACGAAATTCAGAGCAGAGGTCCGAATGTTCTACGTTGGTTCCCTGACCTACATGACGGACAAATTCCCATTCCAGGACCCTTTGATCGGGAATGCGGTCATCGTGGACCCAGCCTCCTCCAAGACAGCTTCCATGCAGAGCCTACTTACACTGTTGAACAGCTCCCTGCATCTGTTGCCCCAGAAGAGAACAGGGATGCGCTGTGCAGAGTTCTGCACATATCAGTCAGATGTCACCTGCCAGCATATGACCCAGAGGAGAGGGTGGATGTGTTTTGGGCAGCCATGGAGAAGATGATGGACCCTGCCACTGGCACCAGCCAGCCCATTTACCCATCGTCTGTAGACTGGCCAAACACATCCTGCTGATCCCTCACAGTAACGCCTACTGTGAGTCCATTTTCAGCATGGTCAAGGAAATGACAACTGATCAGAGGAGCACGTTGGGACGCGGCAAGGAAGGTCACACCAAGTCAAGCGTGTACGAGGACAGCCATGGTGTAGAAACACTCTGTGTGTTTGCTGGCAGGGAAGATAACATCTTCAAGCCGGATGGAGTCAGCTGCTTCTCGTGGGAAGCCAGATGCCGACCTTCTTAAGAAGGCCAAATCTGCCACCTACCAGGCTCTGAATAGCAAATGTGCATCTTAACTGTTCAAACCTGAAAACTGTAAATATGTGTGAAACTGTAAATGTTGTTGTCTTTCGGCTAGTCCTGTTAGGGTCGCCACGCAGATCATCCAGTATGATCCGCATACTGATTTGGCATAGGTTTTACGACGGATGCCCTTCTGACGCAACCCTGGTCGCCTCTTACGACACAGGGATAAGGATTGAGTTTCGCCATGATTCCAGGCTGCCCTACACCCTCTCATAGCGCGGCCCAGTGCAGAGCCCCCCATCTCAAGCGATCCTCCAACCCAAGCCTCCGAGTACCGGATTACAGGCGCACGCCACTACGCCCGGTATATGTGTGAAACTGTAAATATGTTATGAAATCAGAGTGGCCAGTCATTTCATTCATAAAGATGTATCAGTGAGTTTATGTAAACTCTTGTGTACACGTATGGGCACATACATGTAGAGCTTGGACAGTGAGTAATTTATGGAAACGTGACTGATGATCATGATGTCTTAGAAAATAAAGATTGGTGAGTAGATCAACCATGTTAAGTTTTCTCTTTTTCACTCCAAAAATATGTTGATATATTTCAGCTAACTGTGGTCTCAAAATGCAGGAGATTGCACCATTTTGCTTCATTTTGAAAAATGTATGGGGGCATGCCCCGGACCCCCCTAGGACGCGTGCAACTGCGTGCCTGCCGCTTTCCCTTCAAAAAGGGTTGGCAGGTATGAGACTGTCATGTGACCAGCTAAGTTGTCCAAGATGGCAGCTTCCTACAGGAGGAAATCACCGGCAGCTGATCGGCGATTTATCGGTAATTTTTGATGAATATGGCCAGTGAGGACGCTCCCCAGTGTATTATTCACCAGACAATGTAGCGAACGAAGAAGTCAAACGTTTTACATCTGTAAGATGGGATAAATGGAGATAAAGTGTCAACAAATGGCTCGTCTTAGACGGTCACGAACGACGTTTAGCGAGAGTGCCGGCGCGGGAGGACTAACCATTGTGCAACGCCAGCACATTGACCCATCGATATGAACGCCATTGACCCTGCCTCGGACAGCTTTATATATAGCCGGTCAGCCACGGCCGACATTACATACATACGTCCGGTGGAGCAGACAACTGGGCAGTCACCGCGCTGATCGACACTTGAGGCTCACCCAGTCAGGCGAGGATTGACTTTGCCGCATCGCTAGTGTGTGGCGTCTTCGTCTGGGAAGAGCAACCCTCGCCTCGCCATCTCAGGTGGGCTTGGGCCAGCCCCGCAGGGTTGAGTGATGTAACGGGCGCCGGGAGTATTGTGTGTCGCTGAGAGTTGATTCAATTATATTTATATATTTTACACCCATGTCGTTCGGCTCTAGTATTGGGACGTTCCAGACCTCACGGGGTGGGGACCCAGCCTCCTTACCTCACCCTTCAGCCCCTAGATGGCCCCGACTATACAATAGGGAAAGCGGGGTAACCTAATTTTGGCTTTTCGTGGGAGTTGCAGGTATCAACATGTCCAGCAATGTTCGATGCAGAGCGCAGTTTTTTTGGCGATGGTTCATACATGCAATCATCAAAATCGCAGAGTCATCATGCATGGTTTGTGAACAACGTTTCTCAGCCCCACGTATTCTTTTTGCATCATGAAGTGACGGTTGCAAGTGTTGTGATAGCCAGATGACTAGGGATTTCTTCACACTCAATATACACTCGTGCACTCTCGGCTAAACGTCGTTCGTGACCGTCTAAGACGAGCCATTTGTTGACACTTTCTCTCCATTTATCCATCTTACAGACGTAAAACGTTTGACTTCTTCGTTCGCTACATTGTCCTGGTGAATAATACACTGGGGGAGCGTCCTCACTGGCCATATTCATCAAAAATTACCGATAAATCGCCGATCAGCTGCCGGTGATTTCCTCCCTGCAGGAAGCTGCCATCTTGGACAACTTAGCTGGTCACGTGACAGTCTGACGTAATTTGCATACGATGTCAGCCGATCTATTGGCTGTAGGCGTGACTGGCCCACAGTGATCCGAGTGGAGAAAATTCAAATGAGAGAGCGGGGAATGCATCGATTTTCAAGATGAAAATACACAATAACTGCAGCTATTTGAGTGGAGAACTTTTGGATACGTATGTATTTGGATATAAACTATCATATTATCAAGGTTTTGTCTACCCCCCAATGAGTGGAACGAAACTTTATTTTCAGGCACTTCCTGAGCCATGGCTGATGGCCTAGTTGTGATGGCATTTTGTGTAAGTCAGTTGGCTCCACTGTTACTGGTGATGTGTTCTGAGTGTCGTCTTGGAGAAAAGCATGCACCTTCATCTCTTTGGCTCTGAAACTGAGGTACGCCTGATGAGCTCAGCCTTGAGTTTGATATAACGTTCTGAGGTGGAGGGGTAATTAGGAGGTCCTCTCTTCTTGTGCTATTTCTGGCTGGAGCGCCAGTAGGTACGTGGTTTAATCCGTCGTGTGAGCGTGGTGCCGGGGTTACCGTGCAGGGGTGCTGTATCGAGGAAGGTTTGGCCTCGCCGGCACGTTGTATCGTGTGTGTTATTAAAGTTGATTTCAACCTCACCAAGACTGGTGTTTGCCTTGGTGCTCCGTTGGGGATGCCCTTTAACCATTTGGCGTGGTGGCCGTCGGGATACGATTCCAGCACTCTTCACCCCGGAGACGCGATCGGCAGAAAGTCACTGTTACGAAAGCCATCTTCGAACCCCAATCCACCTCACGAGAGGTGAGCGGCCAACCAGTCACTCTGTAGCTGTGTCATAAACATGTCTGTACAACGTGCCCGTCGTCAAATGGCACCACACACCGTGCACCAAAGCAGTGGTCACTTAGCAAGAGTAACGGTGAACTCATTTGAAAATTGGAGACACAATTTTCTTTATATTTTATCACTCGATCCCAACTTTGCGCCCTTCCTCACTGAGGGCGTCACCTGGGAGAAGAAGAGCAGAGCGTTCCCTCTTCGTGGACTTGTGGGTGATGGTGAGGATGTCCCCTTGTGCGCGTCACACTGCCCAACAGAAAGTCACATACTGGAACTTATGCTGGGTCAGATTGCAAACTACTGCCCTGTGTATCCCGCAACACCATAGTCGAAACTCCACTCTGTAGTCAACATAGGCAATCGATTCGACAACATTTGGATTCCAGTCGACAGGCGCACACTTCATTGACTTGCAGAGGATACGCCATAACCCGAAGAGGCCATGAAGACTTATACCAACGCCTGATGGCGTTTGTGGAGGATAACTTGCTTCGACAAGATGGCGGCATCTTCCACCATAACCAGGCGATCACGGAAGATGAGGAATTATCTCCCTCGTTGGAGAACTTATTGTGCTCACATGGCTTCGCCTTGTCCACAGTGGACTCCCCGGACTCGTCAAACAACGCTATGGAACTGAACTCAGGTCCCGCACTTTAGCCTCCATCAAACCGGAGATATCCAGGCGCTTGACTCACTATTAGATGAGCTCCATGCTGCTGAAGATACAACGTCCTTGCGCACTTCAACATCTCGACACAGGTCCCCCGCCGCATCGTTCCCATCACTCAAAACCTCGTCAGTACTTTTCGGGGACTCGTTCAACAAACCTTACGAAGTCCTGTCCTCTGCAAACAAGTACGCCGCACTGATTACGGTCATTCCTCAGTGAGTGTCCTTTCCTCCCCGAACGAGATTGTCGGTACATCGCGCAGAGCACGCCATGTGGCTGACATAACTGAAGAGTCAGACGATCTGATTGATGAGACATAACATGCCCATATGGACAAGGTAGTTAATAACATAGACTTTACAGAACGTCCACTCTCGCGTGTCCAGACTCGGCAGTCTCCATTTCTAGACACCTTCCATGGCCACCACACAACCCGAGTTACAATCGACAGTGGGGCCACGGGTAACCTTGATTCGTGAGACAACTGTAGGAGGTTGGAGCCAAGATTCAGAAAGTGCACAGTCCGCTCGTGCAGGCTGATGGGTCTTCCCCTCTTCGTGGTTGGTGAGACCAGACTGACACTGACTCGCGACGGAAGGGAATTTCAGTTTGAGGGCCTGGTTGTCGATAATCTTGACGTAGAAGTACTAGCAGGAACACCTTTCATGGAGTCCAATGACATCTCAATCCTCCCTGCGAAGCATCAAGTTATCCTGGGTGACGGCACCACATAC
>CM068954.1:87193299-87205538 GCA_035128595.1 Eptatretus atami | reverse complement strand
GTGTGTGTAGGAGAGAAGGGGTGGTGGAGGAGTGTGTGTGTGTGTGGGTGTGTGTTGTTGTGTGTCATGTCTGTGGAGGACAGAGGTGTGTGTGTGTGTGTGTGTGTTGGTTGTGTCTGTTGTGGTGAGGGAAAGAGGTGTGTGTGTGTGTGTGTTGTGTGGTCATGTCTGTGGAGGGACAGAGGTGTGTGTGTGTGTGTGTTTGTGTGTGTGTGTGTGTGTTGTGTGTCTGTGTGGGTGTGTGTGTTTGTGGTGTGTTGTCATGTCTGTGGAGGGACAGAGGTGTGTGTGTGTGTTGTGTAGGTGTGGTGTGTGTTGTGTGTGTGTGTGTGTGTGTGTGTGTAGGAGAGTAGGGGTGGTGGAGGATGTGTGTGTGTTGTGTGTTGTGTGTGTGTGTGTGTGTGTGTGTGTCTGTAGGGAGGAGAGGGTGTGGGGGTGTGTGTGTGTGTGTGTGTGTAGGAGAAGAGGGGTGTGGAGGAGTGTGTGTGTCATGTCTGTGGAGGGAGAGAGGTGTTGTTGTGTGTGTGTGTGTGTGTGTGTGTGTGTGTGTGTGTGTGTGTGTGTGTAGGAGAGAGGTGTGTGTGGTGTGTGTTGTCATGTCTGTGGAGGGACGAAGGTGTTTGTCGTGTGAGGGCAGAGGTGTGTGGTGTGTGTGGGAGAGGTGTTGTGGTGTGTGTGTGTTGTGTGTTGTTCATGGTTGTGGAGGCAGAGGTGTGTTGTGTGTGTGTGTGTGTGTGTGAGGGAGAGAAGGGTGGAGGAGAGTGTGTGTGTGTGTGTGGAGGAGGGGGTGCAGCAGCGTTTGGAGGTGTGCAGTGGCGTTGAGGAGGTGTGCAGCGGTGTTAGGAGGTGTGCAGTGGCGTTGGAGGAGGTGTGCAGCGGTGTTGGAGGTGTGCAGCGGTAGTGTTGCGGGGTGTGCAGCGGCGTTGGAGGACGTGTTGCAGCGGCGTTGGGGGTGTGCAGCGGTGTTGGGGGAGGTGTTGCAACGGCCGTTGGGGAGGGTGTGCAGCTGGCGTGGAGGTGTGCGGAGGAGTGTGTGGTGGAGGAGGGTTGGTGCAGCGGCGATGAGCGTGTGCAGTGTGTTGGGGAGGGTGTGTGGAGCGAAGGGAGGTGTGGAGGAGGGTGTTGTGCAGCGGCGTTGGCAGGTGTGCAGTGGTCGTTGGGTGTGCGGAGGAGGGAGTGTGTGGAGGAGGGTGTGTGCAGCGGCGTGAGGTGTGCAGTGTGTTGGGGGTGTGCGGAGGAGGGAGTGTGTGGAGGTAAAAACGAACGTTAACAGATCCGTGTTATCGAAACCCAATGACATCATACACAAGTTTGTTCAGACGAGTTTAAACTGATTTGTGATTTACATTGAACCGGTTCCTGCACACTATTTATTATTTATTATTTATTATTTATTATTTATTATTTATTATTTATTATTTATTATCGTGTCATTCCAGGCAGCGGCTCCGTGCTTGCAGCACCAACGTCTCTGATGATGAGTTCTACCAAAGAACCACATTGATGATGCTTCAACGAGACTCACCCGACATGATGTTCGTGGACAGCTACAGCCGTGTTGGATTCGTGATTAATGGAAACTCTGTCATGGGTCCTTGTGCTCTCATTCCCAACGCCATCCTGCAGTGGAACGTCCGTGTGTTTCTTTGCTTTTCCACGTCTAACTTTGCATGGTGGAAGTTCGAATCCCTAAAACAACCTGAAGCCGCGTCGCTAGATGTCTGTAGTGTTGATTTTATTTCTCATATCTTGTATCTCCTGAAATGATGTTCCGATGTGTTTGCTGTGATTGTGCATTCTCTGAAAAAAAAGATTCTTTGGAAATGCGATGTATGTATAAATAATCGTGTCTTTCTGTGCCCTCTAGGTTAGGGACTGGAGGGATATCAATGAGGAAAGCCTGTCCTTGTTCTACCTCATTGAGCCACGATTAGGTAAGCCGAGCTGATCCAAATAAACCGACGGTCTCGCCGTCTCTGTCCATGCGCACCGATGTTGTTGAGCGGCAATGCTTCTGTGCAACTTCAATCGAAATCTACCCTGAGCTGTCCAACGACATGTTTGTACGCAGACCAGTTCATTCCATAGTACCCTTTTGCTTTTACACCACCTTTCGAAGGGGTTCTGTCTTGTACTCGTTTGGTGATATCATTTGTTACCTCCGCCACTGAAGGTGAAGGTTATGTTTTCATTCCTCTCTGTCTGTTTGTCTGTGTACAGGATATCTCAAAAAAGTTGGAGACAGATCCGGGTGGAATTTTGGGGACATGTTCGGTGTAGGACGAGGATGAACTGATGAGATTTTGGTGAAGATCCGGATCCGGATCCGACTACTAGAATTTTAAAAGTTTCTTCACCATTGAGAGATCGGGCTAAACTGATATAAAGCACAATATCTCAAAAAGTTCCGGACGGATTCGGATGGAATTTGGTGGACATGTTGGGTGTGTCACAAGGAAGAAATGATTCGATTTTGGTGAAGATCTGGATCTGGATCTGGATACGATAAATATTTAATTTTTTTTAAAGTGATTCTTCACCATTGATATATAGGGCCAAAAACGGTACATGGCGTGATATCTCAAAAATGTATTGGGCCAGATATGTTCTGCTGGATCAGGCATTGCATGGCTGAGGTATGCACTCTACCTAGTGCCCTTCTAGCTTTCAATATATTCCTCCGAGGGATTATCTTGTCCATCTGGGTATTAGTTGCATCAATTTCCTTGCATGGACGTTGTTGCTGTCTGTATCCCATGTTTGTGCTCTGTGTTTTGGCATTATTTACAGTGGCTACAGCAAACTTTCATTAATTTTGAGACAGGAATTGTGTTTCACTTGAAGAATAGAACCTGTCTACTCTTTTCAAAAGGTATCGTGGATCTTTATCATTTCTAAGCAGCTAGTTTAATCATATCATCCACTCCTCCACAGGAAAACAGTATTACTTACTGCATCCTTGGAATAAACTGAGGAGGGGGGGGGGGGATGGTTTCTGGGTGGGAGTTGAGGATGGACACACTGGTGGTGTACCTGTGGGGAAAATCATCGCAATTATATCCTAACTGCCGTCCCTTTTTGGTGGGAAGAGCTTTGTCTACATGTGAGATCAACTTTTATTGGGTAGTCGATCTCGTCGAAAAAAAAAATTTTTTCAAAAATTTTTTTGGGGAAATTTTTTCTACCCTTATTATCAGTATTTCCGTCGATATGTTTGTCTGTCTGTCTGTCCCTCTGTTCGGTCCAGTGCTCCGTTAATACAATGGCGGATTTCGATTGATGGAAACTGTTGGTAGGTTCATACCATGACCTAGTTGTGTGCAAATGAGAACCGTTGCTATGGACACCAGCGTTGCCGAGCAACGGGACTTTGAAATTTTTCAAAAATCATAAAAAATTTATTTTTCAAAAATCGGGCCACGAGCGACTGTGAGCAGTACATTCAGCCATATTGTCAAAAATTTCCAGCCGAAGGAGAGAGATTTGAGAGCAGAGTGCCGGCGCCAGTATGTATTAAGATCAAATCCGCGTAGTTTCTGATTTCTTTGGGAATTTGATTGATTTTGCTTCAACACTTGACACTGCAATTGAATGTATTTAGTTACAAAATCAGCAATTAACAGGATTAAAATCACTACCTCTGATAATTAATGTACAATTTGGCACAATGCTATTGTTGACGAAACAACATTTGAAAGCAGATTTGGTCCAAAATTGCTCCATGGGCCAAACACTTGAACCTAACTGTATGCAGTTGTTTGAAAGAGACCACACAAACGACTCGGTGTTGTTGGAATATCCGAAACCATCCTTTCTTCAACAACATGGACTGGGACGCTCTGGAGAGAAAGGAAGTTACACCACCCTTCAAGCCCAAAGTGGTATGTGAGGAGCTTGTGTTGGTTTTGTCAAAAGTTAAGCAACTTGTCATGTCATTTATGTAGGATGGAACTAATTGACTTTGCATGCCCCCCTTTTAATTTTTTTTTTTTAAACTCTTTCCTCTCCCATGATGACTATCGAAAGCCAATGTATAACTACGTGAAAGTAAGCAAATATCTCAAATCTTGCATTACTTTACAGTTCTCAGCCAGTGACTGCAGCAATTTCGCACAGGAGTTCCTGTCCGAAAGCCTCGTCTGTCATTTGGTGACAGCCATGTGATTGGTTCCATAAACCAAAGGATTTTTGAAGGTTTCTCCTTTGTCAGTCCCGATTTACACAGACATCTCCATTAAAGGGCGTGATGACCCGTGGCCCACCCACACAACCTATCTCCTACCACGAGCAGGAATTATCCAGGCCGTCCACAAGAGGCTGTTGCAACCTTTGTTGTAAACATGGACGCCGCACCCCCAGTGAGAGCGAAGCAGGTATAAAATTGTGCACGCGCTGGTGATGTGATGTTAAATATTATTTATGTCCCTATACTTAATTTTTGTAATAAATTCATTGATGTCATAAAAGTTTAATTATTTTTTGTTTTAAATTCCAAAAACATTCATGAACCATCGCATCATTCAAACATATAAAACATTCATTTTGTACACACTGCGTGTATGTTTGTCTTGGTTCTTGGTGAAATAAAGTACAATTTTCATTTTATATTTGCACTTATTTACACAAGTTGATATATGGCCACGAGATACACACACTCGCTTCCAAGCCATCTAGCCTGGGTTTGCATCCCGACCCAGCTGTTTCACAGGCAGGGCGATTCATCAATGTGTGTGCCATTCCTCGGATAGACGTTAAAACTGGCCATCCCGTCTGCCAGCATTAGTTGGACATTAAAGATCCCACAGTGTCCTTCATGAAGAGTAGGCAGCTATCTCCGGCACCATGTCCAAAAATAAACACGCAAATGAATCAAAAACTATCTTGTACACTCATATCTTAACCTTTCCTTCAAAAGGCAGGCAGAAATTCAAGACAAAGCCAAAGTGATCATGATGCAGGACCAGCGAGACTAATCATTCTCTGGAAGCTTTGAGGGTGGAATGAGTGCTGCACCAACAATTCTTCGATCAGACAATGAGGAAGTTGAACGTGGCACAGGCATTGGGCTGTGGGCAACAAAGAACTTCATCAGTTTTGTTTCAACTCAGCTAACAAGGTGTTCTCTTATTGATTCTCTCAATCATCAAACCAACCTATTTCAGTCACTGCAGAGCAATAACCACCCCCAATTCATGTTGAGAGGCTTTCGGCATACTCACCACACTTGAAGTGTGGGTTGGCAAGAAGGATGTACCAAAGCAAATTGTACAAAAAGCCAATTCAAGTAATTATCACCCATCCAATAAATAAATGTCATTTTCTGTCTGCCTGCCTGTCTGTGTGTGTGGAACACCAATCACACAAAAACTACTGGGCCAATTGCCACCAAACTTGGCACATGGACCAAGTTCGACCTCGTGGTGAATAAGGGCTACTTGGTTTCATCTGTATTCGTGGGGTTGGGAGGGAAGGTCAACAAAAATTCTCTATGTAAATGTGTATCGTGTAGCGCCAACCCGGTGGTGGTGGCAAAGGGTGTTAGCTGTGGAGATAACTTGCCCCAGAGAGAGGGAAGCCCCAAAGCCACCTCCATTAATCAGGGAGGGAGATGAAGGGGTGGGGTGGGGAGGTAGTCCAGATGAGAGGGGGTGGGAGGATGCAGCTGTTGGAGGGGAAGGGTTGGGAGGAGGGAGGGCAACGCCGAACACCTCTGCGAGTCAGAAAATAAACTCTCTCTGGTGAAGAATCACAAAAAAAATTCTCATATTCTATCTTCACAAAATCAAATAAATTTGTCCTTGTTACATACCCAACCGGGATCTCCTGATGAAGGATATAATTAAATAAGGCCGTTAATTATTCTTCAAAATGGGTGTTTTAATAAACCCAAACTCAAATTTTCACTCTTGCACTTCCTTGGAGTCCCATAGTATGCATGCAAAGTTTCAGGCTCATAGGTTTCATGGTTTGGAGTTATGGAGGAGAAACATATACTTATCGTCTAAATTTTCATCGAATGCTAACATCCCTAAAAAACCATTTTGGAAGACAACTACTTCATATAAATGATAACAGTCCTCAACATGGTTTGGCTTGTTGTGCAAATTAGATACTTGGACCAATGGAACACACAAAAACGCGCGCACACACACACACATGCTTATTTAACATCAGGCCACTGTCCACCACCACCACCACCACCACCACCACCACCACCACCAAAGAACATGGTGACTACGTGATACAAGATAATCTTACCGTGCCTTGCACCTCAACCCCAATTCCTTTTCTCTTCATGAACTTCAGTAGAGCTGAATCCAACCTCTGAGAGCAGTCACCGTACCCAGTAAAAGCATCTCTGGGGACAATAAAACAAACACCAAGCTACTCACCACCTGATGAACTTAAACATTCTTAGAGCTTCACATATGATCCACATTCAAATAGAATTTTCATTCTGTGAGGACAGCTTGCTTGCCTCCAAGTTGTCTGGTCTGGATTCCATTCTCAATTGGATCACAACAGAAAGCACTTATCATGGTGATTCGCAGGCAGAAGATTTTGTCAAAGAGTGAGGTTCATAGCTGCAACACTTAGCATGTCACATGAGCAGGTCCGATACCCTGTCTACATGGGGCTACACCCTGGACAGCCAAGTGGTTATTGGCCGCTTTTATTGTGCGAGGAGGGTTTTAAGCCCTTTGTTCCAACGATCCCAATAGTGGGGAAACAGTCATCACGTAAAGGACAGACAATAAATTATCATAACCTGCAATCTTTTTAACAGCCCAATTATTTCCGCCTTAATGTGGGATTGACAGGGAAGGTTTTTGGCCAAAGTCTTTCACAAATCGGCTAACCAAGCCTGATGTTCGATTGGAGGCAGCAGGAATTTGGATTTGTCCAGAATATATGTGATAACTCGCCTACTCTTCAAGAAGACACCAAAGGATCTTTAAGATCCACCAACAACCACTGCCAGAGAGAAGAGTCCTCCGGCTTAAAGTCCATTGGATGGATTGCGCACACGTTGCCGCATCACCGTGCATGCAAAAGAGCAGGGTGAGTTTAGAGGCTGGATTGAAATGTGAACCCAGGCTAGACAGCTCAAAGGAGAGTGCACAGACCTCGAAACTATATTGCCAGCACAATAATTTTAATAACTCCCATTCTGATGTACCATATTCTGTGACAAAGCATGGGTGTGCTGCCGAAGCAGTTTCTTGGCAAGAGGATATACTGGGTGGTTTGCAATGCCTTCCCGCGCAGTAGTGAAGTCAAGAATTTAACTTAGCCATGGTGCCGATGATAGCTTGCCTACTCTTCACAAAGGACATCATGGGATCTTTAACGTCCACCGACTGAAGCCGGCAGATAGGACACACACAGTTTTATGTCCATCTGAGGGACTCTTCTAGCTCTTCTATGACCCTGCCTGTGAAACATCGGGATGAAAGTTTATAGCTGGTTGGGATTTGAACCCAGGCTGGACAGCGAAGAGGCAAATGAGGATACCTCTAGGTTTCACCCAGGCCATCGTGACAGCCCAATGTTAATAATAACTGTAATGGCACTCGGTAGAGTGCATACCAGCGCCAAGTTGAAACAGCTTACACTTTGTATCCCACTGATATGTCAGATCTGGATCCGGGCCTTCACCAAAATTGAATCAGCTTGTTCTTGTCACGTCACAACTCATCCACATAGTTCTGGAATAACTTGTCCACAGTTTTTGAAATATCATGTATATATCATTGTTGGCCCCATCTTAAAAAAATTAAAAATTCTTGTATTTGGATCTTCACCAAAAGCTAATGGATTCGGTTCGTCACACACACCCAACCTGTCCACCAAATTTCAACAAAATCAGTCACAATTTTTTGAGATATCCTGTTCACAGACAGACAGAAAGGGGGGAAACATAACCTCCGCCACTGAAACAAATTTTGATAATTACGTCATTGGTCACATGGTTGGCAGCCATATCGGATTTTAGCGAAAACCTTAAAAAAAAAAAAACTCCTCTCAAACAGCCAAACTGATCGAAGCAAAACTAACCGAATCATCAACTACACATAGGGATTAAAGTTTGATAACTAAAACATCATTGGTCACCTGGTTTGGCAGCAATATTGGATTCAAGGAAGAAACCTTAACATTTTGTCTCCACCAGACCACCGCATTGTAGACGTCATCGAAAGAAAACTACATTCCACATGGGAGTATTTTTTTTTTTCAATCTAATATGGCTGCCCGACCACATGACCTATGGCATAATAATTAAAAACCCAACTCAAAGTGGGTAGTCCATCACATGTATGAAGTTTCACATGATCAGATATGGTTTGTTTTCTATCCAATACGGCTGCCACACAACTTCACGATGACGTCATCATTATCAACTGCAAGCCTCAAGGGTAGTGGATCACATGTTGTAAAAGTTTCATGTCTTCATAGGTTAAGCGGTTTCAGAAAAAGAATTTTTGAAGATTTTTGTTCATCAATCAATATGGTTGCCATACCTGTAACCGATGACATTTTATTATCATCCTTTTACCTCCAAAGCTAGTCGATGACTACTTAAAGTTTCGCGGCATTTGGTTGGGCGGTTTGAAAGAAGGGGATTTTTCAAGGTTTTCGCTAAAATCCAACATGACTGTCAAAACCACATCACCGATGACATCATTATTTGCAAAAAAAAAAAAATTCCACCATGGGTAGGTGATCATATATGTAACGTTTCGCATTGGTCTGTTCAGCCATTTCAGAGAAGGGTAATGTTAAGCTTGAAATAAATATCTCGCTGTCAGACCACGTCACCGATGACGTCATCAATTTAATTATCTCGACAAATTTCTTCATCGATCACTCACAAAAATTTTCATATTGATTTATTCCCCTCTAATGACTCCACTCATTCATTCCTCATTTTTTTTTACCTACCTGTGGAACCAACTTCCACATTCCTTCCATCTCATTATTTTCTCCAGGTCTTCGAGACAGCTGTTCACCACAATCTCAGATCATCCACATCCAAACCAGACAAAAATAGCATTCCTTTGCTGTAGCAATTGTCTGCGGATTACTGTTGTAGGACCCGTTACCAATTTTGGTATATGAGAGTACTACTCTCATGTACTATGGTTCTAACTGGAGCATGTTTGCCTGGGAAACCATAATATTTTCTACCCTGTTAACCCTCACTCCAGAATTGCTCCTCCTTCCAAATTTCCAGTTTTTCCTCCTGAGAGTTTCCTTCTGTATCCATCTTATCTACCACACACACATCCTCTCCTGCCAGTCATTTCTCCCCACACCCATTGTTTGTCCAAGTCTGCCTCTATCTTGCCTTCAACTCTGCCGCTGGTGTTCCCCCTCTAACACCGTTCCTTTTGTCCTGTTGCGTCCTGATCCGCTCAGTGTACTCGTACTAGTACTAGCTCTTCTATGAGCCTCAACTATGTAAACAAAAACAAAAAAAGACGATGATTTTGACGCATCCAATTATGGCGTTATCTTTAGGACACCGATGATGTCATCGTTATCAAAAATGTTATTCCCCATGAGGAATCCCTTACTGTGCCAAGTTTCACTTATTTTCGTTCAGCGGTTTCAGAGAGGTCCAAAGTTTTTCCTTTAATGCAACATGGCTGCCATACACATCGCCTATGATGTCATAGTTATCGATAATAAAAAATTATTCTCCATTAGTAGTCACTCCTGTGTTGAAAGTTTTCATGACAAAGAACACAAATTAAAAAGTGAATAAACGTGCAAAAGTGAAGGGGAAGAACTTAATACAATAAATCTGAACAAAATTAATAGGGTTCCCTATTAATAACCAACACAAGCACAGGAGCAATAAAATAACAAATAAATAACGGAAGGCACTCGGTAGAGCACATACCTCCGCCACACAATGCCTGATCCACGAGAACATATCGGCCCAATACATTTTTTGAATATGCTATACGAGTATACCATATATATCGTTTTTAGCCCTCTCAATGGTGAGAATCACTTTAGAGATTAATAATCTCGTATCCAGATTTGGATTCATATCTTCACCAAAATCGAATCATTTCGTCCTTGCCACACGCACAACGTGTCCACCAAGTCTTAATCCGAATCCATCCAAAACTTTTTGAGATATCGTCTTATATATCGGTTTAGCCCGCTCTCTCAATGGTGAAGAATCACTTAAAAATTATCAGATCCGGATCGAGATTCGGATCTTCACCAAAATTGAATCAATACTTCCTTGTCACACGCCCACATGTCCACCAAGTTTCATCGGAATCCATCTGCAATTTTTGAGATATCGTGCTATATATCCTTTGGGCCCGATCTCTCGATGGTGAAGAATCACTTCAAAAAAATTCTAGTAGCTGGATCCAGATCCGGATCTTCACCAAAATCTAATCAGTTCATCCTGGTCACACACCGAACGTGTCCACAAATTTCATCCGATCCGTCTACAACTTTTGAGATATCCTGTACACAAGCAAGACACAGACAGACAGAAAGGGCTGAAAACATAACCTCCTTCACCTTTGGTGGTGGAGGTAAAAACAAAAGACAAACACAAATCTATCTCTACATGAGTGCCAACATTATTCTATCCACTGCAGCAAGCCTAATTTATGACAATAATAAGCCTGGGAGGAAGCAGGAGAACAAAAGACAAAGAACTTCAAGCATTAGAGGACAGTGGTGAGGGGGGAGGGGGAGTAATGAGGGAAAAAGTGAGGGGGGGGCGTGTCAACGACATGATGGAACCTCTTTGCTCGGCGGCAGGACATGCAATTTCCGTCACCACACGTGCAGCAGATGGACGTGCACGAGAGGCTGTTGCCGCCGAGTACCCGTTTCATGCTCTCTTGGTATTCAATCATCATTTTTACTCCTACCCCTCCAAATGCACACACACCTCCTCCTTTTATTGACATCCACCACCTTTCATTTCCCTTCAGTTGAACTCTACGCACATGCCTACCCTTTTCTTGGAGTAGACAATCATCTCTCCCCAGCACCCACACACATTTCCTTTGTACCACGTTTCGACTCCTATACATGGAACATTCCATAAGCTCTCAGCTGGAGAGTCCTCAGCAGCCGTATAAAAAAATAAAATAAAATAAAATAAGAAGCCCAGCTTTTATATATTTTTTTTTTGTATGCCTTGCCGAGGCTCGTATGAGAGCTAACACACAAACGCAGCAAGGGGGGCAGGAGACAGGAGGGGAGGGAGAGGAAGGACAAAATAGTGGGGAACAGAGACATTAAGAGATCTGTGGAAGGGAGAGAGATGGGGCGGGGAACACAAGATGACATTACAGGGACTTTCAGGAAGGAAGCAGGGAATTTGAAGGAGGTGAGTTTGGGGTGGATTCACGGGGTAGAAAAGATCGAGGATTTGGATGGGGGACGATAAGAGGTGGTGGTGAACAGCTGTTTTGAAGGCCTGGAGGGAAGATGGAGTTGAACAGAGTGAGGGAGTTTATTCCAAATGCGGGGAAAAAGAGGAATGAAAGAGTGAAGGTGAGCAGTGATTCGTGATTTTGTAGTTTTACCAAAAGGGGGTTGTTGGCGGACCTTGAGCGCTCTGTGGAAATATGGTGGGACAAATCGTAGAGAGAGCAGGGGGGGGGGCGAGGCTGGGAGGAGATGGTAGAAGGCAGAAAGACCACCGACCTGCCTGCGGTGAGAGAGTGAGAGGCCCAAAGACTCAGCCTCATCTCAGCGGGAATAGCAATGATCCGAAATGCCTTGGTTTCCAAAGCGTGAAGCCGAGAAAGGTGAGAGGCAGGAGCACCAGGCAAGAGGGGAGAGCAGTACTTCCATCAGACTGCGGACAAAAGTGGTCTTTTATGTGGTCAGGAGCTCAGGTGGCCGAGGAAGGACTTTGCGTGACGAGGATTCCTAGTCGGCGGATGGGGAATGACCTGAGGATTAAGCACAGAAAATTCATGATTCTAGCTTCAAGGAGTATGCTGCAGATTGTTTTTTCCGTTAAATACCCCCACATTTAGAGGTTTTTCGGCCATTGCTAGGCAATGAAGGGGTCCATTGCAACAGTTTTTTTCTCACACATAACTAGGACATACCATGAACCTACCATACACAGTTTCATGTATATCTGACTCATAGTCTCTGAGATATAACGAACTTCGTTTTTTCATTGTTTTCGACCAGGGTTCATTCAAAGTCTATCTTCTCCGACAGTTTTCATAGGAATC
>CM068954.1:87151164-87179410 GCA_035128595.1 Eptatretus atami | reverse complement strand
GCACAATTAAGCAATATAATTCAAGTTATCCCAGTAATTTCTCTGCAGGCACCCTATCTTGACCTCTACTGGATGTAATACATTTGTGGTTTTGCAGCCAATTACGAGCAAGACTTGGCTGCCTACGACAGAAATTGCTGGCATTGCATTTGCTGCATAATGGTGTTTTTTTTGTTTTTTTTTCATGCATCAAATGTATCACGTTTGAGAAAAATCAGATCAAGTAATTGTTTTTTTTTTTGTTTGTTTGTTTGTTTGTTGTTTTTTTACTGCTATTAAATCTAACCTGCGAATAACTAACAGATGAAAGTGGCAAAAGGCACAAAAAGTCATCTCAACCTTGCACAGAATGTCCCGAGTGTGCTCTTCAAGTGCACGAGGGTAGTACGCGTGTGCACACGAATGGCTTCAAAGAGCTCGTCCTCATCTTTTCCATGGAATGGAGATTGTCCCACAAGCATCTCATACAGTAGTACGCCAAAGGACCACCAGTCCACAGACACCCCATATGTTTGTCCAAGCAGAATTGGGGGTGGGGTGTAATCATAGTCATAACCTTTATATGTTTGGCTTGGGGTTTTTTTTGATACATTCCACCCTGCCAATATCAACTTGTCACATATTCAACTATTTAGGAAATGTTTTTTGCATGTATTGTTTTGCACCTTCACTTACCTGAATTTAAACACCATCTAGATTGTCAGACAGTTTGCAGAAACATGCTTTGAAAGGCAATCAAGTTCGTTTCTAGAAAATAAAAAATTCTTGTATTCATGTTGATACAACCCCCACTGCCCGTATTGATTTAACAGTACTAATGTGTCCTTTTATGTAAACCTTTTTATCTACAGATGTTATTATTACTCCTTATGAGATTTCAACATAATTTAATGAATTCAAACTGAAGGTCACCTCTGGTGCAATATAGTCAGGAGTCCCGCAGAAGGTGGTTGCCTTTTTTTCCCCAAAGATCTCCTCCTTGCACATTCCGAAGTCAGCAATCTTCACATGCCCCTCATTGTCCAACAGGATATTGTCCAGCTTTAGATCTCTACATTGTAGGAAGGCAAGAAATGAATATAAATCTAGAACCTCAGGCAGAATGTTGGGGATATGCATCTGCAAATCACCACACGTATACTTGGGTTATGCTTCAGTCACATTTGGCTCGGTGGCCGTAGGGTCTAAAAAATCTACGGCCACTAGCAATTATTAGGCGGCCACAGTATTTCCACGGTCACACATGTAGCAGTCACATATGTTTTATTTTTTTGGTAGCCGCACGGCGTATTTAGAAATTGTGGAGACCGAAAACGTGGGGGTGCCGTACAGTCTTTGATTTGATGTCGCACGGTGACCTTAGGGCGTCCCTACGGCGGCCATAGAATTTTCAAGGCAGACGCAAAGTAGCCTCAAGGTGCCCGCAAGGCGACCGCAGGGGGCCCTAAGGCGAACGTGGAAATAGTGCGGCCGCCGTAATTTTTTGGGGGTTGGCAAAATTCATTTTCATTGATAAGAGCCTACGGAAAACGCACGAATAACGCAAGCCCACCGTACGCCCTGCGTACGGTCGACGTGGAACACATCTACGTCATGGCTACAGCTTGTCGAATTGCTACGGCCAACCTAGAAATGAAAAAAGTTAACTCCACGCTTTAATTCCACGGAGACCCCTATGGCCTGTAAAAGATAGCCATACGGCGTAGGGCCACCCTGAGGCACCTCAGAAACTCTGCGGCCGCCGCACGTTTCTGTCAATTCAGGGGGGGTACGGCCGCCGTATCCTAGCCGTAGAGCAAATGTGACTCATGCTTTACCTGTACACAATGTGTTTGGAATGGAGGAATTGTAGACCACATATTACTTCGGCTGCATAGAACCTGGAGGGATCAGAACGATAAGAGAGCACTATCTGAATTAATTACCAAAGGCAAATCCTGAAGAGAAGTATGCAATGGCAACATTTTGAGTGTTGGCCAAAAAAAAAAAAGTTTTAAAAATGGCAAGTTCAAATATCAAACCCAACCGTTGTAAATGGCGTAACATATTTTTTAATTTTTTTCCCAGTACATACATAGCTCGTTGCAGGTCAAAGCGGCCATTTTCCTGGATGTGGAACATCAGATCTCCTCCATTGAGATACTCCATCATGAAGAACAAATGCTCCTATTGTGCACAGGAATATAAGCATTGCATCTATTTCTCGAGGTAACATTTTACATCCTCGCTGCTACTATGACTTTATGTCCTCGACTCACCTTGGTCTGAAAGCTGCTATAAAGATAGGTGAGAAACGGGTGTTGCCAGGCAAGTGCCAATACTCTCTTCTCCACCATTGTACATTCCACATCATCATCCATCAGAACCACATCCTTCTTTAGGACCTTGAGGGCAAAGAACTGGGCACATCCTGTAAGCTCTGCTAATAGGACCTGTGCACAGAGAGAGAAGAGAACAAAGAGCATGGGAGATTAATAGAGCAATTTTATGAAGCATGTACAAGTTGTACGTGTCCTTCATGTCATTTGGAAACTGGAATAGAGGGAAGGAAATTTGTGAAGGAACGGAGGTAAAACATTTATGCAATGTTTAAATGTCTTAACATGAGGATGTCACATACCCAGAGGTAGTGATGCAGGTGCATACGTTTATTGATGAGAGTTAGAGGAGTATCTGTAGCAATGACTGAAGAATATCCACCACCTCCCCCCCCCCACACTTTTTCTGAGGATAAGCAGTTTTTATCATGCACGGTCAAGAATGGACCAATGTGATAGTTTATTTTATTTTTTGTCCGTTAAGAAATTAACTTTTTCCCTGGGCTGGGATCCAATTCGGAATTGAGCTCCTTTCCTGTACCTCATCTGACGTCACACAAAAATTGTCGTGTTTTGAAGCACAGGTGCTTTTCTTGGCACAGTTTTCTCACCGGCTAGCACTTGAAGGGTTAGCGCTTGAAAGAGTGGAATCGCGACGTTTGGAAAGAGAAAATTTCATCCCATTACATCAATAAACTGACTTCAAATTGAAAGAATATATTTTGAAAGTGACTGTAATCGGGGGCATCCAATTATCACCATGCAATTCTGATCCTAAGCCCATGTTTAGTTTTCTTTTAACTTTTTTTTTTTTTTTAATGACTCGTGCACCTACCTTTTTGAAATCCTGAATCTGCCTCTGACGTAGCTCCTTGCACATGAGTTCATAATATCATATTCTAAAGGTGTAGGTTAATTATGCAAACAATGGGCTTCCAGATTCCTAGAAGGCCACTGGAGTCTGCAGGGATTTTCTTCCATTTGTTATTTTTTATTATTACTAGCATACCCGCGCTCTGCGTGACATGTTGGGGTGGGGTGTGTTTGAGAAAGGAACTGATGCAGAGTATCAGTAGTAATTTTACTTTAATGCAGTAAGTGGAATACGATTTCACTGTTTCAGAACCATTTTTTACTTTTTTTTGTACCATGCACCTCATATGGTCTTTGAGATAATGTAAGCCGAATATCACGTTACTCGAGCGCAGAACAAAGTCGAAGATAGCGCGACACGAAACCACAAACTCAGAAATAATATATAAGATACGATTTCACTGTTTCAGAACCATTTTATTTACTTTTGTTTGTACCATGCACCTCATATGGTCTTTGAGATAATGTAAGCCGAATATCACGTTACTCGAGGGCGCAGAACAAAGTCGAAGATAGCGCGACACGAAACCACAAACTCGGAAATAATATATAAGATTATTATTTTATTTTATTTTTTTTAACTGGGCACTGATGGCCTTAAGATCATGTATTAACTTTATTAGTTGCTTAAAGTGGAGTCCTTTATCAGCAGCAACTATCAACCTGTTGCCGTTTCACAACGTGGGATCCGACTGGGATTGGAATGAGAAGAGCTATTGGGCTGCACACTTGGACAGGTTTATTACCATAATAAGGATTGCTTGGCATTGCTCCGTGAGTGTGTAGCTTGTGATGAAGTAACCCCATGTTGAAATCCCATACACTGTGCTGATTTTCTTCTGTTGTCTACCAATGTCTCTGTAATTCATCTAAAAGTACACTCGTGTTTCATCCTGTCCTTGTTCTTGTGATTTATGTGCAAGCGCCCCCATGAGCCTCAGACACCAGGGACAAAGAAAAATGTAATTGTTCACATATTTTTGCTGGTAAACTTATTCATCTCCACAATGTTGTATTCCAGTTACCTTTCCAAAGCTTCCTTTTCCCAACACCTTGAGCAGGGTTAAGTCGTTCAGTGTTATGTTTCTGACTCTGCTCTTCTCTGGACTTTTTTCTTGGAGCTTCAACGTATCGGGCAGCACCAGTGGTCGGTGGAATACTGCACCAGCTGATTCTTGCAACAACACATTGACATTGCATGGGCACGGTGTTGAGGCTGTATAACCGTTTAACATTTCATAAAAAGTAACTTGAGAGTTAATTTTATAATATGAGATTTTTAAATACTGTTATAGCTCGTCAAATCATTTCCATGGATTTGAACTGTCAAGGGTTTAAAACAGCATTAAAATACCACTTTGCATTGCTTATTTTCTCTGGTTTTATTATTTAATTATTATTCGTCTCCTTACCAGATTCTTCCCAGGCAACTGAAGGTGGTCGCTGAGAAGTTTCCGTGCCTGGTAGGAGCAGAGGTCCAACTCTGCTCACACTGTCTCTCTCTTTCCGCATCTAGCAGAGGAATGGTAATTTTAAAGAACAAACTCTTTGTATTCTCAACATAACCTTTGGTAACCCAGCAATAAGCAGTACACTCGTACTTCAAAAGACACCGTTAAATAATTACGATTTCGATACTTTCCACGTTATTCAAGCATGAGGATGAATCGATGATTATAATTAATGATTCCTCTGAGTGACATTCAAAATTAGGAAATTTAGATATGATGGGAGGCCATTTGGTTCATTATCCTCTCTTTATTTTTATTTTTTAAATTTCTAAGAATGAGGATCGTGGAAGAGTAAGGCAGAACTGACAGTGGGACAAATTTCGAAGGAATGGATAAACAGGCAAAGAGGGGAGGAAACATTGACATTAGCAAATAAGATGGTTGGGTTAGGAAAAGTTAATGGGGGTATAGTGGGGAAACTTAGCATAACAATTGTGCATTTTGTGAGGAAAGCACCAAATTTGGCACACTGGTAGCCTATCATATTATGAACAGATTTGGATATTGGGCCATCTCAAAATTTTTGATGGCAGTGGAAAATGGCTGCCACAGCCATCAGCGGCTGAATTTGAGATGGCCCAATATCCAAATCTGTTCATAATGTGTTCGGCTACTAGTGTGCCAAATTTGGTGCTTTCCTCACAAAATGCACAATTGTTATGCTATATTTAGCTAAGTTGCCCCACTAGTAATAAAGATCATGGGACAGAATTTGGGAGGACAACACCCTTTTACTACTGCATTAACAGCCACAATTAATCCCATCTTTGTGGTGTCAGCAGTGAGCAAATTTTGGCCCAAATCTTTCACGAACTGGCTAGTCGGGCCTAACCTTTGATTGGAGTTGTTTCAGGCAGCAATTTGGAATTTGTTCAGGATGTAGTCAATAACTAGCCAACACTTCTTGAATGATACCACTAGATATTTTTCATCCAACAACTAATGCTCTCAGGTGGAACAACCAACTTGATGTCCATCTGAGGAACGCCACACTGAGATTAAACACCTGGCTTTTAAAGCACCATTCTGCCAGTTTATAGTTGGGCCTGAAATAGAACACAGACCAGATAGCTCAAAGGTAAATGCATGATCTCTGCACTGTCCTGATGAACTGTCCATTGTCCCTATGCCCTATCGATACTCAAGCTTTGACTACCACAGGTGGTTCAAATTAAACAGCTACTCCCAAATAGGGAATTGGGCCAGGAGAGTTGTACACACTGGTCTGTTCTTCAAAGGGTATAGTGGGATCTTTCATGCTGCCAATCATGATATCAATGAGACACCCAGGTTTGGTCTCCCGATGAAGGATGATGGATGAAGATGCAGAGCATCCTGCTGGCACTGCACCAGATTAGTGCTTTTTTTTGCTTTTGTTTTTTGTGAGTCTGACCCTGAACTTAGCCGAGACAGTTCAAAAGCAAACCTGCCACCAAACTGCATTCTCGAAGGTATACATGCTTACCTGCTGCTGCTGGGCTATCTGAGCTAGGGCTTCAGCCATGAGCTTCTGGTTTATTCCACACACATTGGCCACTTTGCTCATGCACTTACGGTGCACGTTCATGCCACACTCTGCAGTACATGGATGAAACAAAGCAAACAAATGTATCAGGAACCTGAACAATAACGTGTAAGGTGGATAAGTGCATTCTAAACAGGCAGCTATAGCTGTGACTACAAACAGCATGAAGGCTTCAAAGTAATATTTTACAGCCAGCTTTATTCCTTGCCCTCCAGGCTGAAAATATCGGTATTGCTCAAGGATACACCGGATCATCCAGGAAAGCCGGACGAGTCACTGGTCCACAGAAGCAAAGCAAATTAAATTGCACTGCGTACAAAAATCCTCCGAGGGGTCTGAGGGTTGTTATGAAATGCTTTTCCATGGTGGAGGATATGCTGGCAATGC
Organism: Eptatretus atami; assembly: GCA_035128595.1. Classification (NCBI taxonomy): domain Eukaryota; kingdom Metazoa; phylum Chordata; class Myxini; order Myxiniformes; family Myxinidae; genus Eptatretus; species Eptatretus atami. The sequence goes on along the minus strand of CM068954.1, from coordinate 87,172,796 downwards.
TGGGTCACATTAAAATCGTTTAATTTTGTTCTTCCTTGGAATCCAAGACTTATTCTTCATACTCCAGCTTCTTATATACCAGCACCTGCACCCTCACTTCCCCATCTCATGTTGGCCTTCATTTAAGAGATGTGGTAGCGATGGAGACGATACCTCTTTTAATAACATTGCTAACCTTATAACGACAACTAAACATCAATACAAGTGCACATTCTCGTGAAACATTTTGAAGACTCTTGAAAGTAGTAAGCATTCAGGTTGGGCTTACCTTCACATTTTAGACCTTGCTTGACTACTCCCCAGAGTAAGGTGCCACAATGTTCACAGAATGTCGGACTGTGGTAGGTTTTATCTTTGAAGCGATGAGGCACATCCAGCTTGAATCGTTCTTTCATCATCTGAAATCAATGGCAAACCGTTTTGTTTGTCCTCGTAGCAAGGCTTTGGTTTAAAGACCAAATAGGTGTACAATATCTTGCGTTGACTGCATTAGACAGGTGTTTCAAAGAATTAGAATGCAAGAGGAAAATAAATAAATTTAACAGACGCACCTAGACCAATTAACTTTATATAGACCAAAATATCAAGGAGAAATGTGCTGATTGGTAGATGATTGATGAAGTAAGTCTGCTAACACGTAATCCAAATGTTTCCCACCTTGGTTTGTATGCTGTTTGCTGCCGTGCCCGTGCACTTGGCCAAGATGGAATCCAGACAGCGTTTGTGGATGGCAGCATTGCATTCTGCAAACAACGTCCGCATCACAATTTGTATCCACAAAGGGTGAAGGTCCAGAGTACTTAAATCAGGGTTCGTGATTTGTGAAATAGCTTGAGGAGATGTTCCTGCTGCCGTGATCTGCCATGTAATGTGATTGGCAAATGGATATTGCAAGCCATAGCGTAGCCTGGCGATGTGCATTGGAGGCTCACTTGTAGTTTTGGCCATATGGTAGTTTGCCTCTAAACTGTCTGGTCCTGAGTTTGACTCCTTGGGTTGTGGGACTCAAACCAAAGTTTTTAAGGCGATGCTAACAGGGGGCTTTATGTCACAGAACAAGATGCCTCTTGGAAAGAGCAGGGGGCGCTGCATCATGGAGCAAAGATGCCTCTTGGAAAAAAATATTAAGGTGTTTCTTGTTTCATTTACAATGAGTGGATGTTTAAAATTATCATTGGCAGCACTAGGTGCTCGCTAATAAATTAATGGAATATCACTGCATTGTGTAAGCTTTTGGTAAATAAGACAATGGGATTTGGAATGCAGCACATACTGTATGTGATGGACCAAATGCCTTATTCCTGTGTCTGTACTGTTATAAGAGGCCATTATTGTGAAAGATGAGATGTTCAGTAAAACATGATAGATACATGTTTGTTAATATATATTATTATATGCTTGTATAAAAGTTTCTCGCACAGTAAATGTGGGGCATTCAATAGGTTCTAAAATCGAGATACTCGCAACATTGTGTAGCTGATGGAACACCAAGAGTTTGTTTTTTTTTAAACTACAAAATGGCATCTTGGTGTTTCACAAGAAGGGTGATTCATCAATGAATGTGCCATTCCTCTGAAGGACGTTAAACTGAGTGTCCTGTCCACAAGCATTAGTTGGACATTAAAGATCTCACGGTGTCCTTCGCAAAGAGTAAGCGAGCTATCGCCGATGCCTTGAACAAATTCCAAATTCTTGTCCTGACTATCTTCTGTGAAGGCAATGGCAAACCACCCAGTATATAACCCATGCCATTAAACTACTTCGGCAGTACTGATGCTCTGTAAAGAGTATGGTATGGGTCAGATCTCAGATATTGATAAAATTAACGGTGGAGTCTCATTGGTCAGAAATGTTAAAAAGACTTTACAAGAATAAATTGTTGCTCATAATATTCATGTCTATGAACGAGTAAATTAATGAATGGTGTGATGAGCCAGAAAGCATGGACAGTGGCAGTATCCAACACACCTCTGCACTGGTAGCCTTGCTTATTGAGGCCCCTGCAACACAGAGAGACATAAATACATCAGACATGCCAGTCAGCGAGCAGTTATTTCAAGCAGAGTAATCCACTTAAGCAGAGCTTCACATCGTAATCAATAGCTATTAGAAATATTATATTAACCGTGTTTGGAGGAATGATTGATGTTGTTGCGGGAACTGCCATAGGGGGTAAAGGGAGTAAGATAGACTCGTTATTTTGTTAATAAATGTCTAGTATGGATAAGTATTTGGTTTCTGTGTAAAATGCTGGGAAATATGGAGAAGAATGTTTTAGCAGACCTCCAGAGTACCCACCCCATCCCCACCATGATGTATATGTCAAAATTCTGCCATTCCCGTACCATTACTTTTCTATAACATCCCTCATTGGAATCTTTTTGTGTTTTTTATCCCCCGCCGCGTGGCGGAAGGGGGATATTGTTGTCACCCGGGTCGTCCGGCTGTCCGTCCATCCGTCCGTCCGGGCGTCAACATTTATAGCTGTGAGTGCGATAACTCATAAACTCTTCGCCATATCGATTTGAAATTTGGGTCACACATGTACCACCTGAAAAGGAAGAACCCTATTGATTTTGGGCGTGGCCGGATCCAAGATGGCCGACTGGGGCGGCCATCTTGAAAAAAATGTTTTTTGTAATAAATGGAAAACCGCTTATCTGATTTGTTATTTTTGGTTACTACGTTCCTCACCCCTGGGGAACTTTTTCGAGATGATGACCAAATGGTGTCTTGTTTCCAAGTCACCTCCCTCATTATCTGGAATATGTATGACCTTTTTCATTCAATGGCGGGGGATTCCCCATCTCTGATGGTATATTTTTTCAAGTTCTCTCGCCCTCTTGAGTGGGACAGATGTAGGCGAGCCGCACTAGGTGGTATGGTATGAATGCCTCTCCCACCGTGGAGAACCCTCTGGAAGCTACTCCAGCTTGGGGAGGGAGAGGGGTTAGAAAGGGTAACGCAAGGGTGCAAAGCAGGTCTCGCGAGTGTCTCATTGCTTTCCCTCGCGAGTCTCTTCCTGGTCGCTAATGACTGAACAGTGAAGTGAACACATCACTCGTCCTGGTCCAATTTATTTTTGTTTGTGCGCTCCTGGGTAGCCTGAGGTCTTCGCGTGTGCTGCAAGGGTGAGGATGTGCGGTGCAGAACCATCCCTTGTTTAAAAGACTGCAGCACGACAACTTGCAAGCCGGTATCCCGCCACGGCTGACATCCCGCTCATTAAGGCCCAGTCACACCTTGACGTTTTAGCCAGCTTATGCCGATTTTTGAAAAATTTGTTCTAAAACGCTGGCACACGTCGAATACGTTATGGGTAAGTTTTGGAAACATTGAGAGCACGCTGAAAAACACTGCCATACGTCGTAGTACGCTCCTTTCATCGTTGTACTTGCGTTGTCCTCAAATTTTAGCATGCTTGAAATTTTACGACGTATGCCAGCGTATGACTCACAAGTTCCGCTACGCTGGCCATAAGTTGTAGGCCATTATGCGATCGTTGACACACGTCGACACACGTTAATTGTAGTTAATCACAAGTCGAAACACGTCGAGGTAATGTTTAGCGTACCCGAAACTTATTTTAACCTATGAGTAACGTGTTGTAGGCACGTTACGCGATCGTTGACACACGTCGACACACGTTACTTGTAAGGTACTCATAAGTCGAAACACGTCAGGTAATGTTAGCGTCAGTGTTCCAGACTCCCTGGTTTTTTAAAATTTTCTTCGGTATGACGGTCATGTTGACACTTCCATTTCTAGTGCGGTTATGATTTAAATTGTTGAGCGGCAGCCTATTAATTATATTATATTATAACCGCACTAGAAATCGAAGTGGCAACATGACACCGTCATACCGAAGAAAAAATTTAAAAACAAAAAAAAAACCAGGGAGTCTGAACACTGACGCTAACCATTACCTTGACGTGTTTCGACTTATGAGTACCTTTCAAGTAACTTTTGTCGACGTGTGCAAACGTTCGCATATCGTGCGTACAACTTATTCCCATCGCATGCGGAACGTGTGAGGCATACGGCAAGTACGTCGTAAAATGTTTAACACGTTTAAAAGATACAAGACGTTACTCCACTTACTACGACGTATGATAGCGTACTTTAGCGTTCTATTCACGTATACCAAACTTACCCATACCGTATTCGACGTGCGCCAGCGTTTTAGACGCATTTTTCAGAGGTCGGCATACGCTGGCAAGATCGCCAAGGTGTGACTGCGATGTTGACACTTCCATTTCTCGGCAGTTATGATTTGAATCATTGTGCGGCAGCCTTTTAATAGGCTACGCCACGTGATCGTCGGCGAGACGTGCAGCGCGCTATGCAATACGTTAGACTATCGTTGGGCATAGGTTGTGAACGCCGACAACAGGCTAAGCATTCGTTGGTATATTTATCTATAAGACAACGAAACGTTCTGTGTCCTTACTAATATGTTATGCATACGACCAACTCGTTATGAATAAGTCCGAATTCTTATAAAAAAACACATCAAAAAGTTCAGCGTAAGCCAGCGTTTTACATACATTTTGATACGTTGCCATTGCTGGCTAAAACGTCAAGGTGTGACTGGGCCTTTAGGAGGGTACAAACGCGTTGGTTCATCAAGAGTCTCGCTTGGCCCCCATCCTTTCGAACTGATGACCACATCACACGCGACAGACTCATTTGAGGTTCTGTGCGTCGACAATTGAAGTGAAGATTTTTTCGGCTTCCCTGGCAGATGGCATATGGACAGCCCCAATGACTATGCGTCGCTCAATTGGTGGCCATACGAGTGAAGGATTTGACCTTGTGTCCACCCGGTCCACCGTGGGATTCAGACCCTGGTTCGATTCCCATCACCGTAACAATATGTATCAATTTATACACACAGAATGTTTATTAATGGACCTTTTAGCGACTGTTAAAGCACTTTCATATCAGATATGAACATCCCATTTTAGTTATAAAACTACCTTATCTGAAAACCTGCTTATACAGAAATTATTTGTTATGAATAGTGTGATCCCAAGTGCCTCTTGGAATGCAGTTTAATTACTCATTCCAGTAATGGGAGGGATGGAACGTATGTTGTTTTTTTTGTTTTTTCCCCCTCTGCTGGACCTACCAAACAAACTCTCGACAGACCGAGCAGAATGTAGGCTGTGGGAAGAATGTTCCAACAAATTCATGGCCTTTCACATAATGAACCTTCGCCTGCTTGATGGCACCTCGTCGCTTGTTAAGTGGGTTTGAAGGTTCAGACATTCTGCTGTTTTCTGAAATGTACACACATGCATGGGTTAGATTGAATCGGCCATAACCTGCAAAGTTATTGTTGATAAACGATAGTTAACAAGCATTTATCAGGATTGCAGAGGAATAGAGTTAACTTGTCCATGTTTGTTTTTGGACATCTATACCAAGTCGAACCACAGAATGGTCTGTGCAGCAGGAATGAGATTTCTAATTACCCCGAACACTCAAAGCGAAAAGCAGGGTTGAGAAAAAGGTTCACTTCCGTTTGTCTGTCTACAAACGTCAGTTTATGATTGAGGAACAACTTCCTTTCAATTAAATGTTATATTTTGAATGTGAATCAGAGAACGAAGCTGCAGCTCAGCAGTACTTTGGCTCTGAATTCGACCAAATGGGACATTTGCATAGAGGAGTGAGATACTTTTTTTTAGTTTGTTGTTCTGTCTGGCAATCAAACAAAATTTAAAATTATTCCAAACAAGAAACTTACTTTTTTTAAAAGACGTCATAATGGACACAAACAACCGGTATGAATAACTAATGTAATGTTAAATAAGGTGGTGTAAATCATTATTTTATTTCAATTGGATTATATACTCGTACGGTGTTCCATGAACTACATTTCAAATTGAGATTGCTTACATCATGTTGGGTTTATGGCATGCAGGATAGCTCAGAGGAAGCCTGGTGTTGGCGTGCTGGTTAGGGTGGCTAGCTTGGTATCTTAGGGTCCTGAGTATGAGCCCCTGTCGGCTGTGGGGTGGGGTTGACTCAGCCTGTCATCCTTCCTTGGTTGGCGAAATGAATACCAGAGTACTGGTAATAGGGGCATTGCATCAGCAGCACAGCTACTTCCTCAGCCAATGATGCTACTCGCAGCCTTGTGTTGAACATGAATGAGGAGGAGCTCAAAGTAATGCAGTAACTTTTGAGCTAGTTTGTTTGGGTTTGATTCCCGACATATCCACAAAATGACATTGGGGTGTTTCACAGGCAGAGCGTTCCATGATTGACTGTGCCGTTCCTCAAATGGATGTTAAGCTGGGGACCTGTCTGCCAGCATTGATTTTTGGTGGATGTTGAAGATTCCATGGTGTCTTTTGACAAAGAGATGGTAAGTTATCAACGGCATCCTGAACAATTTCCAAATTCTTGCACTAACGTCGTACCCAGCTGCTCCTGGACTCTGTGTCCTTTTCTCTCTACAAGGTGGAGAGTTTGCTGTCAAACCTCGACTCTGATTCTGTAAACCCATCCAGACGGCATCAGCCCTCATGTTCTAAAAACCTGCTCTTCTGCTCTTGCTCACCCTCTCTCTGTTCTATTCACCCTCTCATTTGCTCAAGATCATCTGCCATCTGCTTGGAAATCAGCAAATATTACTGCTCTGCATAAAATGGTGCAAATACAGATCCCTGCAACTACAGACCAATCAGCTTCTCCCAATCATCAGCAAGGTTATGGAATCCATCATCGCTTCAGACATTAAATCCTTCCTCTTCTCCAATGGTTTGATTTCCATCATCAATTTGGATTCAGACCAGGTCACTCTACCCTGGACATGCTGCTTCCACTCTCCCAATAATGGATGGAGATCCTCCATGCCAGACATGAAATCAGATCCATCTACCGAGACATATCACATGCCTTCGATATGGTCTGGCAACCAGCCCTGCTCACCAAACTCTCTCCTATGGTATCCAAGGACATCTCCACTCATGGTTCACAGACTTCCTCTCCTGTCGCAGTCAACGTGTGGCCCTAAATGAGTTGTCTCATCCCCTCTTCCTGTCCAGGCTGGAGTTCCTCAAGGCAGTGTTCTGGGCCCTGTTCTTTTTCTGGTTTTCATCAATTATCTCTCCGACTCTGGGAAATCCTCTTTATCTCTTTGGTGATAACTCCACTCTCTGTCGTACCATCTGTCATCCCTCAGATCGGCAAGCAGCAGCCTCTTCACTCTCTGCATATGTGGATAAAATAACAAACTGGTCCAACACATGGAACATGTCTTTCAACCCTGACAAATCTCACACTCTCACTATGTCTCTCCAAAAGTACCATTTAGAACCCCCCTCCCCCCCCATCTACTTTCTCAACAATCCTCTTCAAGAAGTCGTTTCATTCAAACTTCTGGGTCTCACGATCTGCCATGATCTTTCCTGGGAAAGCCTCATTTCCAAGCTGGCCTCCAAAGCCAGCCGCTGAGTGGCATCCTCCGTCATGCAAAGTCCTTCCTTGGCACATCTGAACTCCTGACCACACACAAAACTTTCGTCCGTAGCCTGATGGAGTACTGCTCTCCCCTCTGGACTGGTACTCCCACTCTCACCTTCTCTTCTCTCACACTGTGGAAACCAAGGCATGTAGGATCATTGGTATCTCCCGTGATGTGGCTGAGTCTTTGGGTCTCTCACTCTCTCACCGCAGGCAGGTCTTTCTGTCTTCTACCGTCTCCTCTCTGGCCTCGCCTCCTCTGCTCTGTCTGAGATATGTCCCCCCCCCATATTTCCATGGGGCGCTCAAGGTCCGCCAGCAACCCCCTTCTGGTAAAACTACCAAAATCAAGAATCACTGCTCACCTTCATTCTGTCATTCCTCTTTTTTTCCCACCTCTGGAACAAACTCCGACATTTTCTTCAATCCCATTCTTCCTTCCAGGTCTTCAAAACAGCTGTTCACCACCATCTCATATTTTTCTTCCCCATTAATCCAGCCCAAGCCCACTTTCTTCAATTTTCCTGTTTTCCTTCTTGAAATCCCTGTTGTGTCCATCTTGTTTACCCCATGTACCCCACCCCCCCCATCCCTCTTTCTTCCACAAGTCTCCTGATGTCCCTGTTCCCTGCTCTTGTTGTGCTTCCTTCTTGCACCACCCCCCCCCCCCCTTGTCTCCTGCTCCTTCATTATATGTTTCTGCGTATTGGCTCTTAGCTGAGCCTCGACAATGTATACAAAAAAAAGCATGTGCAGAGATGCTGCATCAGTGTCACAGCCTCAGTAATGATGCATCCACTGGGCCAAATTAATTATTAAATATTTGTCAAACTCCTCGTCCACTAAACATATTGTTGCTTTGCTTGTTTGAAGTTCCCATCTGAACACAAAACTCCTGCTGCTTGGATCCGAGGTTCAAATACCATGCAGTTTTGATTTCACCATTGTTTACTAATGTCCTTGTAATTCATGTCGTAGTACACAACACAACCCAACAGGAATATTTAAGGCCATTTTTCCCTGCGAGAGCAGGGGTTAGCCGATGTCGTAGGACACTGATGCCTCTTAATGCCCTTGTCTCACACTTTATGTAACAAGCTTCTCCATGAGCCTTGGTCACTGTACATGAAAATGTTTAAACATTTAAATGCTTAGTTGTCGGGTATTTAATCATCAGTAAATGTAATGCTAGCTCAGCGTTAATACGAGACCAGCTGTAATGGAATGGGAGTTATGGTCCCCAAAGAGTTGATGAATTAATCTCCACAGTCATTGTTAAAACATGAGATGTTTCTCATGTGGATATTTTTTTTGTACCAGAAACTTTTTCATTCACATAATGCATCAAAGCTACATCCAGCTGACTTTTGAACCACAATAGTTTTTCATCCACCATTTGACAACACCAAATCCAAAAACGCCAATAACATGGAATCAATAATCATCAAATTGCTCTTTAAACATAATTGTTTGATTTTTTTTGTCGTCATGCTGCAGGTTTTGCTCACGAATTTCAATTTTTCATGCATATTTCGAGGCTCGCAGGAAGATTTGACAACAAAAGTTAGAAGGGTGACGAACCAATAATGGGATGAAAGCAGACCAAGGATCTCTGAGGATCAAATAATCGATGTCTGTAATGACATTAGGTGAAGCAGGTAAAGTCTACACATTTCAGAAATAGTTTGGAGATGGCGAGCTGATGTTTTTTTAATTTGGAAGTGCAGCCAATCAGTTGCTCTCATATCCAGGGCTTATCATTTCAATGCAGCAGGGCTGCTGAGCACACCGCAAACCAGAACACTCCAGACCAAGAATGTTCCAGGCATTGAATCGAACCCACCCTTCCGGAGTAAGAGGGTAAAGGGTATAAACATTTCTTTCAGATTCATAGTCTTGAGCTCTACCTTTCGTATCGTCCACACGTTGCACAGACAAACGGAGCCTGCCCTCAGGCTGGAGGTCCACCTGCGGGACGACAGTAATTTAAGAGCTTGTCAAGCATTGTTGTCCTCATTAAATATCGATAATCAAATTTGTTGTCTAGTTAGAGTCTGGTGCAGTTGATCTGGAATTAAAAAGGGCTTTTAAGGAGGATGAGCGTTGAAACACACACACACGGATGCACGCACGCACGCACACCAGCAGCAGCAGCATCATGCTCATTGCCCTCGATTTGTGTGCAAGATCATACATATAGGACACAATATCGATGGGTTTATATGTATCTCACAACTCAGGTTTGAGTGCAATGCAAAATGTGAGGGTTAGAGTTTTTGGTAAGTATTTCCATCAATTGCAACAAAGGTTTACCCAGAATTCAGAGACTGCATCCCCACTGCAGTGCTCAGCCATACTGATTAGGGTGAGTTCAGTATCAGAAATAGGCTTGCCAGCACCACTCATCAGCATCATCTACCAGGAAAGACAAATCATACGATGTTGTATTCGATCACGTGACCGTATCCGATCAGGTAAAAATGACAATCAACGATTTTTAATCCTGGCTATCCTCATATTGTGGCATAACCTGAATGTTTTTGCAACCCACAAAAAGGTGCGAGCAATCCTAGCAACAAATATGGAGTTATTTAGTGACGCATCAGTGACGTTAACGAGCCAAAATGGGTTTAAGGTTTTCTACGTCAGAGAAAGATTGAATCTTTTCTGGTGGAAAATAGATATGGGATTTTAAAAAAAAAATACAAGTCAAGCTTGTAAGAGTACATTCGACTTCCAACGAAAAACTTTGAGATTTGACCAAAAAACAAACAAACTTGGAGCATGAAAGACAATGAGCAACGCGAGCACTAAAACCAGTGAATCATATTACGTGGAATCCTGGACTCTCACAATGAGCTCACACAGTTGATAGACTCGTTCAACAATTTGTATTCCAGAAACATATCAAAGCAGGAATGATAAAAAGCTTGTGTTAGCATCGCTTAAGGTTGTAAATGTGTGAACCCTGTGCGGAACCAGTAAGGCCCATAAAAATGTTTCCTGCACATGAATCCTTGAAAAATAAAAATAAGAAGTGAGTCTCGTGGGAAAATTTTGAGACTTGCCATGTGTGGATAAAGATTGCCCTTCTTCAGTGTGTGGATGTGGTGCAGGTCTGCAATGAGCTGTGTTGAGGATAAGTGAAGAGGTTAGTCTTAATACTTATGCTTCCTGCTCTGCTCATTTTATAAATTTGGTTTATTTTGTAATAATGAGATAGTAGCACGAGTCATGTATTCCATGTGACAATCAAAATGGCCATCTTAATCGCTCGGTAATTTGGGCCGCTGCTGGCCCCGTTATTGGGTGTGGTTTATGCCTTTGGGAACTTTTGTTAAGCCCCTCCTTTGGGGTGTCATTTGGCCTTCCATGTGCCCTGTTGGTGGTCTTGAACCCCCCCCCCCTCCCCCTTCATGTGACTGCATTGGTGTCAGGAGTAGGATTACACCTGTTGTGTTGTATTTTGGTGGGGTGCTCCATGGTGCTCTTGTGATCAATTTTGTTTTTTGAAGGTTCTCTTGTTGATTAAATTTATACAATCTGGTAATAGAATATCACATTGGATGGGTCTAGATGTCAAGAGGAAGTTGTGGAATGAGAAGTTGTTGTGCGGTGTTTAAATGGTATAGAGTGAGGTCTAATCTAGGTCTCAGTCAGACTCACTTTAGTGTGTGTGTGTGTCTCATTATTTGATGATTCATGTTATGAGTGCTCAGAATGCTAGAATGACATTGAATGCTGTGAATGCTCGGAAGGATGAACAAAATGTCAAAACGCCAACATGAATGCTTGTTCAGAACAAATTTCCCCCCCAAAAAACAAGCAAAAAAGACATAAAATGTTATAGTCCCATTATTTTAGTAATTTTGTTGTCTGGAGTCAAATAGCAAGCCAATATTTATTTATACAACTAAAATATCCGCCAGTCTACTAGTCAGCCATTTTTGATCAGATCGCAAAATAAAGTTAGGTGCAAGTGTATGCCATCAAGTACTGTGCTTGTGCCACGTCTGAACAAAATCTGACCATGCATGTTCGAGAAATGGTTGGGGATACGTTTAAGCAACAAAATGGCCACCAATCGGTCATCTTGCATCTGATCTGGAAAACAAATGACTTGCATATGTAAGCCATCATTCATTAATTATCTGTGTGCCAAGTTTGAACAACATCGGTTAATGCTTGTCCGAGAAATTGAGGCCGTGTTCAACATTGGGGTTTGTTTGTTTTTTTTTACAATTAAAATGGCCGCCAGTCGGCCATCTTTGATCGCATCGCGAAACAAAATGTTGTGCTTATGTACACCATCATGTGCTGTTTTTGTGCCAAGTATAAATAAAATCGGTCCATACATGTCCGAGATATGGTTGTGGATGCACGCACGCACTCACGGACACGAAAATCGAGACCAAATCCATAAGCCCCCATTTCGGACTAAGTCCAACGGGAGCTAAAAATACGTATTGCAAAGGGAGGAATTGACGCAACAAATCGAAACCCTTGAAGCATATGTAGAACAATTGGAAGAGTGCTTTCGGGAAGTAACCGTTGACATGATAGAAAAGTTTGTTATCCATAAAATAAAGTGAAAATCAGGGTATAAATATTAAATCGGTTTCACGAGGACCAAATAGGGACTTAGCCAGTGTGAGGAGCATTCAGTAAAGCTTGATCAGGTACGCCGATTAGTCGTAATATTTGGGACTCCAATGGAGGGGTGAGCAATGATAGGTTGGAGCAAAGCTTAAAAGGAGGGAGTTACTAGGGAGGATGGATGTTCAGCTCCAAAGAAGCCATGCCATTGGTTCATTGAGATGGAGGTGGGAATTTGGGAGTTTTTTTAGAACTCATAATAACCGCTCCCTCCCCCCTCCCGGTAGTAAAATATGGTGTCAATACTCCCTGCTGGAGGTACTGCTTCTTCTTAGCGTGATGGATGGACACATCTTATTTTAGTAATAGTAACACCCATTCCCTCCTGGACTGAAAAAAATAGTGTTGATACCTGTTCTTTCCGGCAGGGGTCAGTGGTTATAAACCACTTGAACTATTTTCCGTGGACAGGTGAAAATTATAAGTTTGTCTCCCCCATTCTCGTCGGGAGGCCCATGACCTAACCCCGTGTACGTCAAGCACATACGCAAAATTTGGTGTAGATTCACCGAGCCATTTTCAATTATATAGTTATCAAACATACTGTGCATACATGTAATTACCTGACTTTAGTAAGATTCAAGAATGTGGCAATAAGTGGTTTGTGCAAAGCAAGAGCACAGGACATTTAACATTTCAAGAACGTGGACCCGCTGTGAATATTTTGTATTTGGTGCCAGCTGACCCTCTGGAAGCACAAATGATAATTGGCACGCTGAAAAATCCTTTTGGAAAAGGAACACCAAAGAGAAATGGTGAAAGCACAGTTGCAAGTGTGGAAATTGCAGCAGTTGCAATGATAGTAATTGGTCCATTGAATTCCTCAGGCAACATGTATGTAGTGTCATTGGGAGAGCTTGGAATTGGGGGGGAAAAAAATTGAATGCTCTTCCTGATCAAGAGATACATTTGCAATTGGAAATGCAGCAAACTGCTAACATTTGTCAAGTTTCAGAGATGGTCAATCACATGTTACTTTTAACGAGGCCCAGGAAAGGTGGTGATAAAGGTGGCCATGTTGGAGTTGCTGGTCAGGGGAAGCCACAGAGCAAGAATGAAAATGAGCATCCTCCTTTGAGGTGAGTCAGCATGTGGACACCGATAGTTTTTCTGCCACTGCCAATCACCTATCGAAAATGCACTCATACTTTTTTAAACCGGGTAGTTTATGCAACATTTGTCGATGAAAGAGACTATCTGGCTCAACCATTCTGTTATGTTATGGGACAATTTTAGGATGATGCATACTGTATGCCTGGTGTTGGCTTAATGGTTCGAGTGGTGAGCTTTGGATCCTTGGGTCCTAAGTTCAAATCCTGCTCAGCTGTTGAATTAATACCAGGTGGGGTTAACTCGGCCTGTCATTCTTCCGAGGTCGGCAAAATGAGTGCCAGCATGCTGGTATCCTATGTCAGAGTGGTGACCCATCCAGGATTGGGCCCAATAGCCAAGGAGACTGCTTAGGCAGCACCAACACTCTGCACAGAGTATGGTCCCAATCTCCTCCTCATACTGCGAATTGTATGCAGAATTTTGCAGTCCTATGTCCATTCCATTAGAACCAGGCATTATATGACATTTCTTTTGTGCAAGAACATTTCAGGAAAAGCAAAGGAGATACTAAGAAGGGGGGTGGGGGGAGGAAAGGATTACTTGGATCATCATGTATGTGATATTTTTCAAGGCAACATTCCGACAAGTCGCACGGTAAAATTATGGATCAACATTGGCACATGTGCTTTGCGGCTCAAGATAGGCAAAGGAAACCAGATGGTTAAAGTGACAGATTCTTGCACATACAACGAACTCCGATCATTTATTGATCCATCCGATTAATTTTGCTCTCTATGGATATCAATTGCGGAGAGATGTGGACGTCAAACCTGCATGCTTCCTCCTTCACAAACTCTCGCATCAATTTTGGTTCTCCAGCGTGGATACATCGTTGGCTGGTTCTGGATGTAAGCAAGAGATCCCCGCTCTGTGTCGAACACACACAAATATTATTATAAAGTGGAATCAACAAACTGCCTCACTATGCAAACTGTCATCATGGCATCGAGGAATAATGTCTGAGATGCTGAAGCATTCTTGGCAAGGGTTATACTAGGCGAGTTTGCCATTGCCTTCCCAGCAGTAGTTGGTGCAGGAATTTGGACGTGGTACTGACGATAGCTCGCCTACTCTTCGCAAAGGACACCATGGGATATTTAACGTCCACCAACTGATGTCGGCAGATGGGACACCCAGTTTAACGTCCTTCAAAGGGACGGCACACACATTAATGAATCACCCTGCCTGTGAAATACCGGCCAGGATACGAACCAGGCTAGACAGCTTCGAGGCGAGTGCGTACCTCTAGACCAACCTACCAACACTGAGGTCAATCAATAGGAAATAAATATTTTAGTAAAAAGTGTGACCTTGATATCCTGTTTCAGACTCACCATTTATGGAGTGGTTATAAAAAAGAAGAGTTATAATGAGGTGAAATGGTCAAACACATGTTCATCCCTGAAAATTAATTTGGAAGTTGGTCAGGGTAGCAGCCAAATGACCAACTTTTTGAACAAGCTTCTGTTGGATCTTGCGGGTGACACCGGCTGCTTAATGCCACCTCCTAATGCATGGTGTTGCAACATGATTCAAATCCAGTGTGGTTAATTAGTAATGTAAACTAGGAGAAAATAGCAAGCTCAAAAACAGTTAACCAAGCTAGCACAGAAGAGACCAGCATATTAAGTCGATAAACCAGTTAATTGTATTGGCATGTAAGCAGGAAACTCAAGCAAGCACCACGAACCAGAAGAGATTGCCTCTCGGACATTGACGGCACAGTACGGTTGTCCAATTGCAGCTCCATCTCCACCCTCCCAGGCTGTGAAGCTGATACGTAGCAGCATGATGTACCGAGTTCTCGCGTCCCTCCGGTCAAGCTGGTGTTAATGTTCCTCTTTTCGCTTGAAGTCGTCCTCCACCCACTGACTGCTACTCTTAGCACACAACCAGCTGAATGTATCAAGTGTCAGGCAGAATCAGCAGAGGGCTTATCCAGGAACACTTGGCTGTGTCTGAGACTTTCAGGAGAGCGTTGACTCGGCCCGAGGTTCAGAAGGAAAGACGTGTGTGGACGTGATAACTCTAGTCTCTAATCTGTACAACTAGGTTAGCTGATGCAGCTTTTTTTAGTCCAGCACTTTAACTTCAGAGGGAAAACTTGAGCATTTCCTGACTTTCATTTCCCCTACAATCCCTCCCACTCTCTCGCCCTTTCACTCACTCTCTGTACAATTGAGCGATGGCCTCATGCTCGTCGCTATTTTCGGGACAAGGTGACGTTTCTGCGGACCGTGATTTTCTGATTCAAGTCAAGCTTTGTTGCATTCGACACCAAATCTGCCTGGCCAGTAAGTTGGTGGATAGACCAGCAAATGGCATCGCCATATAGTGTATCATTGCTGTTATAAGTATGCAAATGTATGTCAAAACATGCACTGAACACCCAAAATTAAAATATAAAATATGTAGCCAATGAAACGTTAAATACTACTATGTATGTAATGCATATAGTTCCTTAAAAAAATGTCAACTCGAGATAAAGATTATGTTTCAGCATGGCTGGTTTGACTGCAACAAATTTTGACATATTGGTGGCACAGATAATCCAACCACAAACCACCTCGAGCCCATGGAAACTTGCACGTGGAAAGAAAAAGAAAAAAAAACCTTCAGTGTACTTTGTCCCACATATTATACCAATACACCCTCATACACTTTAACAAGTTATTTGAAATCGATTTTATGGGAGATTTGAGTTAGACGATTTCGAGTTAAATTAAAGTAGGCGTTAAGCAATGTGAAAGTAAATTATACAGCCAAGGTACCCACAACAGATCACATTAATATATTTTATTATTTTGTTGAACTTCTCATGGGAGTTGATGGAGAGAGGGGTGTGAATCTTTGAAATAGGGTGTGCCAACATGTATTAATGCTTGTAATCCATTTGAATAGGGTACGCATAAAAGCAAGAGAGTCACTCTTCTGGATGACCCTCCAATGAAATTGCTGAAATATGTGGAGCATCAAAATTATTAGAACAAGATATTCACAATCGTTGAGCATATCAGGTCATGTCAGGTCTGGGAGCATGCGCTGGAGCAGCGGTCGCTGCGTCCACTTTCCAACTGGTAATCCAGGGACCTCCGTCTGGCAATCCCCAGGCAGATGCCTGGCCCATCCCCATCTCCTTGATGCGATCAACCTGCTGCGACCACGAGGCACGTGGTCGGCCATTGGTTTCCTCCACTCACGAGAGCTCCCTCATTGAGAGAATCTGGTGAGCAGGATCAGCATAGGGGAATGAGCCACATGTCCATACAGCCACAGCTGATGCTCAGTGATAATGCAGGTAACAATTTCATTTGAGTCTCTTTCAGCAAGTGCTCGTTGGCACAAAGTCTGGCCAGTGATAGCCAAGGATTCTCTGAAGAGACCTGGTATGAAAGGAATTAAGTCTCTGCCTCAGATCCTGGTAAGTCCCAGTCTCACATCCATAGAGCAAGACTGGAAACACCAAGGACCTGAAGACTCAGACTTTTGTCGTCCTGCACAGGTACCGACATCACCACACCAAATGATCCAGTGAAACCATGACTCCCCAGGCCCGGCCCAGACGTCTATTCACCTCTGGATCACAGCCAGCAGAGCCATGAATATCACTGCCAAGGTGAGTGAATCTCTCCTTGATCTCAACATCCTCACCACAAACAGGTACAGACAAGATAGCAGCATCCACAATGTCATTGAAACCCTGGATCTTAGTTTTATCCCAGGAAACCCGTAATCCCAGCGGCTCTGACTCCTCATTCAGCAACTCGAGGGCCCCCAAAAAGGGATCCAGTGTCTCTGCAAAATGACTGCATCATCTGTGAAATCAAGGTCAGAGATCTTGGCATTCCCAAATGATGCACCACAGCTTGATCTCTCTGACATGTTCCCCAGAATCCAGTCCATGCAAGTGCTGAAAAGTGTTGGTGCCAGTACACACCCATGACAAACTCTAGTAATAACTGGAAATAAGTCAGAGATGGTATCACCACATTGCACAGCACTCTCAGTACCAGAGTATAGATCAGACATCAGATTGATACGTTTTGGTGGCACCCCAAGAAGACCAAGAATCCTCAGGAGGGCATCCCAAATCACTCAATCAAATGCTTTGCAGAGATCAACAATCGCTGCAAGCAGTCCCTGCCAAAATTCTCATCTGCATTCGGTGAGGACCCAAAGAGCAAGGATACGGTCCATGGTGGACCTCTTTGGTGTAAAGCCTGACTGCTCTGGGCGCTGGTGGTCACGAATATGGTGGCAAACACTATCAATAATTATTTGAACAAAGACCTTCCCGGCACTGAGAGCAGCGTCACCCCTCGGTAGTTATTGTTGTCTTGGCGATCACCCTTCCCTTTCCAGAGAGGGACAACAAGGCCCCTCTTCCAATCAGTTGGGATGATGCCTGTGTTCCCGGAAGAGCACAGAACTGCATGCAATGACACGAGTACAGCATTTCCACCAGCCTTGAGAAGTTCAGCATGGATGCCACAGATCTTAGGAGCTTTACCCATTTCAACCGGTTCATCACAGCCTGTGTTTTCACAAATGAAGGTGGATCACAGTTGATTGGAGGGTCAGCAGGAGGGATAATAACACCCCTGGCATCCAAATCAACAGCTGGAGGGTCAGCCTGGTACAGCTGCTCAAAGTAACCAGTCCAGTGTGCCTTCACTTTGGACTTCTCCATCAAGAGCCCTCCACCCTCAGCTCTCACACAGTACCCTGAGGGATGGGCCGAGGGAAACGCAATGCGTGAATTCCCTTGTAAGCAGGATGAGAATCACTTGACCACAGGGGATGCTCTAGCCCCTCAAAGATTCCACGTACATTGGTCTCCTTGTCCACCCTCAGAGTACAAACAGTTTTACGCCTCAGCTCCATGAACATCTCAGCTCGGCCATTCAGCCTGGCCCTGCGACTCTGGTTAATGGTATCCAGTGTCCCTTGAGAGACAAATTTCTTCTTTGCCCGATGGTGAGTTCCAAGACATCCACCGGCAACATCAAGGATGGTGGTCTAAGAGGCACTCCTCAACTCTTCAGGATTTCTCAAAGCACCCAGACCCCCCAAATCCACACTCAGCCTGTTCACAAACTCCTCAGCAACCCTTTCATCCATGAGCTTGCCAACATACAGCCTCGGCTGGGATGGTACCATTATACCGGATTTAAGCTGCAACTTCAGAGTTGCTACCACAAGCCTGTGGTTGGTATTGATGAATTGAGCACTCTGGTAGACCCTGCAGTTCTGGATCATCCTCCAGTGACCATCCACAAGCACATGGTCAATCTCCTTTGCCACACCGCCAGCATTGGAATACCAAGTCAAGTGATGAGCCTGTGGGTGCTGAAACCATGAAGCAGCCACCCTAAGTCCATGACTTCTTGCAAGGTCAAGGAACTTAGTGCTATTCTGGTTCATAGTTCCAGACCCATGGGGACCAACACATGTCTCATAACCATCCCTATCAGTGCCATTCGATACACTGAAATCCCCCTAGACTAGAAGAGTATCTCGCCTGGGGCACTGATCAACCATAGACTCAAGTGCGGCATAAAATGCGTATTTCACTGTGAGATCACTCGCCTCCGTCAGAGCATATACAGAGACCAGAGGAACGGCACCCTCGGAGTGATGAATCCTTTGTCTCATAATATGCGTGTTGACCGGTGCTACCTCAATAATCATTGAAGTCAGCTTAATTAACACAGCTACAGTCACTCCTTGGGCATGGTAACCATCAGAGCGACCAGACCAATAGTTGATGTAACCACCCGCCATGATCTCGCCACTATCCGGTCTCCGAACCTCAGAGAGTGCTGCTATACCGATGTTCAAACGCTTGAGCTCAGATGATAACAGAGATGGGTGTCATCCTCTCCTTGGGATAGGACATTCCAGGCACCCTCCCGAAGGGACAACCTCAGGTTAACCCAAGGAGACCTCCATCTGGTGGATGACACCTCAGCCCCACTCTGCCACACAGCACCACAAACTGACCCAGGAAGTTTACCCCATGCTTTTCCTCCTCTCATCAAGGAATGGGGGTCCTGAAGGCTTTGCCCCAATCCTATCATCCACCGATATCTTCTAATTGTAAGCCAAATTGCTCCTTTTGTGGGCCCTGAGCGAGGGAGGAGTGAACTATTGGATCAAACGAGGATGTGGGGATTTCCAAGCTTCCCCATTGGCCTTGTCGCCATGCCCCACCAGGCCTCGGAATCGAAAATGGCCCCATTTGCTCCTGGACCTTGCCAGGCATTGGGGCTCTGAGAATAACATGGGGTGAGAGTTTTCAGGCCCCGAACGTGTGCTGGACTCCATTCAAGTGTGGCCATTTCGGGAAACCCCGGCACGATCCGTACGACTTCAAATGAATCCCAGCGCATGCTTGCGCTTTGAGTTACACCCCGATTCTCCTTACTCTCGTTCCTTCAGCATCTTTCAAGACGGTGGTGAGCGTCCAAGGGGTAGATGGTAGTTGCGGCGGTTATCAAGAGGTGAGAGAAACATTGTGGCGTTTGTCGTGAAGAGATTGGGGGAGGTGGTTGTAAAGGTGGCGTTGCGGTGAAGATTGGAGGAGGTGTTCGTAACTGTGGCGTTTCTGGTGAAGACGTGGACGTAGGTTGTTGTGGGGATTTTTAGAGACGTGTGGAGTGGTTATGGTGAGTGTTGTAACGTTGTGGTGAGCATAATGAAGGTCTGAGGTGAGACGGCAGTTGGATTTTGGCAAGCAATTTGAATAGAAATCGGCACGCATACAAAAAAGCAACCTTGCTGCTCTTCGCATTCCTGGTCCCGTTACTCTTCTGCATGCATGCTTGCGTGGCTTGTGTAAAAGGTAAAATAAAGTAAAGGAATGAAATAAGAGAAAGAATAGAGGATTGAAGACCTAACTTAAAAGCCCTACGCAACGCATCTTTCCCATTTCCCCACGAGACATATGGAAAGGACTAACTAAACACATATGAATGAAATAACTGCCTTGGGATCACTGTGTGTTGTGTGCCATTGTCTCGGAGGAGTGCCGGTTTTACAAAACCGCAATATGTTTGAAAATTTTAAAGGAAGAATAATTTCACAGTAAGTGTAGATATTTTCTGCATAAACTTTTGAAAATTCCTACACTAGATGAGATTGAACCAAGTTCTTATATTTTGCTACTGAATGTAAGCTAAGGAAGATAACGACTCAGTTGGTTTTGAGTTTGAATTTTTTCAGACACCAACTTTTATCATGCTGAACAAACTGGTGTTGATGTTGATATGGTGTTGCTGGAGTGTGGTGTTGATGTAGTGTTGATATGTTGATGTCGTTCACGTAATGTTGTTGCTAAAAGCCAGAGAACTGAAAAATGATACGGCCTTCGGCATCAACACTACATGAAATCAAGTAAACGACCAAAGGGGAAGGTTTGAAACACCTATCAGTGTGCACAAAGCCAGAAGAGCTTGTGCAATTTAATTGTGGAAATTACCCCCAATGCCTCTCCAGATATGCTTTGTGTAGACCACAGACAGGAATGGTGTACAGCAGACATCTGCTTGGCCAGGATCCAAGAGAAAATAATCAGTGTGGCAAATAGTTCCTGGTCCTACAACAGGGAAGGAGGTGATACAAGGACATGTTGCAAGCTCTCCTGCCAGCCCTTCCTTCTCACTGTCCCAACTGTCTATTCATTTCTTCCTGAGGATTTGGTGTGGAAGATGGCATGGTGACATCATTGTTTCGGTCACATGGGAAAGCTTCCGGTAGGCAGGAAGAATTCTCAATAAACACTTCTTAAGAAGCTTGGTGGACGCAGAGCTATCCAGATAAACTATATTTGTGGTGTTTTTGGTTAAGATTTTTGAAATAATGATCATTTCTTGCATCGTGGTTGGGTGTACCAATAGTTTCAAAAAGGGTTCGGGGTTAGAATTTCATCGCATTCCTACAGAAAGTGATTGACGCACTGAGTGACTTTTGCCAAGTCTTATGAGGATTGGTTGAAATATAAATGTTTCGCAGGCAATAAACATTAATTTTGCAACTGGTTTTGACCTTTCACCCCTGTATCTATCTATAATTCCAGCAATGTGTGTGTGTGTGTGTGTGAGTCTGTCTGTCTGTCTGTCGTCTGTCTGTATGCGACCGCCGTTTCTCGACGACCGCCGGTCCGATCTGATTGAAACTTGCCAGGAATATTGCCGGGGCCCGTGGATGTGCCTTTTCGAGGTTTGATATTAATCGGACGAGCGGTTCCCAAGTTACGGCCATTTATCTACAACCAATGACAGGACACGGTGCTATGACATCACGAATGACGTCACAATTAATGTTTATTTAATTTTTTTATTATTTTATTTTTTGCACGATTGACGTCACAATTCTTCTTCTTCTTC
>CM068954.1:87126685-87146963 GCA_035128595.1 Eptatretus atami | reverse complement strand
CAGGCATTACGTGACGGAGGTATGCGCTCTACCAGGTGCCCTTGTAGTTGCTTAATATATTATCATATAAAGTGGTGCATGATTGAAGTTAGTCATATGTAGTAACACTTTAAATGAAAGTAATAATTAACTGTGTTTGAATATGGATATTGCATTGCTGTGTTCACTGACTGTCTGGACACAACTTTGAGGTTGGGGGACCATTGATGTTGAGTAATCTACTGATGTGGACCTGCGACCAGGGTTGTGGATCTGCCGTTTGGAGACGTTCTGGGCTGAAAGGATCGAAACCTCGATGAAAAACGGTGCCCTGGTGATCCGGGCAGTTGGGAAATCAGTCAATTTTGCTTCTAAGTTAAGGTTATAACTTCAAATAAAATATCTTTTGTAAGTACTTACTAGTACATAATGTGTGTGTGTGTGTGGTGTTGTGTGTGTGTGTGTGTGGTGTGTGTGTGTGTGTGTGTGTGCGTGTGCTTATTGTGATGTGTGGCTTCCTTCTTGGGACTATGGTGCAATAATTGGTCTTTATTTTGATTCACAATACTGAGAGCTTTCAGAATACAACAAAGAGTCTGTGGAGAACTTGATGATGAACATGTACATGATATATAATGCAAGAGAAGCATAGATCTGCATAGAAGATGAGTAGTTGCCGAATTTTCAAGATCTCCCCACCATGGGTAACCTGTGTCAATGTACAATATGCATTCAGAAGCCAAAAAGTCCTCATCTTCATCTTCACCAAATTCCAGCTGTGTTGTGTTTGTACAACCAGATCCTCTGCAATTTTGACAATCAGGAGTATACTCAACGTCATGCTACTTACATGTGTATCTCGATCTGCTGCAGTCAGTCTGGCAGTTGCACCTGATGACCCACAGCAGCTCCTCAGGAGCAGGAGCTAGGTCTATCTGGAGAGGGACAAGCCCCTCATCGCTCTCCCACAATCCCCACTCTTTTGGAAGGAGTCCATCCCCAAATCCCTTCACTCTTGAACCTGAAAGTACATACAGGCCATGGTTCTATGCTACTGCTAACGTAGGTGAGCTCTGTGGTTGAACATGAGACGTACTGGAAGCCACCTTCTCACATAACCGCTTGTGCCGCATAGAGTCTAGCTTTTTGCTGTGTTTCCCGTTGTCGAGGATCACCAAGGCTTTCTCTCCTGCAGCTACAACATTGCCGGTGGAAGCTGACTGTGCATCATACACCTTGGCTTGCTCACCGACATGACTGCTTGTCTTGAATTTATTGAGGGAAGTTCCTTTCCTGATCCCATAAAGGCGAGATGTAGTGTCACATCCAAGGACAGCATGGAGGAAGAGAATGTGCTTGCACATGTCTGGACAAAGCTGTTCCTTGACCACCTTGATGTTCTCTATGCAAGGGTCATTTGTGTTCTTCTTTGGGTCTGGGCGGAACACAGGTCATGAGACTCAAAGCTTGCATGGTAGCACAGTAGGACGAGGAGGGCTGTGTCATCGCCGACCATCACAGTGTTGGTAACCGTTGTAGACTCCACAGCCTTCCGCACAATGAGGAGATCGGCATCTCCTGAAGCATGGGGTGTCTGACATTTCTTCTGCAGCTCTTCACACGACATATTGATGAATCGTTGCTCGTTTTGCTTGTTGGGCAGGAATTGATCCTCCTTCATCATGACATGCATGTCCACCGTAAATTTCATGGTTGTGCCAGAATTTCCTTTGGATCATGTCCTTCGTGGATGTGCCTTTGTCGCCTTCAAACAGTACAATCAACGGCTTCTCCATACTTCTTTGTCACATACTCAGTGTACTGATTGCAAATGTCTTTGTATATGGCTCCACATGACCATGAGTTGCACTGAAGTAGTGCTCCACCATCCAAGACGCATCTCCCTCCCCCCCTTCCCCCATTCCCCTCTCTACCCCACTCCCTTACCCTCCCCTCTCAATGTCCATGCTCTATCCCTTTTAACGTCCATCAACTAATGTCAGAAGACAGGATGCCCAGTTTAATGTCCATCGGAAGGACAACACACGCATTGATTGACCCAGTCTGTGAAACACCAGGATGACATTTTATAGCTGGATCGAGATTAAAACCAAGGCTAGACAGCTTAGAGACGAGTGTGGGTACTTCGAGGTCATCCTACCATTCGAGGTCGTATCTTAACAGACACATTGTTCATAAACAACACTGTTCATGATTCCAGGTTGTATGTATACGTTAAAAATGTATAACAAAAGTACAATCCGAATCCAAAAAGATTGTTACTGTTGTCTCTGGGCGATGTAAAATAAAATCAGACATACAATAATTTTAAGAGTGAAAAATCAATTTTGGAGCCAAAACCTCCTGCAGAGTCTTTATTTAATTATTTTGGGTTAGAAAAAAAAAATCACTTTTTTGCTTTTTTTGTTTTCTGAAATCTCTAGATTTTGACGTAATTATTTAGGCCACGAGTTCCGATCGTCAAATTTGGAATCCGATTTCAAATATCATCTTTTAATAATAATCCAAAACTATATATTGTTCAAACTTGCCAAGAGCCAATCATGTTGTACCTAACCTCACACAGCCAATCAGCGAAATATATATTTTTAAATTTTGTTGTGTAATGGTTGGAGCATCCACTCTGAGTGTGGGAGGTCGGTGGTTCAGAGCCCAGGCCGAGTCATACCAAAGACTTATTGTTCGTGCTACTTCTTTGCGTGACATTCAGCATCTAAAAGGTTGTGCTAATACAAACAAACACAAACACAAATAACATATAACATAACAAATAACATAACATAAATAATAACACAACAAACCCCATAGGCTGGCATCCATGGGGAGGAGGAGGAAATTCTTCCTTTGGAAATTCCCTGCTGAATGTGGTGAGAAAAGCGGCACTGTTGGTTGTGAAGTCGTTGGTACCCAGAGTATCCCGGAAAGTGACGTCACTTCCCCTAAGCTCAGTGGCTGTGTTTGTCTCGTCTGACAGTCTTGTATTGTGTCAGGTATGCTTGTCTGTATGTCCATGTGTGTGTGGCAGCTCCACAAAGGGCCTGAGATCATGTAAAACAAAAACCAACAAAAAACCCTGGTGATGCCACTGTGTCTCCCCCAATCCCCACTCCTCCCCCAAGAAACAAAATGGCCTCAACCTGTGTCAAAGTTCCTTGTATACCCTTTTTTAAGTACAGGGCAAAGAATGACCTGGTTTGGAACACCAAGAAGTTGCCAGCAGAGAGCAGCAAACAACTATTTATCATTCTGAAGCCACATCGTAACTGAGAAGGCATTTTAACCCTAAATGGTTAAACCCTCTATATCCCCGATCTTACCTTATCTTTTACTTGCCCCTTTTAACTCCAAACCAATTACCCCACATTATCCTTGAGAGGGAAGGCGTTTGTTTGTGTGTTTTGTAGCGGTGCTGTCGTAAACATGCACTCCAAGTCCTGCTTCCTCTTCCTCCCATCCGCAAGGATGGGCTCTTTGCTCGTATAATCTAAATACAAACTCATCAAAGAGCTTGGGGCTGGAAGGATAGTCTCGAGGTAAGCACATTCACCTCTGAGATGTCTAGCATGGATTTGAATGTTGACCCTGCTATAAACTGTCATCTTGGTGTTTTGTAAGCAAGGCGAGGCATCGATGCATGCGTCGTCGGATGGACGTTAAACTGGATGTCCCGTCTACCAGCACTATTTGGTAGACATTAAATATTCAACAGTGTCTTTCCTGAAGAGAAGGTGACCTATCGCCGGCACGTTGGACAAATCCCAAATTTCTAAATAAATCTACAGGGGGCACTGTATCAACAGCGCAGTCGCACGCCCCTCTCCCCTCAGCAAATTATGCTACCCACAGTAATGTGCTGTCGACAAAAGAAGAACCAAACAACGTTTTCTTGAACCAGCCTTTTCTGCACTGCCCCAGTTTGCAATATTCTTTGTGTTGAAAGACCACATTTTTCTGGACTCAGACTCGAATTTGAGGCTGATTGACTTTCAATTTGGCTCAAAAGCTAATGACTCACTCTCACATCCAGACATGGGGGCTTGGCTGCCATGAGTCATAACAACTATATTACTGATGATTACCACTTCAATACAGGGAGTCAAAATAAATAAATAATGTAAACTAGCACAGTTAATATCTTCAAAAATTGTCATGTTGTTAAAACGTTGAAATAAGAGTGCAATTATAAGTGATTTGTGAAATGTGATGTGGCTCATTCCGCTCATTCACCAGAATCTTTCAAAACCTGCAGCATTCATGTTCCACAATAAACCGGCATGACAGGCTAGAACTAGAGGGGGAGCACTCGGAGAGCGCAAAACCTCCGCCGCCAATACTGCTGGGTCACTTAAGTGAACCTGATATCCTATTCATTGTGGTCAAAACGGATCAGACTCTACTGAACCACGATTGAATAAACTAAACTAGATCGACGCAGCATGAGAAATGCAAAAAATATAAAATCGAAATTTTTTTGAAAAAAAAGTTGCAAAATTTCTGGGTTTTTTTCTCTAACAATTTTTTGGGGGGGGGGGGGGGGGGGTGGAAATCACTTAAAACATGTATAAATGCAAAAAAAAAAATCAAATATTTTCAAATAAAATCGAAATTTTTGAAAAAAAGTTGCAAAATTTTGTTGTTTTTTTCTCTAACAAATTTTTTTTTTTGGGTTGGAAATCACTTAAAACATGTAGAAATGCAAAAACAAAAATTCAAATATTTTTCAAAATGGCCGCCATAGCGGCCATATGGACTTTGGACCGAGTCCAAAATCTAATGGCATGATCCTTGGACCATACCTAATCCCCCAACCAAGTTTCGTCGAAATCCGTCCAGGAGTTTTTCCGTAATACTGTTCACAAACAACAAACAAACAGACAGGGTGAAAACAGTAACCTCCGTCCATCTTCGATGGCGGAGGTTAATTAGAACTAGAGTAATTTGACTGCGCGCAGTCGACGGATATGCCTCGCTCTCCCGCACAAACACTTGAGTTTGACATATTTGACCTTGACCTTTATACATCTGGCCCAAAATCTAATCAGTTAATTGCCCTGTCTAACTTTACCTTTGTACCAAGTTTGATGAAATTCTGTCCAACATTTCTTGAGTTAGGGCGTAAACAGTAAAATTTAAGAGTTTGACCTTGACCTTTGACCCTTGACCTTTATCACATCTGGCCCAAAATCTAATCACTTAATTGCTCTGTCTTACTTTACCTTTTTACCAAGTTTGATGAAATTCTACAATTTGCTTCTTGAGTTATTGCGTAAACGAAAATCCAGACGGACGAACGGACGGACACGGACGGATGGACGAACAGACAACCCGAAACATAATGCATCTGGCACCCTTGGTGCAGTAGACTGGTTAAAAAATCAGAAAATGTGCTTCTTTACAATTCAAGAAGCATTTTTGGGGAAAAGCAGGCAAACCACTTTTTCTGGGGTGTTTTTCGCGCTGAACACGAATCTGTTGTTTGCCGAGCCCAAAAATGCCTAATAAGGTCACTAATTAAGGTCAAAGGTCAATGAGTGCAAACTTCAAAAATTTTCAAAAAATGCTTATTTTGACATCCTCTATCCATATATGTTATTTATTTTGTGATATTTTGTAAGGTAAAGCTATAACAGGTCATCAAAATTGTAGAATAAAAGGAAATTGTTAAGGAAAAATTACACACTTTTGCAAATATCTCTGTAACGGTGCGACTTTTAGTTTCGTGTGGAGGTATACATTTTGCTTGCATTTTTTACTCCTACGTCTACAGTAAGGAAGGGTTTTCTGCTTGTGCTGATGGTATGATATCCTATGGTGAATAAGACAGATATGTTAATGACCTCATTGGCATATTAAGCATATAGGTCAAAGGTTAATGAGTATGACAGGCGATTGTTACATTTTGCCTCACAGCGACTGGTAATTTTGCCCCTTGGCTTCTCCAAGTCCACTCCACTTGACAGTGTTGCCATCTATGTGAAGCCGGCGACATCTCACACTAGCCATGCTTGACATTCCATTTCCATTCAAGCAGGGTGTTTTTGAAGTAGCCTAAATGAAGAATGAATCTAATAGCCTCGCCATCGAGTTAGTGCCTTAGGCATTGCAAGAACAGGTAGGGATCCTCTTCAAGTTTTATCAAACAGAAATATGAATGAAAATGAAAGTGAAAGTGACAGTAAATGAATCCATGGCCAGACATGCTTGACATCAATACACCCACAGATGCACAGGTTGTGGCCTCGAGCGAGTGATGAGTGCATCTACTGCTATTCTGTTGATTAGACTGCTGTCTGTACTAAATCTGAAGCCAGAGCGGGAGCCAGGGCAAGCACCAGTATCTTTTCAGTACAGGGGGGGGGGGGGGACTTTTCATGATCAGAACATGCATGCCTGGAGCTTAGTCAGGTTTTTTTTCTCTCCCAGGCAACTATGGAACCTATTGCAAGCATCAAGCGACAGCGTGAGGATGTGACGTTTGAAACATTGTATCATATGCCAGGAAAGCAGCCGGGCTAAAGACACGGTTTTCCACCAGACAGACCAAGGCATTGCTTCCATCAGAGAGGCGACTGAGCTCCATGCAAACTGAGGCAGTAATTTCGGCCAGCTGTGGACAGGCTTTCATCGCTCTTTGCAGAGCCTCAAGACAGTATCCCCAAACTTAAATGGCACAAACTATGTTACTCAGCATACACACATAAGGGAAAATAAATGCTAAGCTAGAAAAGAGCAATCAAAAGATCCGGCAAAAGCGCAAGCTAATGAAGAAAGGGTGTTTCAGTTGAAGGACGCCGGTTTTTACGCAGTAGTGCTACTAAGGTGGACTGGACTTTGTGTATGTTCTGCCAAAAATTCGATAGGAAGCAGAAGACAAGTCGTGTCACAACCTTCGACGTGAGTGACGACATCATAGCAAAAGCTCAATTTGTACATGAGATCTTAGTCCGAACTGCAACTGAGAATGATTTGATCTCTGCTAAAGCATGTTATCATGCTAACTGCCTTAAAAAGTTCTATAGGGATGTAAAAAGGGCAGAAGCCATGAGCAAAGCAGCTGACATGGCCATATCATGGTTGTGTCAAGAACTGCATCACTCTGCTGAGAAAGGACACGTGTTTGAACTGTCAGCAGTATTCGAGAGGTACAAAGAACTAACCAGTGAGTGCGACTGCACGATTCCTGCATCGTATGTTAGTAGACTGGGCACTTTCAAAGAAACTTTGTCAAAGTACATTGGGGACACATTAATTTCTTGTGCCAAGAAATGTAGCTATTTCAGAAAGGCAAATTCTGCTTCTTCCCAGACAGTTCAGTCACATACCCCTTTCAGAAATGGTGTGTGGTCAGAACAGTGCAGAAAATATTCCCGTATTTAGACAACAGGATGATGATTTTCTATCTTTAGTGCATGTTGCTCTAAACTCCGCAGTGATATCATGTCACATCCTGCATTCGAGGGCTGTGATGTCAGTGAAGAAGCAGTTGGCAAGCATACCGCCATCTGTACACATGTTTGTCAATATCTTGCTTGGTGGCCAAAGTGGTGTTGATGCTGAGTTTGATGAATGTGAAACGTCTGAAATTAGTTGGGTGAAGAAACAAGGGTCCTTGGCATTGGGCAAGATATGGTCTATGGTGTTTGTGGAGACAAGAAAGCACCGCCTAAACATGTTGGAATGAGTATGACACTGCACCAATCAACTCGGTCAAAGAAATTGGTTGAGCTATTCCATAATGTGGGCACATAATCAGCTACAACCGGGTTCTAAAGTATGACACATCAATGGCTGAAAACACTCTGAAAGCGATTGATCCACAAACTGGGGCGGTGGTACCTAGCAACCTGGTCTCGTAAGATTTGTGTATTTTTCCGGTGACAATATTGATATATGACTCAACCCTAGATGGCAAGAATACATTTACGCTACACAGTTTGCTGCCTGGCAGAGGGGCCACCTGCTGAAACTGGTCTTAGAGACATCAAACCATCCAATACATCAACTTTGGATATCCACCTTCAGTTGAAAATTCATGAGGTGTTATCAACAAGGACACCTCATTCCTGATTTCGATGGGGTTGAAACAGGATGGTTTCTGAGGGAGAAAGATACTCCAGTGCTCTACAAGACAGTGAGATTGGGACATGGCATTCTTAACATCTCGGCAAGGAAGGACGAAAAAGGTTCCTGGACCACGTTCAATCAGTTGCACAGTACAAGGTCAGAGATAGCCAAAACTACCATTGGATATATGCCAATCATACTAGCCCCCGCTCATGAACTTTCAACTTTGAACACCATGGTACGAAGGGCATTACATGTCGCAAGGGCTCGAGGAAACCCTACGCTGTGATCACAGTTGTATTCAGGCATTGTACCCCAACTGATGGAGCTGAAATGGTCAGTGTCCGACTTCAGAGATACCCAAATTCCAAGAATAGGTGGGTTACATATCACTATGAATTTTTGAAAGTGATAGGGCAACACACAGAAGATTCTGGATACTTGAACTGTGGTTGAAAGTGGTTTACTTGGACCAAATTCGGCTGAGAAGGCTAAAGATGGAAAATCATATGCAAAGGCAATGGGGGCGTCATAAGTTTACTTTGCACCTGGTGACCTTTAACCTTAATTAGGAGGCTAATTAGTCAAATTGTGAAATTCAAAATTGAGATAATCTTGCTGAGGAATAACGTATGGATAGGAGACAGTCAAACCATTCACTTGTGGCATTTAATCATGTAAATGAAAGTGAAATGAAACAGTACGTTAAAAAACTAAAAGTTGCTCTAGTACGGAGATATTAACAAAATAGCATTATTTTTCCTTCACATTTTCCTTTTTTCTCACATTTTGAAAACCTGTATGAACCCTACTATACAAAATATTGTAAAATAAGTTACATATCTGGATAGAGGATGTCAAATAAAACACTTTTTGAAATTTTTTGAAGTTTGCACTCATTGACCTTTGACCTTAATTAGTGACCTTATTAGGCATTTTGGGCTCGGCAAACAACAGATTCGTGTTCAGCGTGAAAAACTACCCAGAAAAAGTGGTTTGCCTGCTTTTCCTCAAAAATGCTTCTTGAATTCACATTTCCCGAAATATAACCAGTCTACAGAGGCATAAAAACAAATGTGTCAGCTCCTGAACTCATTTTGAAAGCTAATCAGTAGTACACTTCAAGAATGAACAACCATGTGCACATAATCCAACAAAAAGGCAAATTGAAAGTTAATTTCACCTTAACCACAGAAAGGGAATGTCAATGCATTTAGAAGTTTGCAAATTGAAGAGTATACACGGTTGTAGTCACACTGCACAAGAGTAATGCACAAAAGACTTGGAAAACCACTGAAACATCAGTTGGTGCTTAATAATGCCGAGGGACAACACTATGAAGAGATGAAGAAACGGTATTAGGCCGGGGGCCAGTGGGACCTACCTTGCACCCCCCCCCCCCCCGCAACAATTTTTCACTGATACACAGTGTTCATATATAACCCAAGTATCAGAAAAAAGATGTTCCCAGAAAAATAACTCATTTGCACTATCATTTATTAAGCTGTTCCATGGCAACCAATCAAAAATAGACGAATCTCACAAAGATCTGTAAAATGTCAATATCTCTGTCAAATATAACATAAAATCACAAAATTTGTGTCAAATTAAAGCTTATACATCTACGTATTAAAATAGATTTTGTTTATGCTAATTAGCTTATTTGCATGTTAATTGAATTTGACTTAAAGACAATAATTCCCACAAAAATGCAAGAATTTCCATTTTCTTTCCTTGCAATTACCACACATGTCAGTTGCCAGATTACAAGCCAGGTTGGCGAATTTTTTTTTAATAATTTTTGAATTTTTTAAGTAGATTAATTAGCATAAAATACAAAGCACAATGAATCGTTCGAAAATCATGTTAAATCAAATTAATCATTGAAACTAATTTCCTGGGCCTGATATAATACATAACTGCGACTAATGATGGTTGTGGTGTTTAAAGGACACATATAACTCTTTTCTGTTTGGGTAAAAGTAGTGAAAATAGTTGTAAATGCATTGATATGCTAATTAGGTTCTGCCATTATGGAAATATCTCACCTTCCGGTACATGGACATTTGTAAATGAGGAGTCTACACCTATGTTTGGAGGGTCAATGAATCAAGTGAACAGATTTCCTTTGCTGTCAGAGATGTTGAATAGTCTTTATGGCTGATATGTTAATTATAATCCCCGATACCAGGAAGGGGGATCATATTGTTATTGCTTTTTTGCGTGCATGTCTGTGTGTTGTCACTTTTCGCTTCCGTCGATGTAAATGTGAGGTTGTATGGCTCTATATCCTGGAGGTGTAGGTATGCATGCTGTGATATCATAATCTACAGCTTGGCATTGCTTCTTCTAGTTGTGATTGTATAATTCTTATTGTCATATACAACAATACATTGAATAACAATTTGATTTGTTTTCTTGCAGACATAGTGCGTTGATGGCCCAATTCGTTGCACGGAGATGAAACCTCAGAAGAGAAAGCAGGAACAGACGGATGTCAGTGCAAAAAAGAGACAGATATGCATCCTGCATTGTGAGGGAGCAAAGACTGATGGATTCACCATTTTTGTCAGACTTGATGCTTAAGTTGGAACAGTTCACTTGCATCATGTATGGCAAGAGTCGATTTCAGGAAGTGGATGAAGTAAGGGTGCTCATGATAAGGGAGAAGTGTGGGGACATGCCTCTGGACTCAGGCCGCAACATTGACCTTGGGAAACTCCTCCATGTAGAAAGTGCGTGGAGCAGCACATCTGAAGAGCTAATTATCAAGCAGCTGTTTGAAGCATTCTCATATCGCAGATCCCAATATACCAGATAACATGCGAAATGGCTGGACATACACAGATGGTGTTATGGAGCCACTGTGGATATCAGGCAATATTCTACCCAAGAAGTCGATTGGTTCACTGCAGGAGGCACTGGAAGAAGACAGTGATGATGAGGATGATGACGAGCCATGCGAATGTGAAGATTGTGTGGACTCGGACATTGAATAGTATGATGGCCAATGAAGGACATAGCAAGCAAACATCAGGCTCAGAATCTGCGAACTAAGGACACTTCTATATATGACTGATAGTTTAATCGAAACAGCGTGATTATCAACTGGTCGAGATTGTCAAACTCAGATATATTGCTACGAAGTTTGCTAAGACTCTAAACAGGTTGCAGATGATCTACTCATAGTTTTTGCCATTGTATCGATCTACTTCATAGTGGAGTGCACATGCAGGCGAACAATGTGAAGATAAACCATTTGTCAGATCTGGCGTGTGGCTCATAAGCTTTCAAACATCTGGTAACTCTGGAAGAAAGGGGATACAGTAAATATTATTAGATTAATGTTTTTATATCCGAAAGCATTCCATGTGTGAGATCTTCAATGACTGCACTCAGATGGACCATATGAATACATTTTTGCTGTATATGCTCTCCTTTAGCCACAACTAATTACACATCAGTTTAACTTTTGTGCCTACAGGATGGTCACTTATTTCCAGCCTCTGGTGGAGATACATTATGATATAATGACATCCACTCACCTTATTTACATACCACTGCATTTTAAAATATTGATTTAACTTAAAGGCCCAATCTTATTAAAATATGTAGTCATGATGCTTACGTGAAACTCAAAACGGAGGACACATCGCTCCGTGCATTCTGTTCATAGGGAA
Source organism: Eptatretus atami (assembly GCA_035128595.1). NCBI lineage: Eukaryota > Metazoa > Chordata > Myxini > Myxiniformes > Myxinidae > Eptatretus > Eptatretus atami. Next base: position 87,135,219 of record CM068954.1, on the reverse strand, counting down.
TAAAGATGTATAGGAAATTCATTGTTCTATGATTTTTGCATGTAATTAAGCTATCCAAACATTATTCTACATCTCTGACAACAAAGGAAATATGTTCACTTTATTCCTTAACCCTCCAAACATATGTGTAGATTCCTCATTTACAAATTTCATGCACCAGAAGTTGAGATATTTACGAAAATGAGAATTTCCATAATGGCGGATCCTAATTAGCATATCAATGCATTTAAAATTACTTCACTACTTTTACTCAAACAGAAAATAGTTATGCTTCCCTTAAACACCAACAGACATAAGTCGCAGTTATGTATTATATCAGGCCCAGATAATTAATTCTCCTTGATTAATCTGATTTCGCATGATTTTCGAATGATTCATTGTGCTTTGTATTTTATGCTAATTAGCCTACTTAAAAAAATTCAAAAATTTTAATATATTTTTTTGCCAACCTGGCTCGTATCTGGCAACACTTAAGTAATGTTTTTTTGACAAAAACTGACATGTGTGCTAATTACAGGAAAGAAATGGAAATTCTTGCATTTTTGTGGGAATTATTGTCTCTAAGTCACATTTAATTAATATGCAAATGAGCTAATTAGCATAAACAAATCTATTTTAATACGTAAATGTATAAGCCTTAATTTGACACCAATTTTGTGATTTTATGTTTATATTTGACAGAGATATTGACATTTTGCCGATATTTGTGAGATTCGTCTATTTTTGATTGGTTGCCATGGAAACAGCTTAATAAAGCATAGTGCAAATGAGTTATTTTTGGGAACATCTTTTTATGATACTTGGGATATATATGAACACTGTGGTAATCAGTGAAAAATTGTCGCGGGGGGTGGGCGGGGGGTGCAAGGTAGGTCCCACTGGCCCCCGGCCTATATAGCTTTGTGGACTTATGTTACATTGTAAGCGCTTGGTCATGGAATGGCGTTCAGGTGTGACGTCACAAAACTCACCTTGAGCAAAAGGAAGAGTTTTGATGCTTGTTTTTTGCATACACAAGAGGCTTGTGGAAGAGCAATGGCAGAATGGAAGGGAACAAAATAGAAAGGGGGAAACACCAACGACAGAGTGTAAATGAGTGAGAGTGAAATCAAGGGGAGGGGGAAGAAGGACACATATAGGTAACAAGCTGCACACAAGCTGAATGAAACACAGCAAGAAGAGGAAGAGTAAAGCAGGGATGAAACAGAAAAGGAACAAACTAACCGGCAACTGGCAAACAATAAGAGGTGAGGGACTGGTGGAGAAATCACAATAACCTGGAAAAATGGAGCGATTGTAAATGGGGTCATTTGGGGGTCGAAAAGATCATGAGTATGGATGGGGGATGACCTGAGGTAGTGGAGAACAGCTGTCTTGAAGCCCTGGAGGAAAGAATGGGACTGAACAGACCTGGAAAGTTGGTTCCACAGGTAACAGAAAAGAGGAACAAATGAGTGGAGGTGAGCAGTGAGCCTGGATTTTGGGAGTTAAACAAGAAGAGAGTTACTGGCAGACCTGGCGTGTGCCATGCAGAAACCTGGAAGGAACAGAACCAAGAGAGGACAGAGGGTACAAGACCACGATGTAGAGGTAGCAGATGCTATGCCAATAAAAACGGCACCCGTAAGTGATGAATCCTGTAAAGTTAGAACATCTTCATCAAGAGGTTGAATCCATGCTCGGGAATGACATCATTGAACGTAATGACAGTGAATGGAGTTCACCCTGCATCCTGGCATGGCATTTTCTGTTGTTGCACTGATTTAAAATGGGTTAATGCAGTGACGAGAACGGACTCTTATCCAATCCCGAGGAGATAAATAGACAGGATTGGTCAAGCCAAGTTTATGAGTGAGTTTGACTTATTTTAAAGGGGTACTGGCAGATTCCTCTTACTGAATGAGCAAAGAAAATCTCGGCTTTTACGACAGCGAATGGATTTTACCAGTATGAAGTTCTTTATTTTGGCCGAAAGAATAGCCTCGCTACATTTCAACGCCTCATCAATGACCTTATCGTAGATCTGGAGTGGGAGGGGGGGGGGGGTTGAAGAATACCTTGATAGTGTCATCATCCGTTCCATGACTTGGGATGAGCACCTTAAGAGAATTCTTGCTTTCTTTGTGAGACTGACTGAGGCCAAACTGAACTTGAATCTGGTAAAATCGGAATTTGCTAAAGCACAGGTAGTGTTCTTAGGTCATGTTGTGGGTAAATGTAAGGTTCAGCCAGTAAAGGCAAAGGTGGAAGCAATTGATAGCTTGACAGCACCGAAAGGTATAAAGCAACTCATGAAATTTATGGGTATGGCTGGATGGTGTCGGAGATTTTGTAAAAATTTCTGACATTGTTGTCCCTTTGACTAATCTGCTTCGTAAAAAGGTAAAATTTGTATGGGATGGCAAATGTCAGGCTGCATTTGACAAAGTTAAAGCCATACTTTTGAGTTCTCCAGTTCTTACCGCACCAAATTTTCAGAAAAAACTTCAAATTGGCTGTGGATGTTTGCAATGTGGGGGCTGAAGCTGTTTTGCTGCAGAAAGATGCTGCAGGCATAGATGACTGTATACTAGAACTCAAAGAAGTTTAACAAACACTAAAATAACTATTCTACAATAGAAAAAGAGACCCTTGCTCTTATGCCAGCTTTGTAACAGTTTTTGGTATACTTGGGTATAACTACCTTTTCAGTAGTTCTCACAGATCACAATCCCTTAATGTTTCTTTATAGAATGAAGAATAAAACATCAGAGATTGATCAGATGGAGGTGGTGTTTACAAGAATTCAACTTGGAAATTAAACACATCAAGGGCAAAAACAAAGTAATTGCAGATGGTCTGTCAAGATCTAAATAACTCTGGAATTGTTCTTGTCATCATTTGGGAAGTGTTAACAAGGACAAGCTGTTTTTATTTTGTATTTTGGAATGCTACTCATGGCTGTGGAATTTTTTTTTGTTGTAGTTAAACTTTATGTAAAAAGTAAGAAAGTTCTCGCTCTGTTCGAACTTTCTTTTTTTTTTAGAAGGGGGAGGGTGTTATGGAACAGGATAACAAATAATTGTGTTGTAGGCGAAAGTTAATTGTGATGTGGGTGAAAGGGTTTTGCAGTGGTAAAATAATTGTTTTCTGTAAAAGGAATTCATTGCTTGTGGGTGAAGAAAGCTGTTTAATGTCATCATGACCAATCAAGGTAGCCAAGGCTTTGACGGGCTTTGGAAGGAAAACAACTCGAGAGATAAGAGGGCCAGGTGGTGACTGCCATTATTGGCCTTGCCGGCCATTGACCCTGCAAGACCAAAAGACTTACTGACAGTTTGAGAAAGATATAAAGCGAGCCAACAGTTTGCTTCAGACAGGAGGGAGCACCATGTAAACCAAGAGAAGGAACAGCTGTATGCTGCATTTATTGTGGCAGAATTAATTTATAAAACCCAATCATCCAGTAAAGAGGGAATCGAGAGCCTTCGCGATGTGAACCAGGACTGGTTAAGTGACTCCAACCACTGACTTAAAATAAACAAACTTCACCCCACTGCTCATTGGTTGTTCTTACCTACTGGTTGGTCTACTCATCAAATCTGCTGTCTGCTGTTGTTTCAGAGATGACTTCAAAGCAGGCATCTCCTCTCTGGCTGCATCGAGACAGGAGCCTACCTGTTCCCTCCCTCTCTCCTCACCTGCTGACACGCTGCACATGTCCTTACATCCAGCAGTCCAGAATTCAACGTCTCACAGAATATTTTTTGTGAACATTGTCAAAGCTCGTATGAGAGCTAACACACAACGCACAGCACAGGGGCAGCAACAGCAGGGGTGGGAGAAGGAAGGACCAAAAACAGTGGGGAACAGAGACATTAGGAAATCTGTGGAAGGGAGAGGGATGGGGCGGGGGAACACGGGGTATACAGATTGACATTACAGGGACTTTCAGGAAGAAAACACCGGAATTTGAAGGAGGTGGGTATGGGGTGGATTACGGGGGTAGAAAAGACGTGGTTTTGGATAGGGGAAGATAAGAGGTGGTGGTGAACGGCTGTTTTGAAGGTCTGGAGGGAAGAATGGGATTGAAGAGAGTGCGGGAGTTCATTCCAAAGGCAGGGAAAAGAGGAATAAAGAGTGAAGGTGAACAGTGATTCGTGATTTTGGTAGTTTTACCAGAAGGGGGTGCTGAAGACCTTGCGCCCTCTGGAAATATGGGGGGGGACGTATTGCAGACAGAGCAGTGGGGGGGGGGGCAAGAACGGAGAGGACACGGGAGAAGACAGAAAGACCACGGACCGCCTGCGGTGAGAGACCAAAGACTCAGCCTCACTGTGGGAGATACCAATGATCCTAAATGCCTTGGTTCCACATCGTGAAGCTGAGAAAGGTGAGAGGCAGGAGCGCCAGCCCAGAGCTGATAGCAGTACCTCACTGTGGAAAAAGCTTTGTATGTGGTCAGGAGCTCAGGTGGGCCGAGGAAGACTTTGCACAATGGAGGATTCCAGTTGGCGACTGGCTCTGGAGGCCAGGTTGGAATGTGGCTTTCCCAGGAAAGATCATGGCAGATAGTGAAACCCAGAAGCTTGAATGAAAGGACTTCTTCCAGAGGATTGTTGAGAAAGTAGATGGGGGGGGGGTTCCAAACGGTCATTTCGGAGAGATATCGTGAGAGTGTGAGATTTTCAGGATTGAAGACATGTTCCACGTGATGGACCAGTTTGTGATTTTACCCAGGTCTGCGGAGAGTGAAGAGCTGCTACTTGCCGGTCTGAGGGATGACAGATGGTACGGCAGAGGGTGGACCTATCAGCAAGAGATAAAGAGGATTTTTGCAGAGAGTCGGAGAGATCATTGATGAAAACCAGAAAATAACAGGGCCAGAACGCTGCCTTGAGGATTCCAGCCTGGACAGGAAGAGGGATGAGAGAACTCAATTTAGGGCACCACTTTGGCTCGGCAGGAGAGGAAATATGCGAGCCATGGTGGAGATGGCCTTGCATACCATAGGAAGAAGTTTAGTGAGCAGGGCAGGGTGCCAGACTGTGTCAAAGCACCTAACATGTCTCGGATATGGCTCTGATTTCATGTCTGGCATCGAGTACCTCCATCCATTGTTGGGAGAGCAGAAGCAGCATATCCAGGGTAGATTAATCTGTCTGAAACCACATTGTGATCGCAAATCAAGCCATTGGAGAAGAGGAAGGATTTAATGTCTGAACGATGATGGATTCCCATAACCTGCTGATGATTGGGAGAGGCTGATGGTCTGTAGTTACAGGGATCTGTTTTTGCACCTTTTTATGTAGGCGGTAATGTTGCTGATTTCCAAGCAGATGGCAGATGACCTTGAGCAAATGAGAGGGTGAATAGAAGAGAGAGAGAGAGAGAGAGAGAGACGAAGAGAGAGAGAGAGAGAGAAGAGGAGAGAGAGACATGTTTTCAGACACGTGGCTGATGCATCTGGACTGGTTGCAGAATCTGAGTCGAGGTTTGACAGCAAGCTCTCCACCTTGTCAGGGAGAAAAGGACACAGAGTCCAGGGGACAGTTGGGTATGACTGGGTAAGGTGGGTACAGAAAGTGATGGGTTTCAGACACAATGTTTTGATGCAAACACGGAGTTTAGGCATTCAGCCTTTTCACGTACGGTACAGCAGTGCGGCCATTTGAGGTAAGGGAGGGATGGAGGGGAACATACACCAGAAACAGATTTATAGATGCCACCAGGATTTGGAGGAGGGAGAGAGGTTTGAGAGTTCAGACTTGAGATGAGAAAGATGTTGTTTTCTGGCTCTCCTGAGAGTGGATACCACATGTTCTGAGCTTTATGGAAGGAATGAGATTACCCTGTTGGATTTGCTTTCCATGAGGCAAAGGCAAGATGTTTCAGGACAACTGCCTCGCCACAAGCTTCAGTGACACAAGGGCGCGGAGGAAGGGTAGGACAACTGAAGACGAGAGGGATAAATCTGTGCATGAGGGAGAGCACAGTTTCTTTGAAAGAATTTCCAGGATGAGTGATGTTTTAGAAAGTCCGCATGGGAGACAAGTCTTGAAGTTTGATGGCTGCTTGGAGATCCCGCCAGTCGGCCTGAGTGAAATGCCAGACTCGACGGCACTGAGGTGGATCTCTGATAACAGCCAGAGAGATGTCTACTTTGACAAGCACGTGGTCAGAAGAACCGATTGGAGCGGAGGAAGAACAGCAGCTATTTTCAGGGAAATTTGTCAAAATCAGGTCCAGAAGAGGATGGCCAGCTGTTGGGCTGAGATCTGGGTTGGGAAGTTGACAGATTGAGTCAGTCCCAATGAGTCGCAGAAGTCTTTTGCTGAAGTTCCATGACAGGTAAGAGAGGTACCCCCAATCAGCCAACTGGCATGATGACAATTGAAGTCACCACATATGAAGAAGAGAGAGTTCAGATGAGAGGATAGAAGTTGGTCCATGCTTTCAGATAGTGAGCTTGATCTGAGGATTCGGGTTCATCTGCATACTTTGGTGATGCAAAGCTCACCTTCTGAGAACTTTTTGCAATGCAACTGGTCGGTTGTGGCACAACCACATGAAGAGAAGGCAAGTTGTTTGAAGGCAACAGCCTCAACCACAGAATTCTGTGCACTAGGAGCGAGAGGATAGGTATGATAACTGCAGAAGAGATGGTATAGATCTGTACATAAAGGAATGCAAGCTGATGTGGAAGCATTCCAAGGCAGTAATAATATCAGGAGAGGTGGAAACCTTAGAATCAGTCTTGACATGAGAGGGCAGCTTGCAGTACCTGACAGTCAGCAAAACGTGTTGGCCAAAACATGTCTGCCAGACTCTATGATGCTGAGGCAGCTGTCTGACAATAGCTAGAGAGATGTTGACTCTCACAAGCACATGATCAGATGAGCCTATTTGAGCGAATGAGGAACAGGAGACATTAGTAGGAAAATTCGTCATTACCAAATCCAGAAGGGTGGACATGCCATTGGGAGAAATCTGGGTCAGAAAGTTCACGAATAGCAGCCGAGTGGGGAAGGGCTCAGCGCATGAAAAACGTGTGTGTGTGGGGGGGCTGGGGGTGAAATCTATAAAAGGTGTGACTGGGCTTAGCTGAGACAGACTCAATACTCGACCAGGATGCTGAGCCATAGAGCAAGCCCATGTGAGTGAGTCAATGGGGTTTCCCCACAGAATGGGCCCCATCGCACAGCTGGAATCCACTCGCCCATCCAGGAAACCATGCACACTCTCTCTGCTCACCCCAGCTGCGGCACGACCTGGGACTGTCAAGCGCTGGGAACTTGCTGTGTCCTGCTGGCACAGCAATGGTATTTCCATTTCTATCTATCATCTATATCCTGAGGCATGAATGGGCCCATTAAGATTTAGATGCATAAAGATCTTCCATTGTTTGTTATGGGCACATATTTGGGTCGAGGGTTAATGATAATTGTTTGATGATTGTGCTACTTCTGGTTGGATTGCTGCCCCCATATTTTCTCTCAAAAACACTTGGTCTCTGAGTGAACTTGGGTGGTTCTGATCGCTATTAGAATTGAACACATCTGTTAAAGGACAGATTGGATTTGGGCGAATAGCGCTCATAGCGAGACCATACCTTTGCCTGGTGACTTCACTCGGTCGCTATTCAAGAAAGGGCATATGGCACCAATCAGCATGGCATATCAACTGGCTCAGTAGTTGCACTAGTTACGGTATTATGGTAGACAGGCCCGTAATCTGACCTGGGAATGACCGAGTTAGTTGGCCTCCATGACCACTTTGACGTGGTTTACTGGGATTCGAGCCGGGAAACTGGATGAACCTGGTGGCTGTAACAATATGAACAAGAAAAAGAGCAATCAGAGATTGCAGACCCTCACCAGGACTTCTTTTGAGTGGTGTGTTTTTATAGGTTTCAGGGTAAATCCAATCTGACTGCCAAACCATGTGACCTATGATATCATATGTGTGAACCTTTTGTTTCTCATGGACAGGCGATCATACGCGTAAAGTTTTGGCTCGATCTGTTCAGCCACTTCAAAGGAGAAGATTTTTGAAGGTTTATTTTTTTGTGTAACAACATGGCTGCCGAATCACGTGACCGATGACGTCATGATTTTTTTTTTTCTGCAGACCATTTTATCCCAACACGACCCTCAAAGATTTTCATACTGATCGGATATGGGGTTCTACATATACAATTATGACGTCATAACGAGGGCACCTGTGACGTCATAAAAAAACATCACACTCATTCCCCATGAGGAGTTCTTGCTATGTGCCAAGTTTCAATTTTTTCCTTGGTGTGGTTTCAGAGATACAGAGGTCCAAAATTTTTCCGTTTTTCCAATATGGATGCCACACCACGTGACCCATGACGTCATAATCATCATTGAAACATTTTTCATGAGTAATCGCACTAATGGTGAAAAATTTCCTCTCAATCCGACAAGAGGTTGCAGAGAAAAACATGAAAGTTCTGTGCGGACAGACAGACCCAAATGCAGCACCCTCACCTCTGGCAAGGTCCATAAGACTAGACTCGGTGGCATACTGGT
>CM068954.1:87109311-87126675 GCA_035128595.1 Eptatretus atami | reverse complement strand
GGGAGTTGGGTGGTTCAAACCCTGGCTGAGCCACACCAAATATATATATACTTTTTGAAGGTACGTGCTACTTCCTTGCTTGATGCTCAGCAACTAAAAATAATAGAACGCAGAAAAACAACCACAGGTTGGCAACCATTGCACGTATTGATGGACCTGATAGCCTCCTCCTGTGTTGAAGTTCCTTGTAAGGGAACGCATATCATTGTTTAACAATTATCTTTACTCGTAATAGGTTATTTACCCTTTCCTCTTAATTTCCCTTCCTGTTTGAGCAATGTGTACCAAACTGAATGGTTCGTTTATACATCTTTACACTCTGCTATTTATGTTGGTAGGTATGCAACACTTGTAAAATATCCAGCTGACTTTTGAACGGTTGAGGTGGCTTGAATTAATTTACACAGGCATGATGATGAGAAGGAAACTTTGTCACCCAATTTTGCTCAAACCTGCCTTCGTGATTGTGAAATCTGAATTGTGTAAATGATGAAGACTTACCTTGCATAGCATATCGTGTTTAAAGCATAATAGACCTTGGGACGTAGCATCAAAATCTGTCGAGAAAGTGAGATATGTGCTCTTTGCCTTGATCTTTCAGACATACTTAACAACATTTTGTCTGTTCCCATATGCAAGTGTCTTCATCATAGGTGGCATAGCCATGATCCAGCAGCTAGATCCAAGGAAGCTTCAAGAAGCTGAAACTTTTGTTTGACTGGCTGACTTCATCTCTCATCGTCTTGTATCTATGGCAAGTGTCATTTCTGCTTCAGCAATTCATTTTCTTTACAGACAAATACCCAGATGTATCAATCAAAAATGTAGTGAGTAAAAAGAGCAGCAAGTGGTTCACAACGCATTGAGTGTATGGCCAAGTATTCATCAACAGTGGAAGAAGACTTAGTGGGGCAACTTAGCTAAATATAGCATAACAATTGTGCATTTTGTGAGGAAAGCACAAATTTGCACACTAGTAGCCTATCATATTATGAACAGATTTGGTATTTGGCATCTCAAATTTCAGTCGCGTGATGGCTGTGGCAGCCATTTTCCACTGCCATCAAAAAATTTGAGGATGGTCCATATCCAAATCTGTTCATAATATGATAGGCTACTAGTGTGCCAAATTTGGTGCTTTCCTCACAAAATGCACAATTGTTATGCTAAGTTGCCCCACTAACTGGTGTGTGGTGCAAATAGGAAGATCAGGTTCAGTATTATTTGAGGCTTCAGTTGTACGAAAGAAAGAGCTGTGTAAGTCTTTCTTACCCATGTATAAAAATGCCATGCATTTACCTGCAGTGACATTTCACATAGAAATGTCAATGTGGAGGAGGTTACAGACTTAGAGTGCAACCACAAGGAAGCAGATACTCGTATGTGTGTGCACCTTGCCTGTGCAGAAAGATAGTTCATATGTTGTTGTCAAGAGTCCTGACAGTTTTTTTCATTATAGGGGTTGCAATAGCTAACATAATTCCATGTCGAGTATTGTTCCACACAGGGAGAGGAGCAAATCTCCATACACTTGCTATGAAAACCATCCGTGACAGTATTATCGGGAGTGATGAGAGTACGGTCCTAATTTGACTTCAATGTTTCACAGGTTGTGGGAGCATCAGTGCTTTCTACAGAAAGGGGAAAATGAAGGCTTTAAATCTTCTTCTGACGAACTGCTGTTTTGTGAAGCTTTCCAGGGATTAGGTCACACACAGGAGGTTCCAAAAGATATTGTTACGGCTGTGGAAATTTGCAATACACCAGAAAGGTCCTCAGGTTAGATATATCGATAAGTTTATGTGTAGTTAGTCCACACCCGTTGTTTAGAGGAATTTCCGTGTTCACCGGGCTGCGATCCTTTGAGATAGCCGTTTTTCTTTACCTGTCGTTATTTTGGAACAACCACGCCATCTCAACACCACGCCAACCACGCCATCTCAACAACCACGCCATCCACACCACAACGCCACTAAAGGAGCAACGAAACCAGCCCTACCCCAATTTCTCCTCCGGTAAACAAGTTTGACGGTTGGAAACCAGCTCCCGCCCCAATTTCTCGGAATGTTCCTCCCCCCACCACGCGCCGCGAAGGGCGGGTGGGTGCAGGAGGAATAAAAGGGCACGAGGAGCGCATGGGAAAAGAGCGGATAGCAGAGACTTGGGGCAGTCGTGTGGAAGTCTTGGTCGTCGTGGTCTTGGTCAAGTCTGTCGTGGTCCAAGTCTTCGTCGTAGACAGACTTGGGCAGTCGGGTGGAAGTCTTGTCCTCGTGGCCATGGGAGAAGGCGTTACGACCTGCCCACCGTTGCAAGGCCCGAGATCAGGCGCGGCTGTCCTAGTGGCCGTGGGAGAAGGCGTCACGACCTGCCCACCGTTGCAAGGCCCGAGATCAGGCGCGCTACGCTAGTTGCCGTGAGGAGAAGGCGTCACGACCTGCCCACCGTTGCAAGGCCCGAGATCAGGCGCGGCTACGCTAGTTGCCGTGGGGACGAGCGTCGCGACCTGCCCACCGTCGCACCACGAGGTGCGGGTAAGCCCTTCGTCTCGTGGGCCTTTTCGGTCATCCACGGCCCAAACCATAAAGGTCTACGGACCCCGTCTACCCCCTTGCCTGTGAGGGAGGCTTTCTTTGTTTTTGTATGCATGCTGTGGCGCCGTGTCCTGCCAAGTAGAAACTGTGTAAGTGCTTGTAAATAATAATTATAGTCGGTCGTATTGCTTTTGCATTCTAATTGTTGCTTGTATATTGCATGATTCCTTGCTTGTGTGTGTGTGCAATATTGCTTTGTGAAATGTATCCCGTTCGTCGCTCTTTCCCCATTGAAAGTGCCATCTTGCATCACTAAGGGATTGGTATGGTTTAGACACCCAGTAAATAATCTGAACCGTCGAGGTCGCGATAACTCCGCTCGGTTATCCTGCAGCACGGAACGAGCCGCTTAAGCGTTTCGTGTCCTCGGCCGACCTGCGGCGAGGTACGATCGCCGGTCGACCACTCGCGCAGGTACTAGGTCGAATTTGGCGAGCAACCCTATCCTGCGCGGTGGGCAATTGGCACGATCGTGGTGAGGTTAAACCCCCACCCGTGACTGGCTCCTGGCGTAGTTCCAGGAGGGTCACGACTGAATTGTCCATCCGGTGGCGACGCGGTTGCGATTGGAGTTACGCAATCGCTCGCACGCCTGGCGGGCCAGAATTCGTAACAATATGCTGGTGATTCAGGCGAAGTTTGTTTACATGACGTATACCCAGCATATGTGCCCAGCTTGGGTAAATCAGAGTTGAGGATGCCACCATACAGAGATTCTTTGTGGCAGCCCATCCAGAGGGCAAATTTTCGAGGTTGCATTCTGTCAGCAAAGCTTGGAGCAAAATCCATAAATTCCAGCACCTGTGGGTCATGGGTGGCATAGGTAAGAGAGGCAACTGGCCATAGATTGTGGAAGCCTTCCACCACCTCCAGAATATGTTTTGGAACTTGCAAATTGCTCTGCTAAATGTAAGCGTACCAACTATGCAAATTAAGCTGAGTGTACTTGTCTCAAAAATAGTAAGCAGTACCCTGCACTGACCTGTGCAAGAGTAGTCGAGAAATTTGCAGCAATGTCGCTGGTCAAAGTTATGACTTAGAGGACGAAAGTTATACAGATGAGTTTGAGGATGACGATTAGTTTAGGATTTTTTTGTCAATTGTTCACAAGGGAATGCCCACAATTCTCTGTGGAGTCGATGACATTTGGCTAGGGCAAAACCCCAAAATCGGAGGGGACTATATGTTTACTCTCCATTCGTCCATCACACCTGTGCTTTTTCAAACTTTTTCCCACACCCTTTAACCTATTCAACTGAAACTTGGTTCATGGCTTTATTATAATAAGTTACTGAACAACTTCGAGTTTCAGGACGTTTCATAAATTTTTCATAGTTATTCCCTTTTTCGACTTAGAAAATATCACATCGGTAGGGGACGTGTATTGCAAAGCAATTCTCGTTCTTGTTAGCCGAGACATACATTTAAATTTGAGTCATGCAAGCTGATCTCATTGACATATTAGCCAGAAAAGGGCTCGATGAATATTTGATGCCAGGTGTGGTTTGTCACTTCCAAGTTCGGTGGACTAATTCAAAAGTTTTTTTTTTTAAAGTGACCCCAAAAATCTGTCCACCCCAAAAATATTTTGAAAAGAATGGGTAGATTAAAAAATAGCCCCGTGGGGGACTGACGGTTATTTCCCCAAAAGATGGGGTGAAAATGAGGGATTGGGAGGATGTGGACATGACTCCCCTTCCTTAAGTGGTACGGTCATGGCGAGCACCAACTTAAGGTTATGGCATGGTCACGTTGCCGCATGACCAGTTTGGTCTGGTTCCAGTTGGCGGTTTCTGAGAAGAGGACTTTTGAATGAAATACCAATATTTGGGGCAAATCCCTGCTTTCACCCTTTTAAATGGGCAGATAAAGATGGGGGAGCACAACCCCCATAAGACCTTACTGTCCTGATGCATAGTACCAAATTTCGTCCGTGTCACTCAGTTAGTTGTGGAGATGTTTTCGTGAAAATGAGGCATTCGTGGAGGGGTTAATGGCCCCCTTTACTGAGGAGATATGGCCATGAGGAGCACACCTGAAGGCTAGGACATGTTCCTTATGCCACGTTGCAAGTTTGGTCTGGATTTGTCTGGTGGTTTTTGGAATAAAATACCAATATTTGGGGCAACCCCCCCCCCCCCCCCCCCTTCGGGGCACATCCGGATGGGGACACCGTTGTTCTATCCCGGAGGTAGGAAGGCAAAATAAGTTATTTGATCACAATGAGTAACAAAATGTTTTCAGTTCTGAAATAATGAATCGCCATAATCATGGCAGGAAAGCCGAGAGGTACGCATGCTCGCTCGATGTAACCTGGATTCGAATACCGACCCAGCTATAAACTGTCATCCCGGTATTTCACAGGCAGGGTGATTCATCAATGTGTGTTCTGTCTCTCGGATGGATGATAAACTTGGCATCACATCTGTCTGCGGTTTTATATCATTTCGACCTTTAATTTGCAATCTATGACCATTGACCAGTCATTTAGTAAATCCTTCCATTTATTTGTCACACAAAATACACCATATAAAATAAGTTCTGGAAAAGGACTGCAATCTCTGATTGCTCATTCTAGTTAACTCCACCACCAAAGGAGGATGGAGTTTCTGTTTTCATCCCCTGTTTGTCTGTCTTTCTGTTTACTTGTCTGTGTTTTTTTGTCCATCTGACTGTGAGCAGGATATCTCAAAAAGTAATGGACAGAGTCGGCCGAAAGTTGGTGGACAGGTTGGGTGTGTGACAAACAAGGACGAATCGATTCGATTTTGGTGAAGATCTGGATCCGGATCCAGATACAAGAAATTTTAGTTTTTTAACAGTGATTCTTCACCATTGAGAGATCGGGCCAGAAACGATATGTGGCATGATATCTCAAAAAGTTGTGGACGAGTTATGACAAAACATGGCCGAAGAGTTGGGTACATGACAAGAACAAACCGGTTAGATTTTGGTTCAGGTCTGGATGCAGATCCGGCTTATCAGTGGGATGCGAAATGTAGTGTTCAGCTTGGCGGAGGTATGCACTCATATGAGTGCCATTCAAGTTTGTTGTTGTTGATTTTTTTAGGTGATGGGGCAGAAACTCCAACTCCCCCTATCGAAACCACCCCTGTTTGATACCTTGTCTTAATTGCTTGCAATTTTTGGGGGCAATTATGGACATATTTCGAAAGTACTGTATACATAAACTGAAAAGCTTTCATACATTACAATTCAAATGAGATGTATCCTTTGTTCCAATGCTGGCCTGTACTCTTGCTGACAGAGAGGTAGAGAGCACATGTTGTTATAACAAAACAAAAAAGTAATTATGTTCAAGTGTAAAGTTTTGTTTTTATTGGCTACATACAAATTGTCAACTGTATTCCCATGAACCAAATGTGTCATTATCTCAGTGAAGACAACCTTTGCAAATTCAGTCAAAAACAATTGTCAACTGAAAATCATCGACCAGGGTGGGATTTAACATTGTGGGTATACTGTATACATTTGTGTTTTTGGAAGAAAATAAGTAAATTCACTGCAATTCTCATTTACAGAGTTTGCTTATTAAGGCATCCCCAGTAACACCAATTTACGACTTGTACAGACAGAATTGTAAACTTAGTGATTTGGATATTCCATTTGTGATTTAGACTTGCAAATTGAAGAAGAAGAAAAAAATGTCATTACAATTTGTTATTCTGATTTCAAAAAAATGTTTCTAAAGGCAACTTGAAGTATCAACAATTGGCAGAACATAAATATCTTCACAATGATTGACAATTAGTCGGGGGGCTCATTTCTTATGATTGTGCAGAGGGGAACAGACAAAATGTTGTTAAGTATGTCCTAAAGACCAATTTGTGAGAATTTTATTGACTACCAAGGTGAAGAGCATGAATGAACACAAAAACCTAACTCGGCACATGGTCTACAAGTACTGGTTGAAATCCCATGCTCTACATGTTGGGTGAAAATTGAAAGCTTTAAGGACTTTTATAATTCCAGCCAGACCTGAGCTAGATGGGCTATCCACTATTTCTATCAATGTCTTATCAATAGCAATGATTCACTTAATTTAAAATGAAATATAATGAGTTTCCCAAAACACACTCTGTATTGTTTTCCCACATTCACCACATAATTGAGTCAGACCCATATCCTGCAAGAGTCCATATTCTCATGTTTTCCCCTATTTGTTCGATTTCTCCTGCTCCATCTTATCTTTTGTACACAAGTTTCTCCATGAGCCCAATCCAGAGAAGGATAAGCATATACTTTCATTAACTTTCTATCATGGTGGTGGCAGAGGCCTATACATACTCTTGGCAGTGAAGTCGTGTTTCATTCACAAGTCGTGAACATTTCAGTGGCTAAGAACCAAAGCTGCACAGATCACCTTTCCGTGGAAATCTCTGCTGAGTAGCAATGGGGGCAAAACTAGTGAAGGGAATGCAACAAGGTTTCACCAAATCCAACACTATGGCCACGCTCATGCAGGACAAGGAAAAAGGAGATTGAAAAACGATTCTTTTGTATTACAATTATATATATTTCTTATGATTGTGCATCGGAGAACATTTCTTGTGAAATATATATATATATACATACATATAAGGAGGTTCCAAGTTTTGAAGAATGCAGCTACCTTAAGGAATTGAAGCTCCAAACAATTTATGCAGGCAGAAGCAAGGCCAGGCCAATTCGCTAAATTGCTTAAAACCCCAGGCCTTTCCTCCGGGGAGAGCAGAGGCCCGGCGGTCTGAGTTCCTGCCGACAGACGCACCTGGTTGCACCCAGAACTTTCGAACATTCCTCGGGGCCGGCTACCAGAGGCAAGAAAGTAGCTTTTCAAAGTCGGCGAGCATACAAAGGATTTCTTTTAGCACAGCAGGGAGGCAACGTAAAAAGCTCGGGCCAAGGGCGCAAGTGTTTCTTTCCACTTCGCACAGCCAAATGGGACGAGAAATCTTCCTCTGCGGATGCAAAGATGGCTTTGATGCGAGAGGCGTTGTGACCCAATCCAAGAATTAGATGAGACTCAACTTTGTTGTCACAAATATCTTTCTCATTTGTTCTAAAATCTGTGGTAATTGAACACCAATTTACTGGATAAGTGAGGAAATTCTTCATGGACAGAACGAAGCCAAATCAATTTTTGGGAAACATTGGCTTGCCGGAGCTTTTAAAAAGCCTAAATAATGCAAGTACAACATGCATATTCATCACAGTAGCGACAATAATAATATCAATAACCGGAGAGCAGATAACTCAAAATAATCACGGAACTTTCTGATATGCCAACTGTGATCACTGAATGTTGCATGGAGACTGAGTAAGCTCAAAAGCTTCTTTGCCACCTCGAGTTTGCCCATGCTCTATCTTTTTACAATGCTGAGCATCAAGCAAGAGAACAGCAAGAATCATTTCTAAAATCTTTGGTATGATTCAGATGGGGTTCGAACCACCAACCTCCCAAACTTGGAGCACACATAATATTAAAGCAACATTTCACTGAATCTGGTAAAACCCAGTTTTTATACCGTTTTTTACCCCATGCACATAGTGCGAAGTGTGGTTCAGTAATTGGTTTCACCGTCTGTATGAAAGACGTTAGTCTGTGATCAAGGAACAACTTAATTATCCTGTCGTCCGTGCAGAGGAGATGGGGTTTTGCAATCAGTTCTGTGTGTCCGTCTAACTGTCTGTCTGTCTGTCTGTCTGTCCAGGCCATAACTTTTTTACAATTTGAGCTTTTGGCATTAAATTTTCAACAAAGCTTTATTATGAGAACATGGAGAAGACTAATTAATAATTTGGACAAAAGTTCAAAGGTCAGAATCGCAAAATCGTCAATTTTAATCTAATTGACCTGAAATTTTAAGAATTTGTATATTGTGTCAATGAATTGGTCCATCAATCAAAAGCGAGAAGCAGATTGTTTTGTGTTTGTTTTTGATCGAAAGGTCACGGTTGCATAAAATCATCAATTATCATCTGATTGACTTGACATTTGAGCAGGGTTTGCATAGTGTGTCACTGAAGCTTTTGAGGTCAAAAGGTCAAGGTCGCCAAATATCGCTAATTTTTTGAGCCGTTTGTCATGTTTAGCATACGGAAGAAGAAGTCTGAACACAAAGCAGACACGGACAGGCTTTTGCATTTTCAGATGCTTTCTCGTTTTAATTGAATTTTATATTTTGAACACTGCAGAACACAAATCAGAACATGAATCGGAACACAAACCTGAAGTTTAGCAGTACTTTGGCTCTGCATTGTGGCAAATTGTATGGCATCGACTTGGCCCGAGCACGCATGCGCACTCACAGTAAAGCAATTGCATCAGTCTGTCTGTCAGTCTGGCAGTCAAAGAAAATTTAAAATAATTTCAAAGAGGAAACTTACTGTTTTTAGGGACATCATAAAGGACACAAACAACAGGCACAAATAACGAATTTAACATGTTGTAAAAGAGGGTGCGTCTACAACGGGAAACTTTCGATTCAACGGTTTGTTTTTGGGGTTTTTTCAACAGGCTTCAAAACTTTTATTTTATACTCTAGAACACAAATTGCCTTGTTTACCAAATTGTTTGGTAAACACAAAATTGCCAAATTGCCAAAAACCCTCAGTTTAGTAAAACTTGGGCAAAATTTTATGCCATCTGGACCAATAAAATTTGCCGTATGCTCTGTGGGTGGAATAAATGGTGGCGCATAGTGATGCAATGAAAGAGCTAACTCCGTCCAAAATATCTGTTTATTTAAGTGCATCCTTTTCTTAAAGATCGTTCCAAAATCATCAGTTTCTCCGAAAAGAGTTGGTAGAAGGTGCAGCTCTGGACTGTTCCATTTGTCCCATTGGCTTTGCATGTATGCCATCACGCCTGTTATTCAAAGTTCACGAAAAAAGCTAATATAGTTCGTATGTGGAAATGCAAAACAATCGTTGAAAAAACCTCTCATGTCCTTTTCCTCAAGACTACATGGGGTAAGGTGTTCTATGAACTCTGTAGTTACTCCCTGTTTTCAGAATTATTCTTCCAGCAATACTGTTTATCTACTAATACCTCTTAAACAGTCTCAATTATTCCCACCTTGTAGGGTTAGGCAGGGAACATTTTTGGTGCAAGTCTGTCACAAACCGGTTGGCGAGGCCTAAGGTTCGACTGAATGTGCCAGGAATTTGATATTTTGCCAGGGTGGTAGTGATACAGTAACTCACCTACTCTTGGTGTATGAGACTGTGGGATATTTAAAGCCCACCAACTAATGCTAGCAGATACTCCCCTAAAATCTGTGAAGGAGCCCTGAGGTTGCCAAATGCATGCAGTGCAGGTCGTGGTGAAAAAGTTTTGAGAAGGTCTGCAGCGTGCAAATTGGCACAGCTGAATTACATACTCGAGGGGAAAAAACCGAAAAGGTCGTTGAATGTCAACCAATATTTTGACCCACGGTTGCCAGATGAACCAACTCAGAAATTTGGATGCAACTCCTATCTCCTCCACAGCTCGGTCTCAAATGTAATGCTGCTAGCCCCGTACAACAACTCTTTCAACAAATCTCCATGAATTTCTAATTGCTGCTGTCTCTGAACTTGAATCTCAATTTTCATCTGTCACTCGTGCATCCCTTTAAATTGTCTCTTCCCATGCTCAACCCACCTCTAATTAGTGCATCTTCTAACCAACTGACCAATCACAGTCGGCTCAAGCACTGATGAGATGAACCAGACATAAGGAGCATATATGAAAATTTATGTTAAAATATTCAGGCCACTCTCAGGTTGGCAGTGAGTGCATGGTGCCAGCAAATGTCTAATAGATTCATAACGGCCTCAAAAATAAAAACAATATATCTGTGATTACAAAATGATCACCAAGGGCAAGCCTCCCCTGGCTTACCCTTGGCGATTGCCCATGACTTACCATTGGTCCATGATCAAATGATGGCATGTTTTGTTCAGACTGCAATTTGACCTTGATCTTCAACATTTAGGAATAGTGTAAATTAAGAAAATGTGTCCCCATCTACAACCTATCCAAAAAAAAATTAACATCATGAAAATCGTCAGAAAATTATTCAAGTTATGATCAGATCTGGATAAAATCACAAACTGGCCCAACACGTGGAACATGTCTTTCAATCTTGACAAATCTCACACTCTCACTATGTCTCTCTGAAAGGACCGTTTAGAACCCCCCCCCCCCATCTACCTTCTCAACAATCCTCCAGAAGAAATCCTTTCATTCAAGCTTCTGGGTGTCACTATCTGCCATGATCTTTCTTGGGAAAGCCACATTTACAAACTGGTCTCCAAAGCCAGTCGCCGACTGGGAATCCTCCGTCGTGCAAAGTCCTTCCTCGGCCCACCTGAGCTCCTGACCACATACAAAGCTTTCCTCCGAAGCCTGATGGAGTATTGCTCTCCCCCTCTGGGCTGGTGCTTCTGGCTCTCACCTTTCTCGGCTTCACACTGTGGAAACCAAGGGATTTAGGATCATTGGCATCTCCCGCGATGAGGCTGATACTTTTGGCCTCTCACTCTGTCACTGCAGGCAGGTCGGTGGTCTTTCTGTCTTCTAACAATCTCCTCTCCGATCTCGCCCCCCTGTCTGTCTGCGATATGTCCCCACCATATTTCTGCAGGGCACTCAAGGTCCGCCAACAACCCCCTACTGGTAAAACTACCAAAATCACGAATCACTGCTCACCTTCACTCCTTCATTCCTCTTTTTCCCCGCCTTTGGAATAAACTCTCTTCAATCCCATTCTTCCCTCCAGGCCTTCAAAACAGCAGTTCACCACCACCTCTTATCTTCCCATATCCAAAACCTCGATATTTTCTACCCCCGTTAATCTACCCCAAAACCACCTCCTTCAAATTCCCTGCTTTCCTTCCTGAAAGTCCCTGTAATGTCCATCTTGTATACCCCATGTTCCCTGCCCCATCCCCCTCCCTTCCACAGATCTCCTAATGTCTCTGTTCCCCACTGTTTTGTCCTTCCCTCTCCCGCCCCTCTTATCTCATGTCCCCCTTGCTGTGTGTGCATTGTGTGTTAGCTCTCATACGAGCCTCGTCAATGTATATAAAAAAAAACAAAGAAAAAAAAAGTGTTTTTTGTTCATTGGGTCACAATCCGAAAAAAGTAGGTCAAGGACAATAATCAAATATTAGGTGCACAACATCATTGCAGGTACACTGTTATGATGCAACAACATATTGGAAGGCCAAGCGGTCTGAGATTCCGCTTTGGCAAATTCAGCGATTTCAGTGGCTCTCAAAACGACAGACTGCCACTTGGGCTTGACCTTTACTTGGAGGTGCATGATGTAAATTAAGCATAAATGCAACTTGCTCGAGACTATCTCGATAGGAAACGTATTGTTCCATCCGGACAAACCATGGTCGAGTTATGGTGAAAATGTTAAATTGTCCATAATTGGGTCATGACTTTAATTAGGTCAAGATAAAAAATGTCAACCCCGCATACTTTCTATTTACATTATTGATGCAAAATTTCATTCTGAAAGTCCCAGGCAGATACAGCTCGAAATTGGGAGTTGGGAGTGCAGGAATTTTTTTTTTCTAAATCATGGTGTTGTACTCCGATGATATGCATAACTTTGTACGCATACTAAGAAAACTCCAAGGAAGTGCAAGGGTGAAAATGGGGTGTTTGGGTTAATTAAAACATCCCTTTTGAAGACACTTAATGACCTTATTTAATTACATCCTTCATCAGGCGATCCTCGGCCACCTCGACCTCTGGTGTCTTAATGCGTTTCCAGGGTAACCTCGCTGGGGTCTGAAGCCGCCGTGTTTTTTGGCCTACTCAACAATGCCTTGACTTTGAACAGGCCGCAACGATTTATTAACGATAAAGTTATTTCTTCCATTTTCCTCACTCATATTATTGAATGCCTGTTCATCACAGCTACGAATCATTGCATACATTGCAATGCTTATAAACGCCCGAGGATGCCAGCGTTCGTTGCTTTATTTCATTTCCGCATATGCGATCACCACGAGTATCTCTTAAACTAAGGAAAATTACAAAATGTAAGCTCCAGAATCTAACTTACAAGCAGTTCCAACTCTTAGAAAAGTGTTTATTTGTCCAATTCAGACATATTTGCCATTTCAGGTGTCTCCATATATGCTTAATATGACGATTGAGTGTCAGGGGAGCCGTTCCTTATCAACCGTTTCGTTGGAGTGCTTAAGCCAGCACTCCACAATATTCACACTGTCACTGAATACTGTACATACAGGGTGGCCATAAAGTCTGGAAACATACGCCACAGTGGTGAGGGAATGGTTGGATGATAATAATTTTCCTAACTGTATTGGACGGCGTGGCCCTGTGGAGTGGGCTGTGTGCTCGCCAGATCTGAACCTCCTTGATTACCTATTCTGGGGTATGCTAAAGGTGAAGCTTTATTCAGTAAAAATCAGAGACACGAATCATCTGAGGAAACGCATCACGGATGCATGTGCAGGGACTGATGGAAATGCTGCATTAATATACCACGTTCATTGCAATTTTGCACTGCGCATTGAACTGTGCATTTCTCATGAGGGACAACACATTGAACATGCAATGTAATGTCATTGAACATATCATGTATTGTAATGTAACGTCAATAAACCATTTTTTAATGTATATTCGCCTTTGTTTCCAGATTTTATGGCCACCTTGTTAGATCGACTTGAGCAAAGTTCAGGGCTATTCGCCTGTGTTGGCCACGTGTTGTTCTGCAGTGCAACAGGCGGTGACTGGCTTGCTGAAAATGTGACATTTTATTTTCCATGACGTTTCCCGTTTTTGATGACGTTTTACGACCCGTCACTTCGGCAGAGATAAATACAAATAAAAATTAAATGTTTCGCTTTTATAAATTTCTTCAAACATTTTGGGCATTGCGTGGTGCAGCCACTCGCTGTGTTCTTCAACTTTCAATTGCGATACTGTGGTTCGACACTGTAGGTAGGAAGGAATATAGATATATACATCTTGGACGCCATTTTGGATTTTTCCGCCATATTGGATGCCTAATGTCTAGTCCCGACTGCTAGCAGACATAGCAATCATAATCATCTACAAACATACACATATCGAGTAACATTAACGTATTTTAGCAGGTGTAGGAGTCTATTTCTGTGTCAAAACGCGAAAAAGGCCGCCATTTTGGAAAAAATAGCCGCCGGCGGCCATTTTTGGGAGGAAAATTCTAAAAATCGGCGAGTGGTTTTTATCCATATTGGAAAGCTACGACCGGTAGCCAACTTGACTAGCGCAAAAAAGTTGCAATATGAAACACCCTAATCACCAAGTACTCTGTGTCTTGTCTGCATGTTGTCTAAGGTTTATCTCGCTTGGGTCCCCTTCGAAACCAGTAATCCGTAGCTCCCTAGTTAAGAACGGGTAATAGATTCATTATATTAATCATGATGTATGAAATTATGTTATATTAATCACCTGCGCGTTGTATGAAATTCACCAATGTTGTCAAATTGTTGTGGGTATGCATCCATGCGTTCTTGCACGCTGTTATATACCCGTGATTTATTACTGTTCACTGAACAATACAACTTAACAATGTGAAGATTCTCACACAATGGAAGACCAAAAACCGCAGGACCACTGACATCCACAACAAGGAAATGTGTGCTGGTCCACCATGATCCCTTGTAACTGCAGGCAATGTCCACAGTGCCAAAACAGTTGATGTGGGTTCCATTGTACGCAGTAAAAAAAAAAAAACGCTCTCTGCTGCCTGAAGAGAGCCAAGATAGGGTTCATCATTTGAATCTAGCATTTCGGGAAACATGCATCGAAAAGTGCAAATGGATAAAGTGTTTCCTTTGGCACCTGTGTCCACCTTCAGCTTAAGATGATGAACACCTCACCTGTTGCATAAACTGACATGAAGTGTAGTGTAAGCCTCGTTACATTGACCAGGTGTAGTAATCGAGTTGAAAACCAACGAATCAAACTTTGATGCAACGTCATTGGTGTTGTACCATCGCCTGTGTTGCTGTTCCATGATACGTGTGTCGTATGCTGTTTCGTGTTGTGCACTAGCATGGGGAATACTGTATGCATTGGGGGATCGTGAATACCTTATGTAGGGGTGTTGTCCTGGAACTCGAGGATCTGGTGTATCTTCTTGTTCTATGTTGTGAAGATCAACACGAGCATGTGATGTCCAAGGGTTCCAGCAAGCATTCCCTGTTGGAGCATACATAGTTGTTGGGTGCGAAGCTTCTGTATGCATTCAATGAGACGTACGCTCACGGTTGTCGAAACTTGGACGTAAGACAGCGCTTGGCCCAGTGGCCTAGTTTAGCACACAATGTGCATGTGTCATTGCGAGCAGGACATTGGTTATGTGCTGGAGGGTGTGAGGTCCCACAGTTTTTGCACGTACTGAGTCTTGGGCCAACAGCGGACATGCTTATGTTGTCAGCTGCTATGTTAGCACAGTCATTCATAGTCTGCAACTGTTTGAGGTGCAGTATGTGTCGGAGGCTTCGTATGTGTCCCCCAATTTCAAGGCATCGTCATGAGTGAAGATCTTTGGTTTTGTTAAAGCTCCTTCTGAATGTCAGAGATTTGGGTACTTGCAATGATCTGTTCAATCAAGCCATTGTCTTCTTGTTTGGAGCTGAAATCACACTTCTGGGAGAGAAGTTTTCACCAGCTGATAAAGGCATCCAGTGACTCACCACAATTCTGGCTGTCATGACGAAGCTACAATCGGCAGATCCTGAAATTATCCAAGGGTTCCATTTGTTACAGAAAACAATTTAAAATAAACGTGAGTTGCTGCCGCTGTTCCTCCATCAAGGTCCATGTGTTGTTCCATTTAAGGCCTTCCTCTCCTGCTTGAAGCAGGATCAGTGGCACCTGGTTGCTCTCCGGAATGCCTCCAATTTGAAAGTACAACTCCAATCGCTGTCTAAATATTTTCAATGCCACCACTGCGTTAGGCGTGGTCCAGTCCCTGTGCGGAGTTCCCGCCAAGTCCGCCATTGTGAACGGCAGCTGCGTGGGTCAACGAGGAACGAGCGGGTGAACCGGTTACAAAAGGAACGAGAAACACCGGCTTGTTACCAGTGCTGGATTAACCATTAGGCAGACAAGGCATGTGCCTTAGGGCCAGCCAAAAATTCGGGCCAAAAATTATTTCACATTAAATATTTGTCTTTTTTTTGTATTAAATATTTTGTTCTTGAATCGGTTTCATCTTTTGTCTGGGGTCCATTTCCATGAGCCCGAGATCTAATTTAAAATTTTCCCAGGCCATTCTCTAAAATTTCAAAATGTGCCTTAGGGCCAGCCGAGGCTTAATCCGGCACTGCTTGTTACCCTGATGGGCTCGAATATGTGTCGTAAAACTGCTGCCACCATGTAAAGTTCTGATGCAGAAGATATATAAAGAGGCAATGTTTGAAGAGAACGATCTTTTATTCAGGTACCGAATCATCGTGGTGTCCGTGCTCCCGTGACCGCATACCCATAATGTCCCGCGCCCCAGAACTCCCTCTTCATATCCAAAAGCAAATGTAAACCAATGTAATACCATCACGAAAACCGAAATGTTTGGATGATATACCTTAATTAGTCCGTGAGAGTACATCGTGGAATATCATATAATGCATGAAATCGCTCCAAGCTCATAATTTGAAAACTATAGCACTTACAAAAGTGATGCATACAGCGATTCGGAGCTATGATGAACAGGGATTCGATAACATGAGTGAGGGAATTGGGGGGGACTTGATCGTTGCATTATAAATTTAAAAAAGTTGAGAAATCATTGTGGTCTGTTCCAAGTCAAGGCATGGTTGAACAGGCCAAAAAATATGGCGGCTTCAGAACCCAGCGAGGTTACCTAGGATACGCCTTAAGACCCCTTAGAGAGCGGTGACTGAGGATGTGCCTGATAAAGGATATAATTAAATAAGGCCGTTAATAATTTTCAAAAGGGGTGTTTTAATTAACCCAAACACCCAATTTCCACTCTTGCACTTCCTTGGAGTTCTCTTAGTATACATTCAGTTTCAGGCTGCTAGATTTCATGCTTTTGGAGTTGTGGAGGAGACACACTGACACACTGATACACACAGACATGTCACACACACAGACACACAGACACACACACAACACAACACACACACACAGACACACACCACACGACACACACCACACAGACACAGACACACACACACACACACAGACACAGACACAGACACACACACGCAGACAACACACACAACACACACAGAACACACACACACGACACAGACACAGACACAGACACACACACACACGCAGACACAGACACACAGACACGTACACACACACCCACACACACACACACACACACACACACACACACACACAGACACGTACGCACGCACACACACACACTCACGTTGCCTTTTATTAGTATAGACATGTAATTATGTACACAAAGTAAGGCGCGTGTGCGTCTGCATGTGTGAAGATGGTGCAGAGGTAGCCCAGTTACTTTTAAGCTGTTTGATTCCCGACCTGACGATAAACTGTCCGATTGGTGCTTCACAGGCAGAATGTTGCATAACAGGTTGCACTGACCCTCTGATGTACGTGAGTCTCGGGGTCCCGTCTGCTGGCATTATTTGTTTATTTGGTGTCTATCTTGAAGAGTCAGTGAAAGAAGATAAAGCTTTGGGGGTAGATAAACATCTGAGAGTATTGTAATGTGAAAAGGTGGGAAGGAGAGGATCATTAGTTCAA
>CM068954.1:87096622-87109301 GCA_035128595.1 Eptatretus atami | reverse complement strand
TCGGTCCATGTGCTTGAACAGGTTGGAGTTACACCTGTATTAGGGATCTATCAGAGATAAGTGGTGTGTAATATGTGCACCCACGAAGGTGGTGATTGTAATCTTAGAGCAGAATAGGGTAAGGAGTACTGCATAAGACCTTCTCTATAGGCGAGGCCAGGTGGAGGACTTGAGGGTACGTACAAAGGCACATGGAAAGCATTTCACAGTTTAAATGTAAACATCACATCCCATTTGGCCAAGGACTATAGGCCAGGATGGAGGATGGAATTGTGGAGTCCTGGAGAGAGGTGTAATGACCGGAAATCAGGACCCACTGGCAGTCAGCAGTCAATTGACAATTGCAGGACGTGTGCTGGAAGGCAGGTCCAAAGGGAGAAAATCCACATCCACACATGTGTACCGTGAGAGATGGGACTGTGGAGAACAGAGATCACATATCAGCTCACTCTCTGCTTGGTCGCCAATACGGATGGTTTGATAAAATACTAAGGCATCTCCTCATCACCATCCTAACACTTTGTGCTGCATCAGCTCTGTGTGATACCTGCCTACACGAACACACTACCGTGGTGCGTCCAGACCAGATAGTGCATGCTTAAGTCCCCACCTGCCCCTTTGTTACCATTTTTTTTGTTTACATAACTGAGGCTCATGGAAGAGCTAGATCAGAATGGAAAGGGAGAAACACAAACAGCAGAGTAGGAGTGAGAGTGAGATCAAAAGGAGGGGGAGAAGGACACATGGAGTGAAATAGCTGCACACAAGGTCAATGAAACACAGCATGGAGTGGAAGGGAAAGGTAGAGACGAAACAGAAAAGGAATAAAACAACTGACCACAAACAAACAAAGTGAGGGATGAGAGGGTGGGGAATCACAATAACCTGGAGAAAACGGGTGCTTGGGAATTTGGTCATTTTGGCTATATGGATTGGGGATGACCTCAGGTAGTGATGAACAGCTATTTTGGAGCCCTTGAGGGAAGAATGTGGCTGAACAGACTATGAAAGTTGGTTCCACAGGCAAGAGAAAAGATGAACAAATGAGTGGAGGTGAGCAGTGAGCCTGCATTTGGGAGTTAGCAAGAAGAGGGTTACTGGCGACCGTGTGCATCCTGCAGAAACCTGGGCAGGACTGAGCCAAGAGAGGGCAGAGGGTGTAGCATCAAAAAGGAGGCGGTATAATTCTGGTATTTTGGCACCATCTGCAGGGTTTTATTTAATTTGTGTAAATAAGTTTGCATGCTCCATTTTACCATATTTGTGTCTATTGACCGCCAGATCTGTTCCATTCATTTGATGTGCTGTGTTTCCCTATCTCCTGTAATCATTTTAAACTAGAACGGCACTCTTCGATGTTGCGACGTCGTCCGTTATGCTTCTACCAACATTGTTAGATCAATATACATACTTGATGCAAGTTTGATTGAAATACCTTCAGCTGTTCTCAAGTATCACATTTTTACCTGGCATGACATCTGACCTTTGACCTCCTGATGCCAAAATCTAATCAGTTCATCTTGGCATCAAAATACATACCAATACCAAGTTTGGTCAACGTTCCACTACTGGTTCCAAGTTAGCGTGATAACAGATTTTATTTTACCTAACGGGACCTCAGACCTATGACCTCTTGACCCCCAAAAAATAGTTCATCTTTGCCAGCATTTTTTTTTTAATACAATGTCGAGGCTTGTATAAGAGCTAACACAGAATGTACAACAAGGGAGCAGGAGACAAGAGGGGTGGGAGGGAAGGACAAAACGGTGGGAAACAGAGACATGAGGAGATCTGTGGAAAGGAGAGGGAGGGGGCGGTACACGGGTAAACAAGATGGACACCACAGGGACTTCCAGGTCCTTACACGACAGGGACTTTCAGGAAGGAAAACAGGGAATATGAAGGAGGTAGCTTTGGGGTGGATTAACGGGTAGAAAAGATCATGGTTTTGGATGGAGGAAGATAAGAGATGGTGGTGAACAGCTGTTTTGAAGACCTGGAGGGAAGAGTGGGATTGACGAGAGTGTGGGAGTTTGTTCCAAAGGCAGGAAAAAAGAGGAATGAAAGAGTGAAGGTGAGCAGTGATTCTTGATTTTGGTAGTTTTTCCAGAAGGGGGTTGCTGGTGGACCTTGAGCACCCTGCAGAAATATGGGGTGACATATCACAGACAGAGCAGGGTAGGGCGGGGGGGGGTGGTGCGCAGGCTGGAGAGGAGATGGTAGAAGACAGAAATACCACCGACCTGCCCGCGGTGAGAGACCCAAAGACTCAGCCTCATCGCGGGAATACCAGTGATCCTAAATGCCTTGGTTTCCACAGCGTGAAAGCGCAAAAGTGAGAGGCAGGAGTACCAGCCCAGAGGGGAGAGCAGTACTCGATCATGCTGCAGACGAGTCTTTGTATGTGGTCAGGAGCTCAGGTGGGCTGAGGAAGGACTTTGCACGACGGAGAATGCCAAATCGGCGATTGGCTTTGGAGGCCAGGTTGGAAATGTGGCTTTCCCAAGAAAGATCATGGCAGATAGTGAGACCTAGAAGCTTGAATGAAAGGACTTCTTCCAGAGGATTGTTGAGAAACTAGATGTGGGGGCGGGTTCCGGGGGTTCCAAACGGTCCTTTCAGAGACACATAGTGAGAGTCAGACATTTTTTAAGCAGGGCGGTAATGCTTTCTGTTAAATATTCAAACAATAAATAATCAATATTTAAATAATAAGGACCCACCCACATATCTCACCTGTCTCTCTCTCTCTCTATCGCGTGCAGCCTGTGGCTGCTGGTTGCATCATTGGTTGGGACACGGCTATGCCGCTGATGCAGTGTCCCCCTTACCAGTACACTGGTACTCATTTTGGCGACCTCGGAAGGATGACAGGCTGAGTCAACCTCCTGGTGTATTTTAATTCAGCGGCCAACGGGGCTTGAACTCAGGACCCTAGGATCCCAAGCTGCCACCCTAACCACTAAGCCAACACCAGGCTTAGCTCACCTGTGAAAAATGCGAATAGCCAATCAGCTCTCACCTAATCAACGATACCCAAGTGGCTAGCATTATATAAATAATTAACACCTCCCACACTCCTCTAGCCAAAGCTACTGCATAAAGCAACCTATATATATATTATTATATATATGTATAAATATACACACATATACATATACTATCTACCTTAGAATGCATTTTGGCATCCTAGACCATTGTATCTCCTTGGTAGATACTTTTGAAAGCCCCACAGAAAACGTCTCGGCTCCTCAATCAAACCTTTAAAGCTGTAAAATAATGACCAAAACGTTACTTCCTGAGCAAATTGTATCTCACTGTGCTTGCCTGTGCTCCTGCCAAGGTCATCTCTTTTACAAAACTCTTGTTGCTGGCGTCGCATATCAATTTCATATTAAAAAATACTTTATTTCAACTTTTGCATCTCAGCATTTACAACACAGAGGCAGAGGCAAGTTGTTTGTTTGCAAAACTGGAGAATAGCTCAAAAAGTTATTTGGGACGGCGACGTGGCTTTTGTAGAAGGGTGTATGGCTTTACTATTATCCCAAATCACAGACATATTGCGAGCACAATGAAACTTGTACACAATCAGTAAGCTTGCTGCATGCTAAATCTGAATCCACTTTATTCGTAAATAATTTAAATTACATAAAAACATCCTTTCCAACAATTTTGTTACAAAGAGAAAGCCTGGCTTTTTATCCAGGTAATTATCAGTAAATCCATAAAAGCTGGCTGTTTTTTCCTTTCTTGCACGTCAGTAATAAAAGGCATTGAATTCACAAATGAAATTAGTAATTTAGTGTGTAAGGTAGGAGAGTAAATGGTATTTTTGCTTCTTGATATAATAAAAAGCCTGTTCTTAGGCAATGAACAGTTTCTTGCAGCAATATCAATTCTACAGAAGAAAGAAAGAGTCTTGTATGTCAGCAATGCTCGAGCACGTAAGGACTGAATTAAAAACGGTAATAAATGATTGCTGGCAATTTTGTTCTTTGTAAAAAATAAAAAAAAGGTTTGATAAAGACGTTATGTGTTTCTAACCCATAGTTTGGGCCATTAACCAAAACGACCTTTAATACGCTGCATATAACCTTTCCCTTTTCCACTGGGTGGCAGGAGTGAGTAGAACTGCATTGCTAACACCAAAACAAGTTGTAGTCGAGAAGTATTTACATTAAGAAAAGAAATCGTTGCTTCATTTCGCTCCGGTAATTGTTCTGTGATTCATCTTTTAACAGGATAAATGGTGAGTTTGCATCACTGATCTTGCAAAAGAATCTTCCTTTTCCACAATGTTTTTCCCTGGAAAGTTTGGTTTGCAACATCTGGAGTGCTCGCCTTAAAGGACAGCACATGAAACTTCATTGCATCATAGCCACTGGAGGTTTATGAAATTATACAGTTTTTGCGACGCTTGCTTCGTTGTCTTCCGATTGTTGAAGATGGTCGGGTGGATTGTGGGAGGCTGTATGCAAACTGCCGAGGCCCAAGAGGCCTGGGAATTGGTTCTCCAAGAAAGAAACCCTCCTCCTCACTGTCTGACGATGAATACGATGAGGAACATGTGGAACACCAACCGGTGTCAATGAAGTCATTGTCATTACGTAGAAAGTCCTCTGGCTGCAGTGCAAAGGTAGAAACAGCCCGAGGATAGCAGGCCTTACCCTGTGCGAAAGACGATGGTTTCATAGCATGCCAGTCTATTTCATTTGATCTGTGGGCTAACAATGCGTGGTTGTGCCTTAACCTGCGCTCTGTAGCTCGTGCAGTTGCTGGACGTCGTCCTGTAAGATGCAAAGCATTATCTGATCGAGCACGCCGAGAACGGTGGCGCCGGTGTCGGCGTGGGCGCACGCCTTCTTCCCGCAAATCAGCAATCGACCGACGTGGAGTCCTTACACTTTGTGGAAGATCATTTCTACCACTCTCAACATCACCAATATGCACATCTGCATAAAAGTGTCCTGTTGGCACAGCTGATATCCCATGGTCAATTTGTCCTAACCTCGATGTTGCAACACCAGGTTTTGCTTGTTTTTCGGTTAGTGGAAGAGGTGTGCTGCCAGGGGGACGACTGTCAATGGGCACAACAGATTCACGAGGAGAGGTAGTGACAGAAGGTTGGTGTGGTGAGGGAAGGCCTATGCTCTGCAGAGAATCAGAGCTGCGGCCTCTTATCGATGAATTAAGTGTTCCCATATTGCTCATTTTCTCAGAGCCATTCATGCCTGAGTCTTTGCTCAGGTCCGGTATAGAGAATTTGGAAAGTCCCTCATGCCTCCGGGACTGCCCTTCTCCTAAAAGGCCTGCAAAACACAAAACAATGTGTTAACAGTGGAACAATGCACTTTTCTACGAATAATCATCCAACAATCTCACATATCATTACAAACTTCTTACAGTGACGATGTAATTTCAAAATATAGGACCGTGTGTCCTGAAGCTCACCTTGATCAGAAGCAACAGTCACTCAAAGCCCTACAAACCCCTTAGACCCTGATTTTTTTTTAATGCTGTGAATAAACTTTGATACATCACGGGTGATGAAGGTTGTAGTCAAGTTTCATTGAAATTGTGTGTGTGGTTTCAGAGAAAAGAGCAAATACCTATTCTGGGGGGCTCAAACCACCTGCAGACATCCCTAGACCGTGATTTTTTATTAATGTCACGAACCAACTTTGGTACATCACGGGTGATGAAGTTTGTGGCCAAGTTTCATCAAAATTGTTTGTCGTAGCTCCAGAGAAGAAAGGAAATACCTATTTTTGGGGTTCAAACCCCCCTACCCCCCATATACCTTTTTAATGAGTGCAGATTTTGATGCGGTTGATAAAATTTGATACATCATTGGTGATGAAAGTTGTGGTCACGTTTCATCAAAATTGTGTGTGTAGTTTCGGAGAAGAGAGAAAATACTTTTTTTTCTTTCTTTTTTTTTGGGGGGGGGGGGTCAACCACCTCCTCCCAATAAACCCCTTAATTAAATGAGCACAGATTTTGATGTTGTCATAACCTTCGTTAGGCATCAGATATGAAGCTTGTGGCCAAGTTTCATCAAAATCGTGTGTTTCATCAAGAGTAATGACTGAAGTGTTTACTGGCTGACTGACTGACTCACTCCTTCACCTATGGACACTGCGCGATTGATAAGCTCACCTGATAAAGTCCAGGTGAGCTAATAATTGACTTTCACCAATAAACCATTTGACAGAATATTCCTTTGAGAATAATATGTAACTTCAATAACATGTGAACCCTTACAAAAACCTACCATGATTTATTTTAAGATACGATCTAAAAATCTGATGAAAATCGAATCAGATATCATCAGAAATTTCTGGAGATCAAATATACAAAAAAAAATTAAATTACTTTTCACAAAAATTCAATTGTAAAAAAAAAAAAAAATACTCAAAATATTGATATCAATAATAACATAACATTTTATATTTTGTTTTTACAATATGTTATTCTGCTTATATAGAGACTGCACAATAATATTGTGGTTTTATTCAATATAATGCTCATGCCTTCCGAATGTAGTGTGTGTCTGGAAAAGACTAGGACAAATTGAGTGATGCATTACCTGTAACAGTTGAAAGAGACAAAGACTCCACTGAGTCATGTGATGTGAGGCACGTCATTTCAAATTCTGCTGCTAGGCTTGGGCTGCCCACAGATTCTGGACTGTGCCACCTTTGTCGCAGTGCCCTGCACAAAGATGCTGCTCCACTTGTGCTTCCACATGCCGTAAGTCCTTTCTCTTCCGCAAGGAGGCAGAACAGTGTTTCAGAGCCAACATTGTAACGCCGTACCCGGTCAAATGTCTCGACACCGAATTCTGTACTTGCCGTCGAACAGTGACTGGAGGCTGTAGGCCTGTCTCCAATTCTCCTGTCTTCATCATCTATATTCAAGTCATCGTCTGCACTGTCATGACACAGACCAAAGTCTTCATCGCTGGTCCATGTATGACCTGAGGACTGCCCCATTGGTTGACTGGCCAGGCTTAGAGTATCCATTTGCAATGATAGCATGTCCAGGCCTCCAGAGTAGGTCTCAGGATCAACCTCGGAGGACGATTCAAAACCTAGCCCCATTGTTTGGAGTGATGGGCATGGCTGCCTGATATTGGGATTTTTGACAACGGGTTTACAAGCCATGGCAGCAGAACTTAGCCGGGAATCCCGTGAACGGCCACTCTGGAAGGCCGAGTCAGAGGAGTCTGAGGCCTCTGCATCGTCAGGTCGATGAGAATGGCCCATTGTGCTTCCAGGTGGGCTGCTACTGCATGGTTTGGAGCAGAAGATTTGGTCACGACAAGGGAGGAAAGGTTGTCCAAGAAGTGGAGTGTGACACTGTGCACAACTGAAGCAGATCTCGTTGGCATGCCAGTGCTGCCCAGCATACATCATCTGTCCCTGGTCAATTCCTGAGGGCAGAGGAAGAGATAAAAACAGACAAGTATTCAACGTCTCAAGGTAAACTCGATAATCATGCCAAATCTACAAAACCATGAACGACTAAATCTTCTGAGTATCTCTCAGCAGAAAGAGCATGTAAAACAAAACTCCCTTGGGTTCATACCAACACATATGGTTGCACAGCCGTAAATATATGCCTGGTGTTGGCTTAATGGTTATGGGAGGTGGGCTTGGGATCCTCGGGTTCTGAGTTCAAATCCCGCTCAGCTGTTGAATTACTACCAGGTGGGGTTAACTCGGCCTGTCATCCTGAGGTCGCACAATGAGTGCCAGCATGCTGGTATCTGTGTCGGAGTGGGACCCTCCAGGATTGTGCCTAATAGCCAAGGGACTGCTTAGGCAGCACCAACATTCTGCACAGAGTATGGTCCCAAGGGATGGATGGCCATAAATATTCCAAAAGCATCAGTAATGGTTACACGTGATGGTGGAAAATATTGTAAGCTTCAGTAAAAGATCCCATCAGTAATGGGATCTTTTATTTTTTTAATATATATATTTTTTTTTGGGATGGGATTATTTACTTAAGCTTACAATTTTTTTTTCTTACGGAACCCTCATGCTGATGACGTCTCTCTCCCTCCTCCCCACTAATTATTTAATTTACCCCTCCCACCTATATCCTCAAACAAACGTTTTTTGATTTCTAAGTCTCAAAAGGTTTGAATCATCCCCAAATGATATGCAAGTGTTAAAACTTTGTTCATTACACAATCATTATCTGTGAAGATGAAGAGGTAACTTATTCGCAAGTGGTTATCGCAAAGAACCTTTTTGCAGAATCCGTAGTTATAATTATAACTAAGTTATGAAGGGGAAAAAAAAGACATCAAATACACGACATTTTTCGTTTTGTTTATGGCATGCTACTTTGTGGTTAGGTTTGCAGACATCAGATCAGACCTGTTGATTTGGGGATTTGAAACGGTGGTCATTTGCAACTGGCTGCTGCCCTCGCAAGCATGTCGGTGCAAATACATCCATTTCGTATCTTCAGTGTTTACATTGTCGGATACCATTGGATTATTTTACTTTTCCAAAATGCAAGTCTCCACAAATGATGTTCAGGCTTCGGCAGTACACAACACTATGTGGAATTCCTTAGATCACTTCCTGTCCCTCCCTTCATCTGCCCACCCTTTTCTTCCCCCACCATGCTCCCTGCCCCTACCCTGAAAGATGAAACGCAAAACTAGATGTCGAAAAATAAAATATTTACACCGATTGTAGGATAAATGCAATCGACGAATTTAAATGAAACGGAATACAACCATTCCAGGCACAGCAGGCAATAAATAAGGAGCATCACTTATAAAGTGACATGTACAGAAGTAAAAAAAAAAATTGTTTGGTAAAATCACAATTAGCTGCATACCAATAAGCTTCCCGCAAGCTGCACACATATCTGAGCACATGGTCTGGAAGCAGAAGCAGCAAAAAGGTTGGCCATCTTTCATGACGTATCGCTGCCCGCCAAGCACGCAAGCACACTCCTGGCAGCAGAAATGTTTTGTGTGCCAGTGACGACCCTCAGCCTCGGTGCATTCATCTGCAAAAATTATCTGGAGGTTGGAGAGGAGGGTTAGAGGGAAGGGAGATGTGAGCTCAGGGTACAGTATGGCAGAGTAAAGTCAACATGGATCCTGCATTGTAGCTGCTATAACCTATTTTGGCTGAGAACAATCATCAGATACATGTACAATCTTTTGTCGGATTAAAGACAGCACTCATGTTCAGAGTTGGATAAGGTTGTTTCATGCTAATGAAGCATGCCAAGGGGGCAAGGTATCCTTTGGGGCAAATCACCTGTCATTGCAGTATGACATGATTAAGTGTTCCATAAGGCATGGTGTCTTTTCCTCATTCATAGGCTTATCGACTTTAAAAGAACCAGTGGTTCATTAAGCTGGGATGACAGGATGGCCTGGAGGTATGCAAGCTTGCTTCAAAGCTGTCTAGCCTGGGTTTGAATCCTGACCCAGCTATAAACTGTCATCCTGGTGTTTCACAGGCAGGGTCATTCATCAATGTGTGTGCAGTCCCTCAGGTGGACATTAAATGGACGTCCTGTCTGCCAGCATTCAATCGTCGATGTTAAACATCCCACGGTGTCCTTCATGAAGAATAGGTGAGCTATCGCTGGTGCCATGGCCAAACTCCGAATCCACGCCCTAACAAGCACCAGCGGCCTCAACTCAGCCAATGATGCTACCCTGCAGCAACATACACATGAAGAAGAAGAACTTCATTAAAGCCATCAATTGTTCACTTGAATTATGTATTGTGACGAAGAAACCTTAATATTTTTGGTACTAGCTTTTTGTACTTTTAAGAAGATTTGCCAGGAATCCGATGCGGATGTTGAGGACTGAAAACATTGAAATTTATACATTTATTTCTTACTTTCTACAGGAATTTGGTGATGATGCAATTTTTACTAATTCTCTTCCAGTCTTGCTCCGACTGCTCTCTCGTTTATCTGCGCAACCCCCCACCCCCAGGTCACATGCATTCTATCATACAGCCTTCCCTACCTTGTTACCTTCCACAAGTTCAAATTTAATTTTTAACCCTCCATTTCCTTTCTTATCCCTTTCTTTATTTTAATTTTCTTGAATTTATTTTTTCTCAATTTATACCTCTCTCCTCCTCCCCTACTGCCTATAGCCTACATTACCATCCTATCTGTGATCGTCAGGTTGTGATTTTTTAAAAAAAGAACTTGATAGTGAGTATGCGAACACGAGTCTTAAAATTTTTAAGAAGGGATATACGAATATCGTTCTGGTTTCAAAACATGAATGTAAATGTGGATATATGAATGCTCTTTGTGAACACTGAGGCAGGACCTTCTAAGCCACTGCTTTGTGTGTATTTAGCACTGGGTTTAACTGCCGCCCTGTTGTGCAAATGCACAAGGAATTATGTTTGCCGCGGATGATAAAACACATCTCACAGGCAACCCACACACATGGCACAAGGACCACCCTGCTGCTTGATCGTGGGTGCTTTCATTGTTTACGGTCTGTTTTTTTCCACTGGGAGACCACACGTACAAATGAACGTTCCCAAAACACATAGTCCTTGTACAAGGTACGTCAAGGTCTCTGCAAAGGAAAACGTCAGCAATCGAGGTGGAAAGGGAGAGTGGGTTTGTGGAGAGAAAAAAAAATTCAAAGGGGAGGAGTGGGAAGGGGAGGTAAATCCCTTTGAAACATGTATTTGAAGTGCAGTTATAGGTGAGCAATAAGGTGTCAAATTGGACGAAATTTGAAGTACTACGTTTGTTCCCGAATAGTGGGGCAACTTAGCATAACAATTGTGCATTTTGTGAGGAAAGCACCAAATTTGGCACGCTAGTAGCCTATCATATTATGAACAGATTTGGATGTTGGGCCATCTCAAAATTTTTGATGGCAGTGGAAAATGGCTGCCACAGCCATCAGCGGCTGAATTTTGAGATGGCCCAACATCCAAATCTGTTCATAATATGATAGGCTACTAGCGTGCCAAATTTGGTGCTTTCCTCACAAAATGCACAATTGTTATGCTATATTTAGCTAAGTTGCCCCACTAGAATGAAAACCTCAAAGTGTAACCTTCACGGCACGATGTAGCATCTAATTTCTAAAAAACATGACCTGACTTTAACCTTTGAAAGGTTAAACAATCTGCAGGTACATTGATTCTTCATGCTGATCAGAATGTGTAGCTGAGCCAAAGGAACCTTTTGCTTCGAAGCCTTGAGATATCCAAGAGCGTGCCGTGCTGTTTCTGGTTGTTTCATGAAGGTATAAATTTCTCTCCCCAGAGTCATAACCGCAAAAACAAGAAAGCAGCCATTTAACGACGGACGGCATGGAGTGAGACAGATATGTGCATGACGCCGCAGCTCGTTAGCGCCACCGAGCACTGAGGCCAGCTTGTGGCATTCGAGTAGGAGTGAGAGCATGTTTGGTTTGCGTTTCCCCTGACGATAGAGCAAGCGCCATTGCAGGCCGCACGGTGAGGAGGAATGGGGAGGGAAGAGGGCAGTCGGCCAAACCGAGTCAAAATGCTTAAGTCCAAAGGCAAGAACATTCTTTCCGTTCACGAAGCTGAGGAGATGATGTAGAGTGCGGATATGTTTTTCCAGTTGCCTTTTGTCGGTCAGCGAATTTGGGGATTTTTTTTTTCTTCCTGCCATTGGCTCATCTCCATAGCTTTCCCCTGGTCATCGCTTGAGTCGAAGTTGATTCAGCACTGCTTGGTTTTTTTTTGAGGGGAGGGGGAAGGAAAGAGGGAAAGTGGGGGGAAGGGCTGAATTCTTCCTGTGGCGCTTCTGCTAATGTCGATCTTCTGGGGAAATTCCAATGAAAACCATCTGCCCTTGTCACAACAATAAAGTACCAGAAGATGATTCAAGTTAATACAAGGACACAAAAGTTAAAAAAAAAAAATAAAAAACAAGAAAAAGGATCCTGCTTTTGCAGCACTCTCTTGTTTTTTTGTCGGTGACCACCACTTTCACTTCCGGCAAATTCCCACAATCAAAGTAAATGTGAAACTACATGCATGAGGGCAGTGTCAAGTGGACGTTGCATTACACATTGCATCATTTGCAGAGCCCTGTCTCTGTCTTTGAGATGAAAGGCAACAGAGCCCGGATAAAACAGGCCATACACAGGTAGTGCATGTTGGTCCAAAGGGATTGTTTTAAGGAATTCTTTTAACCAATTTTTTTTTTGGGGGGGGGGGGGTGTTTATCCAGTTTTAATTCCCATCACCACTCCTTTTCATTCAACATGGAACATATGCGTTCGCCTGACACCAAAGCTGGACGAGGAAGAAAGCCGATGAGCTGAAGGAATGCGTGTCAAACCATAAGGAGAAAGTGTTTGTGGAAGAGGACTGCTGAAGAGAACAATTTGATATAGCGGTTGCTGCGTAAGGTTTGCAGCGGGCAGGATTGTTGGTGACTCGCGTGTGTAATAGTCTGAGAACGCAGTCAAAGCACCAGCCGTGTCGAGTCAAAGCGTAAGTGATGCTGGTCAGTTGAGGAAATGGGAGAGTCACTGGCTCAGCCTTCTCCGATTGTGTTACTTCATCCCTGATGTACCTTGAACCCCAAGGGTGTATCAGTGGCCCGCTTCGTTTTTATTTAAGTCTTTCCTATAAGCAAAACTTAACAGAAATGAGAGAAAAAGAGA
>CM068954.1:87068534-87096612 GCA_035128595.1 Eptatretus atami | reverse complement strand
GGAGTCAGACAGGAAACACACCAGGTCCAAGCATAAGGCCTGCGGTCATTTGTCAAAGCAAACCTCGAAGAAATCACAGCCTGTTGTTAATCCGGAAGACACTTTAAGACAACCACTATTTTTTTTTATCCTGCTCCACTTCCCCAGGGAGGCTTAAACCTACAATGTTCTGTTTTTCATATAATATCACCTTCCACTTTCCCAGGCTGAACCGCTTTCTATATGGCCTGTGGTGCAGGCTCCCATCCTTCATCCGTCCCAGACCTATTGTTGCTGAAACTGCAAGTTGGTAACAATAGAACAGAGGCAAATTACATCATGGGGCCAAAGAGCATTTCGACCTTGTATGCTTCGAGTGATAATTCTTTGAGAGCCACGGATAACACAATTCTTGGTACCAGGCCCTCTTGTTACCCCAGAATCACACTTATCCCTGATTGCTCCCAACCTCTTCACACCCTGATTACCTCATCGCAAGCAGCACAGCGAGGCTTCAACAGCTCGGCATGATGCCTCCCACAGTAAACGTTTCTCTCTTGGTAGAAGTAGATCAGGTCTACGAGAAGCTCCCGGCAGGTTGCGCACACAAAGCAGCCTGGGTGCCAGCAGGCCTGCGGTCCAACTCGAGAGGTAAATACCGCAATTTTGCCGACTCCCACCACCTGCAAACACTGGGAAAGGAGAATGGCAGGTGAAGGGATAGAAGTAGGTCTGTGGGAGTTGGTTGGGGGGGGGGGGGGGTGGTATGGGAGGCATGCACTGAGTTGATTTGTTTATTGTCTGATCATATCCTCGTATTTATTGTAAAACTACAATGGTGTCCTTATTATCTCTAAGGTCAATAAGAAATACGATATGTTGTTTTGTACCATTGGCTTAAACTTCATGCCTGAGCCACATTACTGCAACATCACACAACGCAAATGCTTTATTGAAAGTTCTTCATAGGTTCTCCTTGAAGCAATACCACTGGCCAAAAGCCTAACCTCTTTCAAGGTTTGAACTTTATTTTAGATTGAAGGTGGAGGTAAGTGATCCGAGTGGTTTTCAGATAAACACGACATGTTCCTCCCTCGTACGCTGCGCTGATCGCACTGAGATTCAACTCACTACTGAGATTTAAACCACAGGCTATGGGATTGGCATACACATTTCAGGGATTTAAAACACATGCCGATGGATTTATAAGAATCCGATGGGGATTAAATAACTTATGCTGTGGAATTGTCAGAAATATTCGCAGGATTAAAATGATGCAGCATGGGGTTAGAGCCACAGGATATTATAAGAACCACAGGGTTAAGAAAAACATGATTGAGATTAAAAATGATCAGTGCATGGTGTGAAGACCCAAATTAGCCAAATTACTGTAGACAATAAAAAAAACAGAATATTCACTGTTTATCATGACAAAAGTGAGCAAGGCCATCAGCAGCTAGTTTAAACCTTGTTCGCTAATTAACACTCATGTTTCTATTATTCCTAGGTACATCAGTTTATGGTGTTTCCAAATTTAAGTAATGTTACTGAAAGAGGAAGCGATTGTAAAGATAATGTCGGAGGAACATCGAAGTGCTGAATGATATACCTGTTGACAAGAAAGAGTGAGGGGCGAATGTGGCACCACGAGGGCTGTGCCCTGGCCCATAGCTTCTCTCTTGCGCTGGACATTGAACAGTCTCTGTTCTTTCCTTTCCTCCTCATCCAGTGTCTGGCAGTGCTGTACCTGCAGAGTGAAATGAAGATGAGGATAGCAAGTTCCATCACAGCAATGGTTGATGCAACATGCTTGTCTCTAATGAGCATTGCTGAATGTAAAAAGGATATCAACAATAGCAGCCTTACAGGGTTCATGAGTGTGCCTAAGGCACAGAAAAGAAAATGGCAGGATATGAGACCGCGCCGATTGTGAGTCCGACCTCACTGTCATGCGGTGGCAGCTGCTGTAACAGCTGCTTCAGGCGATCTTGCTCACCAACACTTCCCAGAAATGGAACCTTTTCTTCTGGCAGTGAAGAGAAAAATTGGTACACCTGAAAAACATGGAGGAAAATAAATGGGGAAGGAGGAGGGGGTGTGAAGTTTTTTTTGTTTTTTTTCCAGTGACAACACCTCAATACTGAGACAAACTGACATTATAAAAGACTCGTCTGGAGAGCTTGTGGTTTGAAATAAAAGTCAAAATCAAAGCGCAATTACCTTTCAAAATTGGAATTTCTCATAAAATGTAGATATGCTGAACAGGCATGGGGCATTTTTTTAATGAAGCTTACCTGCTCAGGCCTCAAGCCTGGAGGTATCCATGCATACTCTTCAAGCACACAGCCCGAATCTTCGTCGGAGTTAATGAGACGAGATACATTCCGGGGAGTTTGAAGTATTGTGGGCCAGGCTGCTTTTGAGAGTGATAATCCAGGTAAGCCTGCCTGCAAGCCTGACTTGAAGGCCCCACTCACTTGGCGATCCATCTGCATGAAATGAGCAAATAACCTTCATCAGGCAACAAAGTAAATATTAAAACACATTTGGTCATTGTGAAAACAATCACAATCAAACCGATTTGTGACGTGAACATGCAGCCAGTGTGACCACTCCTTGGCTTTTTTCACAAGATCTTGGCTATTCGTTGTTCACCTTGGCGTCTTGGT
Source organism: Eptatretus atami (assembly GCA_035128595.1). Classification (NCBI taxonomy): domain Eukaryota; kingdom Metazoa; phylum Chordata; class Myxini; order Myxiniformes; family Myxinidae; genus Eptatretus; species Eptatretus atami. The sequence goes on along the minus strand of CM068954.1, from coordinate 87,093,964 downwards.
TTTCTATAGGTTTTCTTGGCGTATAGGTTTTCTATTATCATCGCTTTTCCGAAACCTTGTGAATTCTTGGCTTTTTTCATTGGCTCACCTTGGCATTTATGAAAATGAGAAGTGGTCACACTGCATGCAGCCATTAATTAGACAAAAAACCAAAAACCATTGCACTTTACTCAAGTTATCCTGTAAAGATTGTGAAAAACTTTTTACAACATCATAAAATCAGCAGCAGGCAAGGTATAACACGCAAATCCTAAGACATATCCCACAATTCCAAGCACACTGACTCATGGCTGTTGATGCTCTTCTGCTCAGAGCAGTTTATCTGATTTATTTATTTTTATGACTCCCTTATAGAAAACAATGGTTGGGCATTCCGCTCTCTGCATGGCACGTTTCTCCAGCAGAGAGAGAGAGAGAGGAAAAAACAGGCGTTTGCAGAAACGTTTTTACAGGATTGGAGATGAAGTAATAGCCCTGATGAGATCACCGCATAAATAGCTGACTCTTAGGCAAACAGGTGACCTGGCTTCGTGTACTCAGGTGAATGTTGAATCATTACCACTGAAGACACTTTGCATGCAATGTTGTTTATTTATTTGTTTTTAATCTTCTGTTTTTTTTACATGGAGTAAATGGACAATTTCTCATGTCTTTTCTTACATAGGACAAACTGATGTCGTTGCATCCCTCCCCCAATTAAACATTTCCCAGCTTTAAGTTGAGAACCGACGTCAATTTTCCTCGACATGTCATGCCAGCATGCCACAGAGGTGTCCTTGCTAATTGGGAGAGGAATTTTGCATCACGGTAAGAACGACCTCGATTTTTCCGTGAACACACTTCTGTTGGAACACACTTCAAGGCTTACAATGCCATCTGTAAGGCAGCGGTTTGCGGTAGGTGGGCGAGTGCCTGATATGCAGTCACATTTCATTCTCAAATTAACCAAAACTTCCATCGACAAAGTTCCAGATTTATGGTTTCATGAAATTGTGAAAAAAAAATAAAAAAAATTGCAAACAGCTTTTGCCTTTTCCTTCATTCTTTCCTTGTCTCAATCAAATGCGATGAGGATTGAAAGAGAGATCGAGGAGGGAAGAAATGAAGGGAAAAGATATAGATTAACAGAGACAAAGAGAGAGATATTTATTGAGCAGAAAACAAGTGAAAACCTTTTCTGCTGCAGACAAGGCCATTCACAGTCACGCATTGCCATCTCCGAAGCACGTTCTCATGTCGCCTTGAGCACTCCGTGGAAGCCAAGCTTGAGAATACATTATGACTGATTTGGTTAATGTCACAAAAATACCTCCAAGGTATCAATGACAGATTTGCCTAACACAAGCTTGGTTTTGCCCTGCAAAGGCAAAAAGCCATTTATTACATGCTCTTTGCCTCTGACTTACTGGCTTATACCCCCTTGCCAAGCGGGATTAATTGTACAATGTGTACTATTCATGAACATTAATATGTGGTCTATTATACACATGCTTTTCAAAAGTCAAGCGTTGGGCAGCGCATAAGTGCTTGCTGGTTTGTTGTAAAAACAAAGTAAGGTTTTCTTTGGATGAGCACCAAATGCCTTAAACTCATTAAGGATATCATTAAATCAAGAGAAGCTTTGTAAAGGATGGGTCACATCACAGATAGGCCACCGGCAGACCAATGTATTCAACTCCCTTGGCAGATAAGGCCTCGACAAGGCGATCTCAGAACTTTTATTGCAGCTCGTTATCAAGAGTCAGGGCCTTTAGCATACCGTGCCCATGCAAGATGTTGCATTTCCCCCCAGAATCACGGCACAAAGCTATTAAAGATCCATAAGACTACCAAGACTCACAGTCATCAAGAAATAGAAGAATAGCTCCTAAGTATAGCTCATGCCAACGTCCCCCACCACCTTCCTGGCAGTCACAGCCTGCACTTAACTACAGCTATTTACTGTGTGACTAGAAGGCTGAGGTTATGGCCTCGTGCCCATGTGCCAGCTCAGCTGTGTTTGCAGCCATCTTCACCGCATGCTTTCCCTCACGGCAGGCGGCGGTGGGGTTAGCGGTGGGAGAGGCAAACAACGAGAGGAAGGAAATAGCGAGACGTTTGATCCTCCGGCTCGAATAGGCTCCTGGAGAAGGTTCCAGCCCTTAAAATTGTTCGCATGATGGTCTTCGGGTCAACATTTAAAAAGGACACGTAATAAAAACTCTCAATATCCTTTCACCATAGCAACTGCGGCAATGTTGTCTGCATTTCAAGGTACCTGTCCATTTTGTCTTGACTGATGCAGCAATGAGAAGAATCACTCGAGGAGAGGGCATTACATTCGGGTCTGTTTGCTTGTTTGTCTGTCCACACATAATGTGCTGACGTAGGCCGCAAATGCCACTTAGTGGTAGCCAGTAGTACACGTTATCATTTTCCCAACCAATAGCTCCATAAAGTATGTCCAATTACAATGTCAGTCCTTCTATAAAGTATGTACGGTACAATTAGAATGTGAATGTGTTTATTAAATACGGAGTACAAAACCACACAAGCACCGCACAAAAAGGTCCTGGCGAGGGTCTGCAATCTTTGGTTGCTCTTTTTCGTTATTGCAGTGATTGATATTAAACATTCAAGCAATACCGCTCCCACCACTATTTACATTTACAATCTATATCAATCTATAGAGATAGCTGGATTTCACCGTCTGGTTATTTCTTTACACCCATTGGTTGGCCAGCTAATCTGACTACACCCACAATTGTAACATGACAATCACCATTTTGGTTGCTACTAAAAGGCCTCAGGCTTTGGGCCTCTGGTGTACATTTGAAGACTGAGCAACACATTTCCTGTCATGAAATAAAGGTACGTTTTGATTGCAACTCATGGAGAGGAAACGAGGTTATGCAAGGTTGTTTTTGGGGGGGGATGAATCGAAGCAACAGTCCACTATACTGTTGTGGTGTGACCCCTAACTGGCCAAAGAAAACTTTCATACAATCAAGAGGACTGCTGAGTGGGTTTTATCTCATTTATTTACTTTCACCAAATGTGGTAAAAATGCTATTCAGCAGATTGTCAGTGACACAAGATACAGAGATGGCCATTAATGGTGAGTAATGACTTGGAATTTGGGAGGAGGGCTTAATAACTTGGAGTTTTTGACGGGGGGTTATGACTTGAAGTCACATTTTACATTCTGCAGATGTTCTGCAGGTCGAACCCTGCTCGTACTAAGGTGAAAGAATGAGGAAATAAATTACTCCAACTTCTATTTGCACAACTATTATTAATATTATTATCATTGTTTTATTTTGACAATGGGAGTGTTTAGAGAAAGTTTGCTTGCATTGTACCTACTGGCTTCTGAATCGATACCTGGTTGGAGTCCAACTGTCCAACCCAAGTAAAAGTGCACTTTTAGTGCAGTGGCAATGGCTCCATATAATGGAGTTTGACATCCTTTGAAGGGGAACTTTAACGCTGCCTGTTCTGTTGACAATGTGAAGGTGAAAGATTGTGTGGAATATTTCTGGAGATTACTCTGTCAAATTTCAAATTCCAGGTACATAGGTATCTACTTTATATACCTTCAAGAAACAGACATATGCCTTATTGGATTCCTTCTGAGTATATCACTGCCAAGGTGATTGTGTGATGCTCCATGCCCCCAATGGAAGACTGAATCATATATTGTTATCATTAATAAATAATAATAATAGCAATAATAATGATAATAAAGTTATTTTGTCACTCTTGCAGTTGAAGGACCACGAAAAGAAATCATAAATTATTTGAGCATTTCAAAACAAATATCATGACAAGCTAATGACTGATTCTGGTTAACAGCAAGATAGGTACATTGGTTACTGTATGCTGCTACATTGGTTACTGTCTGCTGCTACATTGGTTACTGTCTGCTGCTACATTGGTTACTGTCTGCTGCTAAGTTGGTTACTGTCTGCTGCTACGTTGGTTACTGTCTGCTGCTACATTGGTTACTGTTTGCTGCTATGTTGGCCACTGTCTGCTGCTATGTTGGTTACTGTCTGCTGCTACATGGGTTACTGTCTGCTGCTACGTTGGTTACTGTCTGCTAACGTTTGTTTGTCGCTGCTTTCATATACAAAATTGGTTGCTGGCTGCTGCTGCGTTGGTTACTGTCTGCTGCTGCGTTGGTTCCATCTGCTGCTGACTTTGACACAAAAAATACCAAAATTAATGTGCAAGTCTGAAGACGACAATGGTTCACGAGTGGTATTTGACGATGTAGATTGTTTCGGAAGTCAAGGATGAGACAATGTGATAATTTTTGACCAAGTTAATAAAATGATCAACATGATGTGGTACGAGTGACGGGTTATTAGCTGCAAAATGTCGAAAACCGGTTTCGTTCAACAACTTTCAAAATTTGACCTTTGCATAACCTTTAAAGGTCACAAAACAATGTTGTGGACATTAAAATAAACCAATGTCACCCGCAGGGTGACCCGTATCTTGCCAAGGTGACCACGTGTGACTTCTTTAAGGTCATACTGAGGTGAACAGAGCTGCTATCCACCAGGACGACTCCTTGAGGAATATCTGCCTACGAGAGATTCCGATGAGAATCGTTCTACAGAGTAACCATGAAAAATATGCGTTTGCCTCATAACGTCACCAAATGACGTCATAATGTCTCAAGCTTGACATATCTAGAAAGCACTCATCGAGGTGTTCAATTTGAGGTACTACACGATATGGTTCCTAAAACTTGAAAATTTGACCTTGGGTCAAATATGTTTGACCTTAGGCACTAACCATGAAGGTCAAGGCCAATCGCCACCAAAAATTAATCAGCTGAGCGCCAGACGATGAACTATATTCCATGAAGTTTGAAGACGATCCGATCAAAATTACTCAAAAAATAAGGGTTTCGTCGACTCCCCTGATTTGTGACAAAGTGACCTTGACCTTTGACCTTGACCTTCAAAATTTTATGCGCTGAAAGGGACCTCTATAGGCCTCTGATATGCGAAGTTACAAAAATTTCCAATGATAACTGTGCTTTGCGGAATTTTTTATACGTGATTACAGACAAAAAAAAAACATACAAGCTGACTAACATATCTTGCAAAAACTTCGTTTTGGCAGATAATAAGGAAACAGGATACGTGCTATAGCTTATTGAGTTAGTTCATCGAAGAAGGTCGAAAACCCGGTTCGATTCCCACAACTTTGAAAATTTGACCTTTGTGGCCTTTAAAGGTCAAAGGTCAAGGATTATGACCTTTGGTGCAAAACTTCCTCTGGAACATTCCAGGAACAATATAACGTCATATAGGCTATATGGCATTTCACACTCCTCGGATTATCCATACTTTGATGAAATCAGCGTAAAAACAAACTTGAAGGGGGCGCTACGGGCAAGGTGTTCGAATAGCGCAAAATGGTTTCAAGACTTTAGGTGGGGAATGATCTCAAGATTATGCATAGAAATATTGTCATCCTAGCTCTCAAAGTTTGGGTGGTCGTATGATTTTTATGTCAAAATGCGCAATTTTCTAAGTTTTTGACCTTGTGACCTCGACCTGTGGAAGAAAATGAAAAATCGTTCAACGACAAGTTTTATATCATTCATTTCGCTATTCAAATAACTGAAGAACCCATTCCATTCAGTCAATTCCCTCGGAGAAGATAGATTTTAATCCGACTACCCCTAAAAATGGCTATTTTTTGGGCATGGCTCCGCCCACAATGGGCGTAGCACGCCCTCATCCAGGAAAACACAACTATACATTGATATCGAACACGTAACCAAGTTTTATCAAGATCGGATCAAAGTGCACGGAGTTATGCTCTGGACAGACAGACACACAGACAAGCCGGTAGGTGGACATGGGAGTCGCCTACCCAATAGAACCTGACGTGATGGGCCCGTTCGATCGGGAATGACCTGAGGATTAAGCACAAGAAAATTCATGATTCTAGCTTCAAGGGTTAATGCTGCAGATTGTTTTTTTCGTTAAAATACCCCCACATTAGAGGTTTTTCGGCCGTTGCTAGGCAACGGAGGGGTCCATAGCAACGGTTTTTTCTCAACATAACTAGGACATACCATGAACATACCATAGGACATACCAGTTTGAACATGAACATAGGACATACCAGTTTCATGTATATCTGACTCATAGTCTCTGAGATATAATGAACTTCGTTTTTTCTTGCCAAAAAAAAAAAACAGTCAGCTTGTATGTTTTTTTTATTTTTTTTTATTTTTTTGTTTGTTTTGTTTGTTTGTCTGTAATACAGTATCGATCACTCTGCAGAGCACATTTATCATTGGAAATTTTTTGACTTCGCATATCAGAGGCCTATAGAGGTCCCTTTCAGCGCATAAAATTTTCAAGGTCACTTTGTCGCAAATCAGGGGAGTCGACGAAACCTCTATTTTTTGAGTAATTTTGATCGGATCGTCTTCAAATTCATGGAATATAGTTCATGGTCTGGCGCTCAGCTGATTAATTTTTGGTGGCGATCGGCCTTGACCTTCATGGTTAGCGCTGGAGGTCGAAAGTTTTTGACCCAAGGTCAAATTTTGAAATCTTAGATACCATATCGAGTAATACCTCATATGAAGCGCGTTGATAAGTGCTTTCCAGATCTGTCAAAAGTTTGACGCTATGACGTCATTTATGACGTCATGACGAAAAAACGGATTTTCATGAAAATTTTATTTCCTCAGTTCTCATCAAATCTCTTGATATTTCATTTACAACGGTCCTGGAGAGATACCATTAACCGTACGAAAATATAAAGGTCAAGGTCACAAAAAGGTCAAGCATCAAGGTCGACGAAACCCTTATTTTTTGAGTAACTTTAATCGAATAAATAAATCACTCATGTTCACATTTTGGCAAGATACTGGTCACCCTGGGGGTGACATTGTTTTATTTTATTGTTTTGACCAGGGTTCATTCAAAGTCTATCTTCTCCGACAGTTTTCATAGGATTCGGCTGGAAATTTTTGACAATATGGCTGAATGTACTGCCCACAGTCGCTCATGGCCCGATTTTTGATTTTCGAAAAATAATTTTTTTATGATTTTTCAAAAATTTCAAAGTCCCTTTGCTAGGCAACGGTGGTGTCCATAGCAACGGTTCTCATTTGCACACAACTAGGTCATGGTATGAACTACCAACCAAGTTTCATCGAAATCGCCATTGTATTAACTGAAATCGCCATTTTAAATACTGATAATAAGGTAGAACAAATCTCAAAAAAAAAAATTTAAAATTTTTTTTTTTCGACTTGATCGACTACCCAACAGACAGACAGCAAGGGACAGACAAACATATCGATGGAAATACTGATAATAAGGGTAGAACAAATTTCAAATATATATATATATTTTTAAAAAATTTTCGACTGGATCGACTACCCAACATAACGAATATAGTGGTCACTCTGGTTGGCGCTCGTGAACCAATAAACAACAGTTCAAATATGTCACGATCAGAGACGTTAGAGCATGTATTTAGAGGTGACATTAAGCCAGCCCTCCTGCAGTCTGCTTATGCTTGTACCCATTCAAAGCATTGTGGTTTCTGTATGACTGAGAAGGTAAATGAGAGAAAATAGAATCTGTTCTTTTCAACAAACTGTGTAAGTTTAATATATTGGAGGCAAAAGAAAAACTGAGGTTTGATTCCTGTATCCTTTGTTTATCCCTCTTTTGTTGTTTTATTTCCATCTCGAAGGAGAAGTGAATTATTGCAGAATTTTTTCCGTGAGGGTCACTTGGCTGCGCTTGGATGGGTTTGAGGGTTGTGGAGTAGCAGCTAAAACCCGAATCCTATCCAGGTTCCTCCTGATGACTCCATGTTTACTCTTTACTTCTTCGGGTTCCTTTTGATGACTTCATTGCAGTACAGTATTTGGTTTTCCGTTTGATGATATTTGTACCATATCCTGATGCTGTGTGGACACTTATATTTCTCTTCAGTCTTTCGCACTTGTTTCTACTTTTTCACTTTTTTTTCTTCTTTTTTTGGAAACAAAGTCAAGGCTCATGGAAAAGCGAAAACACTGAACAGACCAGGATGCAACAGAACAAAGGAAAGAGTAGAAAGAGGGGGGGGGGAGACACCAACAGGAGGGTTGAAGGATAAAATAGAGGGAGACTTGGACAAATAATGAGTGTGGGCAGGAATGAGGGCTGCGGAGGGGTGCACCAGGTGGACAACATTTCTCTCTATTCGGACTAATTCTTGCTTTTTCTTTTTGTTCATTTTCCTCTCTTTAATCTCTCCTACCCTTGATTTCTCACTTTCTTTATCTATCTGTCTACGGAGAAGTGAATTATTGCAGAAAGTTTTTTTGTAAGGCTTACTTGGCTGTGCTTGGGTGGGTTTGAGGGTAGAGAAGTAGTAGCCGAAAGCCAAACCCTATCGAGGTACTTCCTGATGACTCCACCTTTGCTCTTTACTCATTCAGGTTATTTTTCTTCTTCTGATGACTCCAATATAGTATTTGGTCTTTCATTTGATTTGCTTTTCTGCTAATACATGAGCTTAAACTAGCTCCTCCTTGATCCTTGTGAGCTTCTAATGAGTATTTGGGATTTTGTCGATTCAGCTGTGAAATCTAACTGGCTAGCAAATTCATATATAACTGGCAGTGGGCCTGCTGGTGACCTCACTAACGATGCAACAACGCTCCTGTAGATCGAGTCAGGAATTTAGTGTTCGAGTAGGGTACTGGCACACAACAGCCTAGTGTTTTTGAGATGCACTGAGGGGTCTTTAACATCTGCAAGCAAATGCTAACAGATGGGATACCCCTATTAAAATGCGCCCTGAATAATGGCGTACTCTTTGGTGCAACGCCCCCTGCCAGTGAAGGAGCAAGATGGCAGTTTATAGTGAGGTTTGAAGTCAAACCAGATGGGAAATGCTCAAGGTTTGTGGAAACACAAAGTTAAAGCAGAATGAAAACGGCATTTCACGTGCATGTGAAACGTGGTTGTTAATGGTAGCGTTCATGAAGCCGCCACCCTTTACGACAGCCTGTATGCCAGCCTTTGTTGATATTCTGTTTACAGAGCAATTGCGTTCAGTAGTATCTCAGCATTTGTTCCCCTTAGCCGGCAGAGTGTTTGCGCAAGCTATCAAGCTTAGCTCCAGGCAAGCAAACACTCATTTCCCTGCTACTTTTGAGACAAAATGCCTCAAATACTCCAACAGGCATGAACTGTGCTGAAAGTGCTCCAGACCATGTGCAGGAAAGTGGTAGACCATGATGGCCAGGCAGGTTTAAACATCAATTTTAGAAAGGATATGGAATGTCCCAACCAGGATGCCCAGAGGAAAAAAAGAAAGTGGAAATTAAAAGAAATCTGGTGGCAACGATGAGGCCTACACAGAGACTAGCAATGTGGCCCACAACGGTGTCTTGGTCAACATAAACTGCCTTGTTTTTTGGAGGATCAAGCATTGGTCTTGGATTTTGCTAAATGTGTAATGAAGGTTTTCTAGTTAGTTGGCCCAACGACACCAACAGTGTGCCATTGCGCAGTAGTAAAGGAATCTGACCACACCGTCTCCAGTTTGAATTCTGATTTCAATCGCTATCTCTCATTAGTGTGAGTGCATTCTTTAAAACTTCATTTGGGGAATGTGCTCTGTGCTGCCTTTGTAGAGGAAACTTTTTTGGAGCTTATCCAAAGTTGCTCTAAAGTCATTAACCGATCACCTTCGGAAACAAGGTAAACTCCGAAGCCTGGCAAGGCAGGTAGATTACTCAATTTACGTAGGCCATTAGTCAGCCGGGCAGGGAGATTTATCAATGTGTGTACTGTCTCTCGGATGAACGTTAAACTGGGCGTCCTGTCTGTCGGCATTAGTCGGTGTGTGTTGAAGACCCCACGTAGCAAAGAGTAGGTGAGCTATCGCCGGCACCCTGGCCAAATTGCGACTTCCTGTCCTAACTACGGCTGGGAAGGTAATGGCAAACCACCCAGTATAACCCTTGCCAAGCAACTGCTTCTGCAGCACCGACGCTCTGTAACAGAGCACGGCACATCAGAATCAGTGAGCCGTCTGGGTTTTACTGGCAATGCAGTCGAGACCTGGAAATTTTCCTGAGATTGCATTTGCTTCCAGAAGCTTCTTCTCCAAATCCTTAACAGTGCTGCCTTCAGCTCTGTTTGAATCAGCAATCAATTTTATACCATCCTCATCTCATCTTGCCTTGACATCACCATCGGGTGAATTACTAAAAAAAACAAAAATTTGTAGCATCGCATTTGGCTCGTAAAGTAACGAAGAACTCAAACATAATAAGGTTTGTGAAATTACTGGTATCGGTATCATCACGACGACGTTGACGATGAATGGAGGGGGTGACTAGTCTTAGGCTAAAGTTAAAATTCATGGCATGAAGCACATGCAAGCCACTGCATTGCAAGAAGGCCATGAGAGCGGACACTGGGACAAAAGGTGCCTCCACTGTAGCATGACAGCTGCGTTTCCCCATGACAGGCCAGCGGCACAAGTTTCCGATCTGAGGACACCGGCCGCATATGCCCTCACTGGGAATGTTGTACCAGCGAGCTGGTTCATTGCAGCTGTTCTCTTGAAGTGTGTCGTCCTTTCTCAGCATGTCTATTTCAGCGGCACGGCCGTGCCCCACCCAGCAAATGATGCAACCAGCAAGCAATGTGCTGCTTCCGAAAGCAACGGGAATCAGGTCCACTCGCACCATCTGATGATCGGGCTGTCGGTTGAATCCACACATTGTATCCCCTGTTGTACTCCAGCTTTGGGTGACCGTGCACCTCAACGATACGATCGAAGTAGAATGTTCCATTGATTTATCTTGAGTCGATGTTTGACAAGTGTAACAATTTCTTCAACGACTTGCATGGCCACCAACATTTGGTTCCATGCTCGACGTTGAGATCAAAGTGTGCTAATTTGTGCAAGAATTTGTTCGGCACAAGTGTCGCTCGTGCGTCGACAAAGGCCGAGGGATTAAGACGCTGACTTGGTGGACAATGGTGCGTTTCCTTGTGCAATTGGTTACGTGACGGGGTGCTTTCTTTTGATAAAGAAGGCACTGTGTGTGTTCACAATGCGACAAGGCACGGATAACCGTGTCGGGGACTTGATGTGAGATTTCTTCACGATTTGCACATACAAATAACGAAGGTATCTTCCTCTGGGACACTCCAGACATGTGCGGCCATGCAGTATGTGTCCATCATTGTAAGATTTGGACAAGAGGGTCAGCAGTGATGAGGTTGGTTGGGGGAAGGAAGCTAATTATTTAATTTAGCTTAAGTAAGAAATAGATTTGGAGTGTAAGGGTAGGTTTTGGGGGGGGGAATGGGGGAGAGGTTTAAGAAGAAATACATTTCAGTGGGAAATAAAAGGAGGACGAGAAGGACATCTCAGAAATGGCATACTGTCTAAACTGGGTTTGATTCCCGAAACCACTATAAATTCCAAATTCCTGCCAAAACCAGCTCAGTCAAGCGTCATATCTAGGTTTGCGAAACGCTTGGAGCGACGTCGCGTGCTCTCTGGGGTATGGATCCTCTTCTCTGGGTCATGACAATTGTGGAATAATAAAATAAATAAATTAAAAAGTGGAAAAAAATCAAACGAACAGTAATCACTGGTACCTAGTTATCTAAGTTACTAGTTATCTCAATATAACTTACTAGGTTACTAGTTATTACTGCCTAGTTCTCTCAATAGGGTATCATTGAACAGATTACACTTGGAACAGCTGCGTCCAAATACAGACGATGTGGACCTGTAAATCGCATGCGATTTGACAGAAGGTTTCGTGAACGTCGCCGAAATGTGCTGAACGAGGGATTTCCTCGTGAAAAGAGGGATTTGTTCCTGCAGGGTCAGTGCTTGCTCCACGGCAGGTGCTCAGCGCATCGAGTGAGCCCTCCCGTATCCGGTGCTCCTCTGCTGGGAATGCGTAATGCCGTGCGCAATTCCGCGGCGCAATGAGCGATGCACGTTTCAGTGAAAAGAGGGATGCAGAAGTGAATGCTCACCCGAAGCAACCTGTGAGATTACTGCCACGACTTGTCGATGGCAACGAAGTCGTCAGGTCGAGTTAATATGTGTTTGGTCTCTTTCGCAGGCGGGACAGCGTGCTCCGCGTACGCAATTTTAGCCTCGGCAACGGGATATCCGTAACACTTTAGGTTCAAACAAGACACACACACATACACACACACACACACACCGGGTGAACAAAACGGGCAACCGGGGTGATCTTGTTCCAGGATGGGACATGAAATCCGATCAAAGACATTCTTACTCCACGGATCTTACATTCTCGGGTAATGCGCAAAAAGAGTCCGAACTGACTTTTGAACGTCGGAGAAGGCAAGAATTGTTACCCGAAACCGCGAGAACAGCTCTGGAGGTGATGAAACGGGGAGGTTGAGGAACGGGATATGGAGCTTTACCTTGAGCGTGCTGCGCTGGCTCCTGGTGGAACCTCTGCGCTCACTCAGCTCCTCGCCCGAAGGGTCGCGCACTACGCACACATCGCAGACTCAACCGCATCCTCCAGCCCTGCATCTTCAAGGTCAGCTCGGACGATAACACTGTCCCAGCTTAGACACAGCGGTTTCGATCGGTACGAGATTACTGAAGGATCCCTTACAGTACTAGCTCGGATCGACCTTTAACAGAGACCGTGAGTATGGAGAGTAGGGGCAGAGATCCTGCCTGCGCCGCTGAACGTCATGTGATGCTGGTATGCACAGGAGGGCTGCGGGTCACGCAACCCTCCCTTTTCCTGCTCTCATCTCTGGCTCCACCCCACCATCTCCCTTCTCTTTCCTTCTCCACCCCCTCCAAACTCCAACACCCTCAAAGGGCCTCGCCAGCTGAGGGCAGCTGTCTGAAGCTGAAATAAATGTTAACCCTGGCTGATGCTAACTCCGCTCCTCAAGGCTGCCTATCACTGTACCCTCACTTGGCAGTTACCAATATGAATCCCAGCTGTCCCTCTCTCTGTGGTCCGTCGTACAAGCCTGCGGTCATATCTCCTCCTTTTCCTTTCCCTTCTGCCAACAGTCATGCTTGAACAATGCAATCATTTTTCCTGGCTCTTATTTCATTTCGCCAGACGATTCCAATGTCTCCGCATCACGGATGTGATTGATTGTAAAAAAAATATATGGTTCTTGCAATATCACCGCCAAAGCTTATACAATACGTGCACTGAATGCGTAAAAACTATTTCACATCCGTTAGAAAAACAATCAGGCAAGGTGCTTCTTGAATATTTCATGGATTCTCACATGAAGGCCAAATTGCTATTTGACGTAGAACAAGGTATCACAAGATATGCTTGATGACATCATAAAAGATGTTAAAAGAGATGCAGCGCTTTGACCTCAGCTGCAATGTGATGTCTGCAGGCCTGTTTAACTTAGCAATAGCATGTTGGAACCATCTAAGGCTAACCACATCAATCGTTCTGAAAGGTCACCTTACAGATGGCAGGGTTTCAAGATGAAGATAGATATAAAACAGGCTGACTGATACGTACGTGTTTCTCCATGAGAAAATGAGTGACATCCGAGCCAGGGGTCCTGGTCCAATAATTCGGTTGTTGTCGTTTTGAGTGGTAGGTGACACTATCTTCTTTTCCTTTAACGGTCACGATCATTCCAACATTCTTGTGGGGCTGGCTGGAGAAATTCTTCTTGTATTGGCCCAAGTCTTTCACGAAGCGACTGGCCACGCCTGATACGCGACTAAGTAGTGAGGACAGAAATTTGGAATTTTAATTTGGCCAATTGGAGATAGCTTGCTTACTCTTCTCCAAGGACACCCATGAGATCTTAAACGTCCACTAACTAATGGCAGTAGACGGGACACCCATTTAACATCCATCCAAGGGACGGCACACACCTTGGATAATCACCTTCCTTGTGAAACACCAGGATGACGGTTTATAGCTGGGCCGGGATTCAAACCCAGGCTAAATACCTTTGAGGTGAATGTGCATACCTGTCGGCCATCCTGCCAGTCTTGAGTGGTGATACAATGACTTTACCAAAATACTGGAGGGAGGATTTACTGTCTTTAGCTTCAGGGCAGTCGAAAGCTCCAATTTTTTTTTAAATCAAAATATACTTTGCAGCCTTCATATCTGTAACGATGCATACAAGACAGCTGGGTTCACCACCTTTTCAAAGGATGGCATGATCTGTGATTTGGCACATTATCAGTACGATCGGTTGTGGCTACATCTCCATGCTTCAGATATGGCGTTTAGAGGAATTTGAAACAAACATCTTTTCAATGAGCTATATCCTGCATGTCACCTCTTGTTCACATCTTTGTTTTTCATCATTCTGTTTGTTATAAGCCATTCAGAGCAGCTATTTAAGAGGAGCAAATGCTTTAAATTGATAATTGTGGCCAATCATTTACCCAAAATGTATGATTTTCTTTTTAATATTTTTATTTATTTCTCGAGCAAGTATAACACAGGTGGTTATTCAAAACAAAAATAATTATTTTGTGATTGTTTTTATTTTATTGTAGATTTATATTCTGATTAATTGGAGTGAGGTAGGGCAAGGTGCCCCTGTCGAGAAAGGTATGGCAAGATGCCCCTGTCGGGAAAGGTATGGCAAGATGCCCCTGTCAGGAAAGGTATGGCAAGATGCCGCTGTCAGGAAAGGTATGGCAAGATGCCCATGTCAGGAAAAGTATGGCAAGATGCCCCTGTCGGGAAAGGTATGGCAAGATGCCCCTGTTGGGAAAGGTATGGCAAGATGCCCTTGTCGGGAAAGGTATGGCAAGATGCCCCTGTTGGAAAGGATAGGCAAGATGCCCTGTCAGAAAAGTATGGCAAGATGCCCTGTCGGAAAGTATGCAAGATGCCCTGTTGGGAAAGGTATGGCAAGATGCCCTGCGGGAAAGGTATGGCAAGATGCCCTCTGTCGGAAAGGTAGGGAAGATGCCCCTGTCAGAAAGGTATGGCAAAGTGCCCCTGTCGGAAAGGTAGGGAAGATTCCCTGTCGGGAAAGGTAGGGGAAGATGCCCTTTCGGGAAAGGTAGGGGAAGATGCCCCTGTCGGAAAGTAGGGGAAGATGCCCCTGTCGGGAAAGGTAGGAAGAGCCCCTGTCGGGAAAGGTAGGGGAAGATGCCCCTGTCAGGAAAGGTAGGGGAAGATGCCCCTGTCAGGAAAGGTAGGGGAAGATGCCCCGTCGGAAAGGTAGGGGAAGATTCCCCTGTCGGGAAAGTAGGGAAGATGCCCCTGTCAGGAAAGGTAGGGAAGATGCCCAACCCGAGTATTGTACATCCTTCACAGTCCTTTTGTTCAGAATTTTGAACGTTTAAGTAGGCCCAGGGGGGAGGGAGGGAGGGAGGGAGGGGGGGGGGTCTTCAGCAGTTGTTCTACACGTTTCCAGCCAACGACATTTTCACCACTTTCCTCGAAGCCTGCATCTAAGCAGCAGACCAATGACCGCACATTAAATATCAAATTGTTGCTCATTGTAATTCATAACATGTAAGAGCAGTTCCTCATGTGATGGCAACGCGGATTCTGTGGGAAGCACAACACATTATATGTTTACGTTCAGGCAAGTCCAATCATCATGAGGACACCACCCTACTGTAATCTCCTACAGTCTTCATTATCTTTCCACGTGTTGCTGAATCCATATTAATGGGGACCTCGTTAAATGCTCCAAAAGCCTTTCAGCAAAAGCATTTGTAAACCTCAAGATGTGTGCACATTCTGTTGAATCCAAACATTCTGGGGGGAAATGGCACCCATCAGCATTTGTTCAGGATTTTGAGCGATATCGTTCTCCAAACAGGTTACATATGGAAGCACACGAGGGATTAGAACTTTTCGGAACACGACAGCTGCTTCTTAGGGACTAAAGATCCCAAAATGACAATGATTACAGCACAGGCGATTTGAACGTTTCCACAGTGCAGTTTGCAGCCCCTGAGTTACCTTGAGCTCATGGAGGTGTGTTTGAAATACACAGTTGAAAGTTTGAAACATTTCTAACTTACCCAAAGTGTATCGTGCATGAGAGCAATAAGAAATGTGATCTAATCCACAATCAACATGGGACTGCAAAGATGTTCTGCAGGTATGCAAACTTGCCACGATGAGGCTGTTTACCCAGGGTTCAAATCCCGACGCAGCTTTAAACTGTCATCTTGGTGTTTCACAAGGCAGGATGGTTCATCGATTAGTGCCTCGGATGTACGTCAAGCTGGTTGTCCCATCTGCCGGGGTATTAGTTGGTCGAAAAAACCCCCACGGTGTCCTTCGTGAAGATTAGGTGAGCTATCGCCAGCACCCTGGCCAAATTCCTGTCCAAACTATGGTGCTGTGAAGGCAATGGCAAACCACCCAGTATCGCCCTTGCCAAGAAACTGCTTTTGCAGCACTGATTCTCTGTAACGGAGTATGATACATCAGAAGAAGACCCTCTTGAGTCGTTTTTATAAGAGATCCAATATTTTGATTAAATTCCTTAAACTCCTGTATGGTTGAGCCTTGGGTGCCTAAGGCTTACACAATGTGGGCTTAAACTGCCTGTATGTTGAGCCTTGGGTGCCTAAGGCTTACACAATGTGGGCTTAAACTCCTGTATGGTTGAGCCTTGGTGCCTAAGGCTTACACAATGTGGCTTAAAACTCCTGTATGGTTGAGCCTTGGGTGCCTAAGGCTTACACAATGTGGGCTTAAACTCCTGCATGGTTGAGCCTTGGGTGCCTAAGGCTTGCACAATGTGGGTTGAAGTCACGACTATCGAATTTACAGATGTCGAAACACCGAACCAATTGGGTTCACAGACCAAGCTGTTCAACTTTAAAGACGGAAGAAAATGAAGAACAAACACCGAACCCGACCCGTACTCTCGGTGGTCCTTTGGCCTACAAAGCTCTTCCATGGGCCACACGGGAAGGGTCGCGTCTCCGGAAATCAGGCCACAGGACACGTGCCATGGCGAGCCATCAACCTTGGAAATTTATGAGCTACCGAGGCACACCGCCTTCTGCTTCTCGACTCCACCCTGACCATACCTCTGCGGAGAGTACACTGTAATTGGTGCCTGCACGGTCTTGAACATGTTTTTACTCCTCTTGACATCAACCGAAACAGATTATGAACTCCACCTTGATGATGTCCCTTACCCAATCCAAAACCTCCATATTTGACTCGTTTCTTATCTTCTAAATTGGAGGTGACTGTCCGGCTGGCCCTCATTGCTCATGGTCCACCCTTCTTGTCTGTGGAGGTCTCGGCCCGCACTGCTGATTGCATTCGTTTCATGTTTCTCACTTATTAATGTATTCCCTTGTTCTCTGCTTAATGCCATCGTTAACGCTCTTGCATATCATTAACATAACGAGGTCAATGCCTCATTATGCTAATGATATGCAAGAGCTGTTGCAATGCAGATATGACAAGCTTATAGAGCCCCCCACCCTCAACCCACCAATCTTTACTTGAATTGCAGCTTCCTTTTATTGCACCATTTTTATTTATTTTTTATTATCTTTGATTATATCTTCTTTTTTTTTCCACTAAATGTGTTTCGTTCTTGCTTCCGTTGATGTCATGGTCTCCTCAGCTGTATATCTTGCCTCTGGAGGTTATTGTATTGTGTTCTATCAAGTTTTCCTGATTTATTTTGTCGTTGTAGTGACTTGCTGTTTTTCAGTGGCACTCTTGTTGTGAGTCACCATTCATTTAGTTTTTATTAACACCCTTTCATCTGGGAACTATATGTGCTCAGAGTACTGGGTTTCAAGGGTTGTAATTCTGATAATTGCATGGTGATGACCTACACTGGTGCTCTCTAACAACGTACATTTTTTTTCTTTCTTTTTTTTATCCAAAGGTCTGGCCTTGGTTTTGAAAGAAAATAAAAAAGAACGTTTTCCACTTTCACCCAATGGGTGCCTGTGTGTCTGCTCTTTTCCTTACTTTCACACACTTACTCTTCATTTCATTTGTCTACACAAACCAAACTTCTCACCGATTCACAAAGGCTCATATTTATGTTCCATATACTTACTGATGGCTAGAGATGTTACACTGACACATCCTGGTTGTTGGAAACCAAAGCTGGTTTGGGGTACAGTGTAGGAGTTGGGTGAACAACTGGCGAAATTTCTTTTTTGTTCTTCTCCTTCTGCACGAGTCATGTTGAGTAATTCATGTTGGTATCCTTTCATCCAATCGAACGAATTAAAAAGTACAACAATATAGTTTGCGCTGCTTATGAAAGGAGTTCCACTATATACACTGAACGGATCAGGACACAGAAGGTCAAAAGGAAAGGAACAGTTGAAGGTGGGGCACAGACAGTGGAAACTGAAAGGGCACTCAGTAGAGTGCATACCTCCGCCACATAATGCCTGATCCGTGAGAACATATCTGGCCCAATACATTTTTGAAATATGCTAAATATCGTTTTTGGCCCAATCTCTCAATGGTGAAGAATCACTTAAAAATTAAATAAATCTCGTATCCAGATTCGGATCTTCACCAAAATCTAATCAGTTCGTCCTTGTCACAACCCCAACGTGTCCACCCAGTGTCGTCCAGATACGTCTGCAACTTTTTGAGATATCCTGCACACAGACAGACGGACAAACAGAGAGGGGGTGAAAACATAACCTCATTCACCTTCGGTGGTGGAGGTAATAAAGGCCAAGAAAGAGGCAGACTTTGACAAACAATGGGTGTAGGGAGGAATCATGCCTGGTGTTGGTTTAATAGTTAGGGTGGTGGGCTTTGGATCCCATGATCCTGAGTTCAAATCCCCCTTAGCTGTTGAATTAATACCAGGTGGGGTTGACTCTGCTTGTCATCCTTCCGAGGTCGGCAAAATTAGTGCCAGCTTGCTGGTATCATGTGTCATGTGTCGGAGTGGCGACCCATCCAAGATTGTGCCCAATAGCCAAGGAGACTGCTTCGGCAGCACCAACACTCTGCACAGAGTATGGTCCCAATGGATGGATGGATGAGGAGGAATGAGGGGCAGGAAAGGATGCATCGGTGGACAACATGGACACAGAAGGGAAAACTGGAAACTTGGAAGGAGGAAGGATTGGGGGATTGGGTTTACGAGGGGAGAAAAGATCATGGTTTTGGATTGGGAAGGATCTGAGATGGTGGTGAACAGCTGTCTTGAAGGGAAGAATGAGATTGAAGAGATTGTGGAAGTTGGTTCCACAGACAGGAAAAAGAAAAATGAATGAGTGGAGGTGAGAAATGATCCTGGATTTAGGTAGTTTCACCAGAAGGGGGTTGATGGTAATGGTGGGCAAGAAAACACAAAAAGAGCAGAGGGTGCAATTCCAGAAAAGAGTGGGTAGAAGACAAAGAGAACACCAACCTATCTGCGATGGCGTAGTGATAGACTAATACACTCCGTTTCATCATTGCAGATTCCAATAATCTTGAAGGTCTTGGTTTCCACGTTGTCAAACTGAGCAAGATATGAGGCAGGGGAACCGGCCCAGAGGGAAGAGCAGGACTAGATAAAGCTGTGGATGAAGGCCTTTTAGGTGGATAAGAGTTCAGGTGTGCCAAGAAAGGACTTTGTATGAAGGAGGATGCCCAGTCAGCAGCTGGCTTTGGAGGCCAACTTTGAATTGTGGTTTGCCCAAGAGAGTTCATGGCTGATAGTGAGACCCAGGAGTATGAATGACTGAACTTTCTCAAGAGAATTGTTAAGAAAGTCGATGGAGGTGGGTGGGGATGGAGGAGGAGGTTGCTAGGTGGTCCTTTTGGTGAGAGATAGTCAGTGTGAGATTTATCAGGATTGAAGGACATATTTCCAAGTGTTTGACCAGCTTATGATTTTGTCAAGGTCTGAAGAGAGGGAAGAGGCTGCTGCTTGCAGATCAGAGGGATGAGAGATGGTACGACAGAGGTTGGAGTCATCAGCAAATAGATAAAGAGGATTTTCCAGAGTCAGGGAAATCATTGATGAAGATCAGGAATAGGACCGGGCCAAGAACACTGCCTGAGGACACTCCAGCTTTGACAGGGAGAGGAGATGAAAGGATTCCATTGAGAGCCACATGTTGGCCAAGGGAATAGAGGAAGTCAGGAAGCCATATGTGCAGTTGGCCTTGGATGCCATAGGCAGAGAGTTTAGAGAGTAACGTGGGATTCCAGACCGTATCAAAAGCTCGAAATATGTCCAGAGAAATATCCCTGATCTCATGTCTGACATTGAGGGCCTCCATCGATTGTTGGGTGAGTAGAAGGTCGAGTAACCTTGTGTGAAACCAAATTGGTGATCTGAGATGATGTTGTTGGAGAAAATGAAGGATTTCATATCAACTGCAATTATGGATTCCATGACCTTGCTGATGATTGGAAATAAGCTCGTAGGTCTGTAGTTGAGGGGATCAGGTTCCTCACCTCTTTTATATAGTGCAGTGGTGTTGGCCGATTTCCAAGCAGATGGAAGATAATCTAGGGCAAATTATAGGGTGAAAACAGCAGAGAGAGGATGTGAAAAAGCAAGAGAGCAGGATTTTAAGACACGTGAGCTGATGCCATCCATTCCAGTTGCAGAGTCAGAGTCGAGTGTTGGAAGAAACCTTCTCAGGTGCAATAGACACAGAGTCCAAGAGCAGTTGGGTTTGACAGGAAAGGATGGGGACCGAAAGTGAGGGGTTGGGGACACAAGATTTGGAACACCGAATTGAGGCATTCAGCCTTCTCACAAGGTGAGTCGGCTGTGATGCCATTTGAATAGTGGGAAGGGATGGAAGGGGAGCATACACCAGTAGCAGACTTAACAAGGCGTCACCAGGTTTTAGAGGAGAGAGACAAGTTTGAAAGTTCATTGTTGAGGTTGGACAAATGTTGTTTTCTGTTTCTCCTGAGAGTGGACACACACTTGTTGTGGACTTTTGGAATTCACTGAGATTGCCTTCAGTTGGATTAGCCTGCCAGGAAGATTAGCCTTTCAGGAGTTCACCTTCAGAGGAACTGTCTCACCACTGGATTCAGTGTACCATGGGCAGGATAATTGAAGACGAGATGGGATCAATCTGTGCATGAGAGAGAGAGCAGATTTCTGTGGAAGAATTCCCAGACTGGGTTAACATCATGGGCAGTAGATATGGGAGACCAGTCCGGAAGATAAATGGCTGTTTGCAGTCTCTGTAAATCTGCCTCAGTGAACTGTCAGACTCGCCGACATTGAAGCAGTTCTTTGAGAAGAGTGAGAGAGATGTTGACTTTCACTAGCATACGATCAGATGAAACAATTGGATCAGAGGAAGAGCAGGAGACATTTGCGGAATTTAGTCATCACCAAGTCCAGAAGGGAGGATTTGCCATTGGGGGAAATCCATGTTGGAAAGTTCACAGATCGAGTCAGTCCCATGGAGTTACAGAAGTCTTTTAATGAAGTGCCATGGCTGGTGAGAGAGGTACCAATACCTCGCTAATATACAGTACATGGTGACAATTGAAATCACCACATCTGAGGAAGGGAGAGTTGGGATGAGTGATGAATGCTTAAAGATTTATCCATGTTGTCTGAGAGAAAGATACAGATGGAGTTGTCACATGGGCCCGTAGGGCCTAGTGCGGGCCCGTAGGTGCGTGCCCATAGGTGCGGGCCCGTAGGTGTGTGCCAGTATGTGCAGCTTCGTTCCTTCGCTCTCGTAAACGACGACTGGATTGGGGCTTGTTTCAATTATATGGACCAACCGTTCATAAACGGCCATAATTTGGGAAACACTGGGAAACATACTCAGGTCACCAGCGTCAATTGTGACGTCATATCAAACGAGAAGAAGAAGAATTGTGACGCCCCTTCTCTCTCCCCTTCTCTCTCCCCCCTCTCTCTCCCCCTCTCTTCTCCCCTCTCTCTCTCCCCTCTCTCCCCCCTCTTTACCCTAGTCTCGCCCTCCTCTTCCCTTCCTCTCTCGCCCTCTCTCTCGCCACCTCCTCTCTCCCCTCTCTTGAATTGTGACGTCCCTCCTCTCTCCCTCTCCTCTCTCGCCCCTCTTCTTGCCCCTCTCTCGCCTTCTCTCTCCCTCTCTCCCTCTCTTCTCGCCCCTCTCTCTCCCCCTCTCTCCCTCTCTTCTCCTCTCTCCCTCTCTCGCCCCTCTTGCCCTCTTCTCCACCCTCTCTCCCCCTCCTCTCTTCCCCTCCTCTCTCGCCCTCTCTCTGTAAATGTATTCACAAATGTCTACCAAGCACAACAATTAATTCAAACTTGGGAAAGAACAGCTTTCAAACCCTTGGAAACAGCTCTTCCCTTGGGAAATTCAAACTTGGGATTAATTAATAATTTGAACAATTAATTCAAACCTTGGGAAAAAACAGCTTTCAAACCTTGGGAAACAGCTGTTTCCCTTGGGAAAATTCAACCTGGTTAATTAATAATTTGAACAATTAATTCAAACCTTGGGAAAAACAGCTTTCAAACCTTGGGAAACACTTGGGAAACAGCTGAAACGGATGAAGAACGATATCAACTTGAAAAGGCACATACTCATATAGGTCCCCAGCGTCGATTGTGACGTCATACCAAACGAAGAAGAAGAGAATTGTGACGTCATACACCGAAGAAGAAGAGATTGTGACGTAAATCATGCAAAAAAAAACAAAAAATAAATAAACATTAATTGTGACGTCATTCGTGACGTCATTAGCACCGTCTCCTGTCATTGGTTGACAGACGTTATTGGTCATTATTGGTTGACAGACAATATATAGGTCGTTATTGGTTGACAGACATTGGTCATTGTATCACGTTATTTTTTTTATTACTGCCAATTATTGTGCTATTATTATTATTAATATGCTGTTATCATTATTCTGAAGATATCTTTGGGAAAAAATGGCATGATAAGGTGGAACGACATTCAGCTGCGATATATACACCTTTCCAACACTGAAAAAAGCAATAAAATGGCCGTAACTTGGGAACCGCTCGTCCGATTAATATCAAACTTGAAAAGACACATCTGCGGGGCCCCGGCAATATTCCTGGCAAGTTTCAATCCGATCGGACCGGCGGTCGTCGAGAACGGCGGTCGCAGAAAACAGACAAACAGACGGACAGACAACACACACACAACACACACACACACACACACACACACACACCAACACCACACACACACCACAAACACACACTGCTGGATATAGATAGAGGGTAACACACACAGACGAAAGAGGTGGGAGCGGAGGAAAAGTCGCAACAGAGGTACTCCTGGAGAATGGAATGGGTAAGATCAGTACAAAGGATAGTGAGAAATTGAGTTATTGATGTAAAGTGCAACTCTGCACTGGGGTGTGGTTCAGGCCTATCATACCGGAGGAGACAACCTGGGAGAGACACAAGGAGTCAGCGATGTCCTATGGGAGGAAGAATTCTGTTAACAGATTATGTCTGGTTTATCAGTGGCAGCCTGGATTGAGAGATCTGTCAGGTTAGAGAAGACTCGGATGTTTGAAGTCCACAAAGTTGGAGATAGGGGGGAGGAGGTTTGGGGTGGGTGCAGGGTGGGGGGGCTTTGTGGGAGCAAGGTGAGGCTTTGGGGGGGGGTGGGGAGAAGGCTTGAGTGTGAGGGATGTGGGGAAGGTGTGAGTGTGAGGAGTTCTGGGAGATTTGAGAGTTTGTGTTGAGGAGGGATGCAGAAAGGTGGCAGAACATGAACTTGACCAGATGGGGAGGGGGGGGGGGGGAGGGCAAATCAAACCAACTTTGACCAGGATGCTTATTATGATTCCCAACTTTGACAAACAGAAATAAAGATCATGGGATGGGAGATAAGATCCCTTTTCGAACACATGGATAAATGTTTCACTGTACGTTCGGGATTGGTGGACCAAGCGTCGAGCGGACAAACACATCTGAAGAATAAACCTTGTGCAGAAGAAGAGACATATGTCGTGGTGTAGATGGAAACGTGCAACATTTCTGAAGGAGATACAAGGTTTAAATGCATTTTCCAATTGATTTTAAATGCTTTTAAAGGAATAAAAAGCATTTACATTTAATGTACATTCAGTTTGGAGATATTGAAAAAAGGGAGGCTGGGGTACCAGAGACAGAAGGAAATTCAGGTAGAAATGAGAATCATTGTGGAGTGCAAGGTGAAGTTGTTTTTTTAAGTTTTTTTGAAGCGAGGAAAGGAAATAGGATAATGTTGAAGAGGTAGAAGCAAGACACCCAGGACGAAGGAAACAAAATGAGAAACACTGATACAAAATAATTTTCACACTTTCTATCCGAAGATAGGCCATGATATGCCTTGTGTTGGCTTAATGGCTAGAGCGGTGAGCTTGGGATCTGAGGGTCCTGAGTTCAAATCCCACGAAGCTGTTGAATTAATGCCAGGTGGGGTTGACTCTGCCTGTCATCCTTCCGAGGTCTGGAAAAATGAGTGCCAGCTTTCTGGTATCCTGTGTCGGAGTGGCGACCCATCCAGGATTGTGTCCAATAGCCAAGGCGACTGCTGATGTAGCACCAACACTCTGCACAGAGTATGGTCCCAATAGATGGATAGATGGATGAACAAAGGCCTTGAACAAAATGAAATGAAAAAAAACAAATATCAAAAACAACGGACAAATTTACATGAAATATTGCACGGAATACAACTGCAACAACGAGACAAGACACAACAACATAAAAATGCGACAAATCCGGTTCGGAAAACTCAGCCTCAGTGAGATAGAAATGAGAGCTCATATTTTCACACGACATGCAGAAAACCCCGTAACTGGAAGTGGAATATATATACATATATCCATATGATATATATATATATATATATATATATAATATATATCTTCTTCTTATTCTTTCGGCTGCTCCCGTTAGGGGTCGCCACAGCGATCATCCGTTAATGATCCGCATAATGATTTGGCACAGGTTTTACGCCGGATGCCCTTCCTGACGCAACCCTGGTCGCCTCTTACGACACAGGGATATGGTATACCTATTCTAACCGGGCATACACCGGGCCCAGTACACTGGTACTCACTTTCGCCGACCTCGGAATGGATGACAGGCTGAGTCAACCTCCTGGTGTATTAATTCGGTGGCCCAACGGGCTTGAACTCAGGACCTTTGGATCCCAAGTCACTGCCATAACCACTGCGGCAACACCAGGGCCTTATATATATAAATATATATATATATATATATATATATATATATATACAGTATACAGTATACAGTATACATATATATATAGTTACGGATTTCAAAATCTGATCTGACGAATACATACAAACATCCAGGTCCTCAGATAGTTATTTCCCTAAATGCATGTCCAGGAGAGACCTATCCCTTTGTCTGGTGGGATTCTAAATGTGATGCATTGAGAAGGGTAAAGAATAGATTCCTTTCTTATGGAAAGCTCCTTTTTCTCTTTACGAC
>CM068954.1:87054961-87068524 GCA_035128595.1 Eptatretus atami | reverse complement strand
ATGCACGTGAGATAGCCGTTAGCCCATCGGAGGCTCGACACCCACCTTTTTCCATCGACGATGTTGACACCCGCTTCTTTCACCAACGCCGACATCCACCCTTTTTCCAACCCCAGGCATGAAAAAGAAAGGATTGACCAGATGCGGAAGGAAAACCCCAACACAAACCGAATTCACTCAACCATCCTAAGAATCTCTCCAAGACAACCATTGAGGTAAGTGTGTCAGCTTCACCATTTTCATGGCATTAGATCTTGCAGAGAGAATAGAAGAAAAAAAGAGATCTGCTACGGGCATAAGTCAACGGCCAATATCGCAAAGAGGAGAGAAGCGACACAGGGATGTGATGCAAAACATTTTTTATTTTAATTATGTATTCCATTATTATTTTTGGCCAAAACAAAATGAATAATTTTTTTTAGAGAAACACAAAAACTGGTTTTTTTAAAATCATCATCAGAATATGATGTCTGTGGTGCTTGTGAAATGTGTATAAGCCAAATGAGACCAAAGGTTGCAGGTGATTCTTTGCAGACGAATTAATACTTGGCATCAGATGTGCGTGCATCTTTGGTTGCCCATTCACTCTATATAGCCGCCAGGCACACATGAGAATGTGGCCAAAGTCCACCAGCATCTACATTGTTTTTTTCACATAACGGCTTGTCTGCTCTCTTGAGAGTGCGGTCTGTGAATTATCCACCACACCAAGCCATGCGTTCTCCCTTTTTGTCACGTGGCCCCTCCCCCCCCACAACTAATGTCCGTCTTATGTATTTCTTTATCATGCAGCAATTTAGCTTTGCAAGTTTGCTTTCCTGATCTGCCGCTTGGGTTTTGCAACCCCACGGGTATGCTGAACATGTGAGCTGTGGTAGGCATGGTCGAAGGACAACGACCAATATGGAAACGGCGTGAAAAGCTCTGTAAATTGGACAACCTTTGCTCACGGGAACGCTGCAATACATCTGTTCTCCAGACTTTGGGCCTTACCCTTTCCAACGTGCCCCTTGAAACAGAAGCAGAATGAACAGATGTTTGCTCCCAAACCTTTGCACAGTCTATCAAGGTATTGTTTTCTAGAGAGGAAGAAAAAAATACACACCCAGGATACAAACAATTATTAATCACAGCAAGAAGTGCAGAGCATCAAGTGGGCGAGATGAAAGAAAGAATAAAGCGGAAACTCAACGGGTGATCATTCTCTGTTCATGATATCCGTGGTCCAGCGGTATGCTTGTTGTTAATGACTCCTGCTCTTTAAAAGACCATCTGCATTTTCCTTTTAGCTTGACAAATGAGAGACTCTTAGCTATTGTTATGGCTTTGCTATCAAGCCTGTCAAACATCGCAGGAGTGTTGTCAACAGTGCAGAACGAAACAGATTCTTTTTCTTTTTTTCTGTAAACAGTAATGCTTGGGGAACCCATGGTAGGATAAAGTTTTGGGATTTGAATGAAGGCCACTGCAATTATGTCAGTAATTGCATTACCGAAACAAACGCCAATCATATAGTATATCTATATGATATGTTTTGTATTATACACATTGTCCAAAGAATGCCTGGCACCGCCATGCGGGACTTCTGGTACTGAGATGCTGACATTTGTCACATCGACTTTTGAGAATGTTTACACTTGAGATGCTGGCACCGTTGATAATGTAACATTAACAACCGTGACGTTACCCGACTTCTGATTCTGAAACTTGTGCTGTTATATCTAACACCAATAAGGCATTTGCAGTACTTCATCGAGCAAAACAACGTAGTGGGGCAACTTAGCTTTAAAATAGCATATACAATCTGTGGCAATTTGGAGGAAAGCACCAAATTGGACACACTAGTACCTATCATAATTAGGAACAATTTGGATATTGGCCATCTCAAAATTTGTTGATGGCAGTGGAAAAATGGCTGCATCAGCGGCTGAATTTGAGGAGGCTTCATATCCAAATCTGTTCATCAGATAGGTTAGGCTACTAGTGTGCCAAATTTGGTGCTTTCTCACAAAATGCACAACTCGTTATTGCTAAGTTGCCCACTAAAGCTCGTATGAGAATAAGAAAGGAATTGACAACACTATTCGTGATGAGTTTGATGAAAATTTATATCGTTCTTTCCACAAAACAAAAAGGAACATTTATCCATGTTTTGAAACAGAAGCAATGATAAATGTATGTACATATCAACAGGAAAGCCTAAGTTCAAGCCCATAGAGTTAGCTGTAAGCAGTTTTGGATGATTCCCTAACCCTGCCAGTTTGGCTATGCTGTTCATGAAGACGTGCACGGGTGACAATAAGAACCATGAACATTCGTCACGTGGTAAGTTTCTTGGTGTGTAGTCATTAATGTGTTGATTTAACACGAACACAACATCAGCAGGATTCCATAACATCACACGTTGTCAGGATCCCTGTCTATAACTTTTGAAACTCAACGGCTTGGTAGAGCGCATACCTCCGCCAGGCTGAGAACAGTTTACGTTTTGTATGGTCCCACTGATGGCCGGATCTGGATTCTGACCTGAACCAAAATAATTGGCTTGTTCTTGTCGATCCTGTCATCTCGTCATCTAGTTTTGCATAAATCCACACACAAGCTTTGTGGAAATACAGCATCGTACTATGTGCATCTCCTTTTTGCAATCATTAAAAAAACAAAAATGTGTCCCATCCGAATCCACGATCTTCACCAAAAAAACCGAATCAATTGTGTCCTTGTCATACACCCAAATCTTCCATAACTTTTGAGATATCCTGCTTCACAGACAGACCAACAAGGACAGGGTGAGAACATAACCTCCTTTCACTTCGGTGGTGGAAGGTAATAAGTGTGCACGAAAATTTTTTGATTCAGGTTCAGACCCACCTCCCCCCTTTCCCCTCCCACTCTCATTTCAGTATTTATGATCTGAGTTCTCTGTGTTTTTTTAAACTCAACAATGGAAAACAGTCTGTGTCACAAATATTTGTGACCTGATGTGCTATTATATGCCTATAATTGCAGTGTTGACACCAAGGTAGCAGATTGTACCTTTCCACCCTCGAAGCCTTTGCAGACAGAGAAAAAGTATCCTATCAGGAGTAGCATAAAGCCATCCACCTAATCCTCCGTAGCATGTAGACTCAAAGATCCTCCATTACTTACAAAAACTAGGTCTGTGGTGCGAACCATTGACCAAATTTCTGATCCTCACTCTTACTCAGAGACTGGATGAGGGCAGTATTATCCAGCAAGGCTAAATCCAACTTGAACACCCAATTATCTAACAGGCCAGAAGACACTGAGGTGATATTTCATTAAAAGAATGTGGCAGCAATATTAATAACTATTGTAATTACTGTGGCAACAGCACCGGCATGCTGTCATTTTGTCCCATCAGCATTCGATTCATTAGTTGAATTCCCCAATTAATAAAAATAAGAGGAAATGGAAACAATGCCAAAGCAGGGTAAATGAAATCTAAGGTGCATCCAATCCATTGCCATCCATTGAGAGCCATACTACTTGCAGAAGCATTGTCGAGCTAAGCAGTCTCTCGATAATGAGTTACAATCCTGACAGGTCACACACTCCAACACGATACCAGCAAGCTGGCACTCATTTTTGCCCACCACAGAAGATGACAAGCAAATCAACCCCAGCTGGTATAAATTTCACAGCCAAGTGGAACTGAACTCAGATTCTATTGGGTCCCTAGCCACCACCCTAACAGTTTTAAACCAACACCAAGGCATAAGGTGGAAGCATCATAGCACTATCAAAATAGCAGTGATCTCCACCAGCGATTCTTGGCATGCAATTCTGTTTCTTGAATCCGTGACCTAGGCCCACCACATGGTCCTTTTTGTTCGTACATTTTTTGGCACAGCTTCTTCAAGAGGCCACATTCACATTTTTGCTATTTTGAGGTGCGGTGGATCAGGTCACCGGCATGTAGCTTCCGCCAAAATGAAGAACCATATTCTTTCAACTGTGAATGAATCATTTTCGGCCTTAGGAGCCACCGAAAAACTTTGCCTCACCGGATCAGCAGACAACTGGTTACACCCCAGCGGAGTTTTTCAAGGAGATTAAATTATTTCGGGATTTCCCTGCAGGATACGATTTTAATTTGGGTCTTCACGATCCAATAATATAATAGTTGATTGTACAGCCGTTCGACCTGTGCGAGCAAATCTTTTTGATCTGTCGTTGTCATTGATTGATAATTTGAATTGGCAAAGGACTGATGCCATATATTGCTGATGCCACTGTTAACATCCCCCAGAAAAGAAAAAAAAGAAAAAGAGAATAGAAAACAGAAGGGACTACGACATGGCAGGGGCTGAAGATGGATGTATCTGTGCTGGGAGGCTTGCAGGTTAGCTCTTAACGACATGAGAGTATTGTGTTTGAATTTATAACAACTAGTCATCCGTGCTACAATCATGGTATTGTATGATTGTTCAGTGCACTTTATTTAAAGTTAAAGTACTCCAAAGGGAGTCTGCTATGTTACTATATAGTTTCTGTTGTAAGTAACGAGCCTCGGTCTCCCCGAACGGGCGACGAGAATTACTGGAGATGAAACCCCAAAACCAGAGTGGATCAGGCTTTCATTTAATGACAAAGCACCAAGGCGGTCAGGAAAAACGTTCAATCTTCAAATTTGCTCGCGCACAGGGTCTCGCCGCGAGAACCTAACTCACAAGCGTGCCTCACTGGCAATTTAGCTCGCTCAACAAAGCAAGTGATTCGACCCAGCAACGAACAGAATAACAAGAGCGAGAATGCTTTTGGCCAATACATGTCCCCAAACCGATGTGTGAGATTATTAAGTCCCATAAAGGAATAACTTAGTGAAAATTGACGAAATGCCCTGAAATTGGAATTCTTCTGGTATTCTTCATCATAATAAACCCACGTGCCAAGTTCTAGGTGAAATGTTAAAGGATGGGGAAAAAAAGTTCTGAAAAACCACAGGAGGTCATGGACAAGATGGACAGATGGAGAGCAAACACGATAGTCCCTTCCAATGAAACTAGTCGGGACTACATAAACTGTTACAGAGAAAAACTAGAACAGCGATTCGTAAAGCACATTCCTTCGCTAGGTACGAACAGTTTAATATTTGTTATCCACTGATATGCCCGGATCTCTATTAAGAACCTGAACCAAAACCTAATCGGCTTCTTTTTCACCTTACCCATTTCATCTCAACCAAGTTTTGTTATAACTCGTCACAAACGTTTTGAGAGTATGAAGCTAACACATTTAGCCCCCATCTGCTCAATGGTGAATAATCAATTTAAAAACTTTTTAAATTCTCCTTTTAATCTGGTTCTGGATCTGGATCTACACCAAAATCGAATCAGTTTGGCCATATCACACAATAGCCTGCGCGCCAAGTTTTGTCCGAATCCATCATAACTTTTGAAATTCCTGCTCACAGGACAAACTGACAGAGTTAAACAGCGGGTGAAAACATAAGGGCTATGAATTTTCTTGATTGCATAGGTGTATGGAGGAGTTAAATAATGTTGTTGTTTTTTTTACTTGCTGCCTCCTGGCGTCAAAACAAAATTTTAAATCATTCCAAACAGGAAACTTCCTGTTTTTAAGGATATGATAAAGGACACAAACAACACAGTAGGACAAACTAATCATCATACCATTTCAAAGCCTGATCCCTGCAGCAGGGGTCAGCTTTTTGTGTGCTCCAATCATGTACCCCTTCTTGTGGCAATGTTTTTACAGCGGATGCGCTTCCTGACGTCAACCCTTTAGTCCTTCAACCCTGCAGGGATAATTACCAGGATACTGGTGCTCATTTCGCTGATCTTCAGAAGGATGACAGGCTGAGTCAACCTCCTGATGCTAACTCAGCGGCCAGTGTGGGCTCGAACTCAGGACCCAAGGATCCTAAGCCACCATCTAAGCCACCATCTTAACCACTGAGTCAACCAGGCTCATAAGTAGAACAAACTAATGTAATTGTTAATATGGTGTGTTAAAAGAACTGCATCAATGGCAGTAAATGTCCTTAATTTTTTTTCTACAACCTTTAAAGGGACCCAAACGCAAATTTTTTTTTCCTGAATCCATGAATTCATTCATCAAGGTGTAATTTGAAGAGAAAATATTTTTTGAAATTTTCTTGCCATCACAGGTTCGAAAAAAAGCCCTCGAGTGTCAATGTCTATTTCGCCAGTGACTTCACACGATGAACTCACCTTGATCCAACAGTGGTTTACATAGAGAACACAGTGCAGGTCGAGCTTGGATTCTGATACCGATTACATCGTCATTGCAACACTGACCGTTCTCAGAATGTTGAAAGTGATTTTGGGATTTTGAAGGAACTGTTGGAGACAAAAATTAGTGATGGAACGCTTTTGGGGCGATTGTGGACCAAATCATTTTGAGACTTGTGCGAGTGATTCAAGGAAGAAGGCGGAAGTGTTCGGTAAGATGAAAACGCTGGTCCATGATCACTTCAGCTTAGTATGTATTTTCCATTCAATAGCGTGTTTATAGGGGAGGGATTTTGTATTAATTGATAATTAGATTTATATATTACTCGAGCGAGAAATCCATCATTGCCCGACAGCACAGGTACTGCCCAGCATACTCGGCATCACGGATAAAATGGGTGACGGATGCTTTGTCCCACCATCGCGAGCTGACCAGATATCTTGTATGTTACGGGATCGTCCTGTTTTCATACTTTTCCTGGATGCCATGTGGCTGTGTCGTATCCACCGTCATGTCTGTGAGCTGTCGATGTTCCTCCTCAGTGGATGGGGATTGTGGAGGGGTGGTGTGGGATGGTGTGTGGATATTGTGAGGTGATGTGTGAAGGGGGTTTGGGGGTGGGTGCACTCTGAAAGTTTTCGCATCCAAGGTGAAATCCTCTTGGAGAGTAGAATAATGATGCTACATACTTACTTTCTCTTCAACTATAAATAGAGTGGTGGTTCATTTGACTTGGTAGAAATTTGTGTTGATAATAGATTATTTTCAGGTGCTCTTGTGGTAACTGCTGGGCAATGGCAACAGGCGTTTTTGATTCACCGTTCACATCGTTGGGATGGCATCCTCTCTCAATCGTGGCGGTTAACCATAAGATCTAGCCATCTCTGTTGTTTTCATAACAGTGCTCTGTAACACGTTTCTGTTGTACAAAAGCGACATTTTGTAGGTCCAATCCAGACTCAGTCCAATTCTGACAACCTCGGTGATTTTGGCTGTTGATGTAGCATGAAACCATCTCATTTGTATTACGACAATGCCAAGCACGTATTGACTCCGCATATTTGTAGAAATAAAAAATATTATTGCCATTTGAGTATAATATGTACACCATGTAACCTTAACATACAGAAGTGGCGCTCGCCTTTCATGGTGAAACGCCATGCGTAATCACGCAGAAGAATAAGACTTCGTCTTTTAATTGCAAAATTACGTACTTTATAAGTCGGAAATCAGAAAAAGACACAACCAGATCTAATTTGTAGGATATCAAGGGATATATATGGTGATCGAAGTGGTCTGAGTGTTGGGTTTCTCTTCAACTCTTTATTTCATTTCAATTTAATTATATACTTGACCATTGAAGAACACAAATTGCATTTTTTGACACTTTCAAAACCCTTCCGTTTAACAATACTCGGATAAAATATTACGGCATTTTACATCATCACGACCAATCAAATTTGTCACTCGTTTGACCCGCCCATGTCCTTGTTTCTCCAAGACTGCGCGCCGTGCGGGTAGGTGTTCTATGAACTCTCAAGTTATCAAATAATAAATGGGAAATAAAGCATATTTAACAGTTAAATAATATCCATTGGGGATTAAGGGGGACAAGGCCTGCTAAACAGTCTTGGCAGATCTAAATTTAATTGGGGTTTACAAGACATCATTCTAAACATGCAATTAGGAAATAACTAATTAGATTAATTAACTTCAAAGAGTCCATCTTTCATGATAGTGTGTTTGTCCAGACAATAACTCGAAAGTGCTTGGTCGTAAGAGCCAACATTTTGCACACTACTTCAAGGCTAGTCAATAAAACGCCAATGAGATTTTTGTGCAATTCTGTAATGGTTTGATGATTGTTTTGCTTTTGCTTCGATACACAATTGAAATAACTTAATGCTAAGGGAAGAGGAGGATGACAAAGAACATACACACAGCTTCAGTTTGCCTCTGAGCAATTACAAACTACTTAATAATTCATAGCCCCAGTTATCCACTTATTGTGGGGTCGGCCAGGAAAGGTTTTAGATTCGTCTTCCAGGAACCGGCTTGCAGACTGAAGTTGGACTGGAGCGTCATAGTTCGAGCAACACATTGTATTTGCGAGAATGCTACTGATAACTCGCCTACTCTTCACGAAGAGGCACCGTGGGATTTTTTTAACATCCTCCAAATAATGCAGGCGAATTAACATCCATCCGAGGCCAAGGTCCGCAACAGGAGTCTTACTAGTTAGTTATGACTGGCCTTTTTAAATTACTTATTTATTTTCTTTTTGCTCACATATAAATCGAGTTTGGTAGAGGAGGAGCGGTTTTAAAAAAAACAAAAAAACAATGAACTTGTGACAACATAAAAGGAATCGATAAAAAACAGAGATGCGTTGGATGTCTGACACTGAGCTCAGCTCTTGGAGCAGTTTCTTGCCAATTAGTGCCGAACACCATCGGTAGTATGAACCAATTACAGAATCATCGTAAACCACCACCCTGCCACCCCTTCCCCTTTCTGCCACTCCGCTTCACGCCTGCACATCCTCGCCAGCTGCTTTGCTGGAAAATAAGGACTCCATATGAATAATTGACCCCACAATGTGACACCATTCCTGGTGGTTCCACGACGATGCCGATGTAAAAAGAACCCGTTAGCAACTACCCCTCTGGCTCAGATAACCCCATACATGGTCCCTATGAATTATGCATATGCACAAATGTGAGGCTGTAACCTGGGGCTAAAGCCTTGACTTTAATTGCTTCATTATTCAATCACAGAAACCTTATTCCACACTCTTTCTCATGTTTCAGATACTTGCCCCTAAAATCCATACTCTCACGTGCACAGATTTCGCAACACCGAAGTTGATGACAGACCTTCTGATTGTACTGAGCGGTGACATCATAAACGGTCACGTGATTGTCAGAATGACTAGTTTGCATTCTGATGTTTGCTTCAATGTTTTGGCATATTTTACTTCTGAAAGACTGAGATCAACAGAAACGATGTAAATGCACCTCTTTGAAGAATGCACACTTGATTGAAAAAATAATCGTTTGCATGTTAAAAGGTAACATTAAATGGTTTCAAAGTAATATTGAACCATGCAATAATTTTTAAGGGCTGTAAGAAATGTGCGAACATCTTCAGGAGTAGTTTCGTTTCTAATCACTGTAGGTGTGATATGATAATGAGGGCTAAGCATAATGGTGGCCATTGTGAACTCGAGGTCTTATGGGAGGTGTGAAATCGGTTCCAGATGAAGCCTGAGCACATGACTGATGACGACCCATTACATTCCAAGCCCTTGGCATAGCCATGTCTGTGTCTGGTATTTCTAATGCTTATCGTCCAGACGTACCAATGTCCAAGTAGCCTCCGTGTTACACAATGCACTGATCCTTGAGGACCAATGAAAGGAATCTGTCCGCACATTATCATTCACCATTCTCCTACTCACTGGGAAGATGTGTAGGTTATGGGGCTTCCATGATAGCTGTTTATCCAAATCAAATTACGAATTACTGATTATATACATATCTTATAATATATATATATATAATATATATATATATACTGTACATAGATATATGTACGTATATGCATATACATACAGTATACGTATATGATATACGCGTGGATCGGCTTGCTACGTCGCCCCTCTCCAACGTCGTTGCGGAGATTTACATCACAGATTTGCTGTGTTAGATGATTTACACCAATCAACTTTTGTCCAAATTGATTTGTAATGTTGTGATACGTATATAAATTGAGATTTATTTGGAATAATAAAAATGTCAAGTGGTCGACATGGTAAAGGGTCTAAGCTGTCTAATCTGTTTTTTGAAAAGGTGTACGGGGGTCTAATGGTGTTAAGGTCGAAGGGTCTAAAGGGACTTTTGGGTCTTGGTGACGTTTGCATATTCGGGTTCTTTGGGACTTTTGAGTCCTCCGGGACTTTTTGGTCTCCGTGGTCTTTGGGTCCTCAGTGACGTTTGGGTGTTTTGGGTCTGGTGACTTTTGGGTCTTTGCGGTCTTTTGGGTCCTTGGGACTTTTGCGACTTCTGGTCCTTGGGACTTTGGGTCTTTTGCATCCTCAGGACTTTGGCTGTTTTGGGTGGGTGCTCGGACTTTTTGGTGTTTTGGGCTCTGGACTTTTTGGTGTTTTGGGTCTTTTGG
Source organism: Eptatretus atami (assembly GCA_035128595.1). Lineage (NCBI taxonomy): Eukaryota > Metazoa > Chordata > Myxini > Myxiniformes > Myxinidae > Eptatretus > Eptatretus atami. The sequence continues at coordinate 87,058,105 of CM068954.1, read as the reverse complement.
GTCTTCTGGATTTTCAGAATCTTTTTAGGTCCCGGTGACTTTGGGTCTTTCGGTCGTCTGGATCTTTTGGGTCTTTTGGGTTCTTGGTGAACTTTAGTCATCTGGGGCTTTTGAGTTCTCAGGGTATTTTGGATATTCAGGGCTCTTAAAGGTCTTGGGGTCTTTGAAGGTCTTCAACGGTCGAAGGGTCTCAGCATTCTAAGAGCATCGAAAACGTGCATTACAATAGTACGCAATTAATAACGCTGTTATGTGTGAAGTCAGGGGACAACTGATTTTCAAAAAGTATTGTAATTAATAGGCAGCTAGTCACACGGCTTCCCGGATGGCTTCACTGACGTGATTTTCGTATTAACATGTATGTGTGTCTGTGTGATATATATATATATATATACACTTCTACTGGTCAAAAAAGTTAAAACCCCCGTTTTTCCAGAGTTTTTACTGAAATTTAACAGTTTAATATTCAATGTACTCTGAATTAAAGCATAGAACAATAAACAATTGCAGATAAAAATAAATCATGAATCGTTTTGTTGAACAAAATTTAATCTCAATTTTTGACTCATCAAAGTCGCCACCTTTGCAGATATAACGAGCCGAAACATTCTCGTGCATTCTTTCCACAATGGAAATCAAATATTGTTTGGAAAGTTCTTCCCAACACTGTTGCAGAAGTTCCCACAAATGTGTTCACTTGTCGGTTGCTGCTTTCACCCTTCTTCCAGTTCATCCCAAACCAGCTCGATGGGGTATAAGTCTGGGAGACTGTGCTGGCATATCCATGATTTGAAGCCACAGTCTTGTTCTTTTTCTTCTAAGTAGTTCTGACGTCGCCTGTAGGTTTGTTTTGGTCGTTATCTTTGCTTTGGATGAACCCTGACCAACTAGGCGTAGACAGAGGGTATTGCATGGCTGCAAATGCTGTGGTGGGCCTTTCGGTTTTAGGGTGCCAGTAACTCTGTGCAATCGCTGACTCTGGATCCAGCAAAAAGGCCCCAGATCATCATGCTTCCTCCTCGTGTTGCAGTTGGTGTCACACTGAGGAACCATCCTTTTCGCCCTCTTGACGGCATACAAAAACCTGCGTGATGAACCGAAGATTCAAATTTTGATTCATCGCCGCCATAAGACCTTCTTTCAGTTTTCAGTAGACCACTGGAGGTGCTTTCATGCCCAGGCAAGCCTCATTTTCTTATTTTGCCGTCTTAGCATGGCTTTCTTAACTGCCCACTCGACCTGTCAAACCTCCAGCTCAAAGTCTTTCTCTTACATGAAATTGAGACTTCCTTACTCAACCAGTGTTAAGCTGTGCTTGAAGCTGCTGTCCTGTGAGCCGCCTATCACGCAAGCTGTTGACTCTCAGAACTTTTTCTGATTGTGTTGTGGCTTTGGTCTGCCAGACTCTTCCTGTCAGAAGTTTTCCCGTTTCCAAGTGCTTTGATGGTGTAGGAAACTGTACTCACTGACATCTTGGCTTCTTTGCAATTCTCTAAAGGAAAGACCTTCACTTTTAAGGGTTTATAACGGTCTGTCTGTCTTCCTTTGTTAATTGTCTTTTTCTCGTCATTATGATAGCAATAACTTACTTCCTGCAGTGTAATATTGTCCAAAATAATGCTTCAGAGGGTGTAGCAAACACAGTCATTCCAACAATACTTTTATACAGAGAGGGTTTGTAACTAATGAACAAAAGTTGGGACCTGTAGGAATTGTCTGCATAACTTTCAGATTAATTTACTTCTTGCTGCAGAAAGCTGCAGTTGCGAACCCATTACTTGTTTCCTGAAAGGTGTTTTTTAACAATTCTGAAATTTGCATTATTTTTCAGTTTTGTAACCTAAACTTTCTTTTTTTAACATGGCAGTTTTACTGGCTTAGGTTTGTACCTTTCAGGTTATTCACTGGACTTGATCTGCTTAAAATTTCAGTAAAACTGAAAAATGGGGGTGTTCTAAAACTTTTGACCGGTGGAGTATAATATATAGTATATTATATATATATTAATATATATATATAATATTATATATATATATGATATATTATATGATATATATATAGTTATATATATATATGTATATTCTCACCAAGGACCAATATTTTGTATATATATTTATTATAACATATATGTATATTGTATATATATATATCATATATATATATATCTGTTGTATTATATCATATTATGTATTATAAATATAATATAAATATATATCACACAAAAACATACATGTATAAACGAAAATCACTGTCATTATGGTGAGGCGTCACTCTCAACCCCCCCCCCCCCCCCATTCCTCACTCTTCCCCTCCCTACTCACCCTCTCTCGCTCCCCCTACCTCCTCCACTCCTCCACTCCCTCCCCATCTCCCCTATTCCCATCAGTGAAGTGCGGATTGTACTGCCGGTAACATATATTATTTATATATACGTATATTATATAGTATATTTATATATTATTATAAATATATATATATATATATATTATACTATTATATATAATAATATTGTTACGGCCAAGGGTACCGAGTGTATATGAGGGGTTTAATCCCCGTTTTCCTCGGAAGAGCCAATCAGAAGATGATGAAATAAATATATAAATCAATCAAAGAATGTAGCAAATAAAATATCAATCCAGGCACTGAGAGAAAAAGAGACAAAGAGCAGATGCTTATCTCTATTCCTAACTTACAATTAAAACGAGACAGGGTACCAGCAGATCATTCAGGGGGGAAGAAATTCAGTTTGCTCACCAATAGTGTCGTCGTACATCAAATAAAAACGTGCCTGAAATGTGTGAGCATGCCTTGTCGCATTGCCAGCGCAGCCTTGCTGTGTACCACTCGCGAACAGGATCGATGCCAATCAACATCACGCTGCACCCCCAGGAACCAGGGACGCCAAGAATCAGGTACGCCAAGAGGCAGGTCGTCGAGCGATCGACATACGGTCTTGTAGTGCACACCGCCAGGAGGCACAGAGCCACAACCGACAGACAGTTTGCCATTGTCAGAATTACGAGCAGAAACGTGAAGCGCTCATGACAAAACTCAACAACAATTATCACCTCAATGTTCAGCCCAGTTATGGAAAAGAGCCTTGGATCCATAGAGTTGGCTGACGGTTCAGGTGTCAAGCATCGA
>CM068954.1:87040048-87054936 GCA_035128595.1 Eptatretus atami | reverse complement strand
CACGTTTTCGCTCGGTAATTCTGACAAATGGCAACTGTCTGTCGGTTGTGGCTCCTCGTGCCTCCTGGCGGTGGGTGACACTCAGACCGTTAATGCTCGTTCTGCTCGAGACCTGCTCTTGGCGTACCTGATTCTTGGCGTCCCTGGTTCCTGGGAGAGAGATATTGTAGCTCGATGAAATAAGCCGAGGGTGCAGGTAGTTATGCAAGTACAATCTTCAGCACTGCACAGGATAGTCGGCGCCATAGCCTTGCTGTATCCCATATGACAGCTGTTTCTTTGATATCATTTGCTTAATAGAAATTGCTGAACATGGTAATTTGTGATGGTGGGGACCTGTCAGAAGGAGCGTGTGAGGATCATCCACACAAAGTTTAGTAGACACACACTTTTTTTTACAGCACACTTTTCTTCATTCCGCAGATGCTGCATAGAACCTTCACTCTTGTCGTTTTGCACTCACGTGCAGGCTCCACTTTCATTGAGGGTGGGTATCTTATTTGGAGCTGCTATTCGCTGTTAGTTGCGTAATTGTCTCCACCTATTCATGACAACATTTGGCCGAACATTCAGAGGGTTGAATCTATTTTTGTTGGGTTATGGGATCGCTATAGCGTCTATCTAAAGTATGCTGGCTTTTGCTGTTAAAAATGCTTGTAGCCTGTATGGTGGCTTGAATCAGTTGACTTACCTCATTTCAGGTATGCGCTGGTTTTATTCCAAGATCTTTCCATACATTGCTTATTCAATGAGGGTTGCCTTCACCTGCTTGATTGTGGTGTTGGAGAAGTGTAGAATATTTGAACTGTGCTGAATACCGAAATTGTGGTGTATACAGATTCGGCTGCTGTTTAAGCTAAAGCAAAACACATGTATTCTGACCCTCAGGCTCTCAAATGCATGGAAGTGATATAATAAGCAATGTTTCTATGTTGTACATTCGTATGTGATAAGCCAATGGTTTTAATGGTAACATGGAAGCAAAGGGAGAAGATGCTCATTATGACAGTCATGCTCTAACAGATTGTATTATTCTTCTTCATATGCAGGCACAAGGCTGTGGGATAGCGTTCCATTGGCTGAAGACCAACTTGCCTGTGCGATCGATGGCAATTGCTCTGCAGGTTTAGGGAGGAATTTGGAAATTTGCCTTGGTGTCAGCGATAGGGCCTATCTTTTCGAGTAAGGCCATCAGAGATAGTTTAACATCACTCAACTAAATTGTGCTGGCAGACGGGGCGACCGATTCCAACGTTCCATTCAGAGAACGCACACACACTACTCACACTGATGATCGTTGAAACACCGGAAATACAGTTTGTTAATAGCTGTGGCAATATAGTTCAAAATCCAGGCGGAGACAAGCTTAGAGGTGAGCATACATATCCTGGGTCCATCCTGCTAGCCCACAGATTGGATGACGATCTGTGAGGAAGGCAGATGTTAAGAACCATAAAGATGACCAATGCGGAAAGAAAACCCCAACACAAACCGAATTCACCAACATCCTATAGATATCTCTCCAAAACAACCCTTGAGGGTAAGTGTGGCAGCTTCACCATTTTCATGCATTATCTTCAGAGAGATAGAAAAAAAAGATGAGATCTGCTACGGTGCATAAGTCAAAGGCCCAATATCCAAGAGAGAGAGAGAAGCGAGCACAAGGGATGTGATTGCAAAACATTTTTTATTTTAATTATGTATCCATTATTATTTTTGGCCAAAACAAAATAATTAATTTTTTTAAGAAAACACAAAAACTGGTTTTTTTTAAAATCATCATCAGAATATGATGTCTGTGGTGCTTGGTGAATGTGTAGAAGCCAAATGGAGACCAAAGGGTTGCAGGTGTTAGCTTTGGCAGACGAATTATACTTGCACAGAGTGCGCAATGCTTTGGTTGCCCATTCACTCTATGATAGCCGCAGGCACACGATGAGAATGGTGGCAAAGTCACCAGCATCTGACATTTTTTTTTCACATCACGGCTTGCTGTCTCTTGAGAGCTGCGGTCTGTGAATTATCCCCACACCCAAGCATGCCGTTCTCCCTTTTTGTCACGTGGCTCCCCGCCCCGCACAACTAATGTCCGTCTTATGTATTTCCTTTATCATCGCAATTTAGCCTTTGCAGTTTGCTTCCTGATGCTGCCGCTTGGGTTTGCATACCCCACGGGTATGCTGAACATCTGTGGGAGCTCGTAGGCATGGTCGCGAAGGACAACGCACAATATGGAAACGGCGTGAAAAGCTCTGTAAATTGACAACCTTTGCTCACGGAACCGCTGCAATACATCTGTTCTCCAGACTTTGGCCTACCTTTCCAACGTCCCCTTGGAAACAGAAGCAGATGAACAGATGTTTGCTCCCACCTTTGCACGTCTATCAAGGTATTGTTTCTAGAGAGGAAAGAGAAAAATACACACCAGGATAAAACAATTATTAATCACAGCAAGAATGCCAGAGCATCAAGTGGCAGATGAAAGAAAGAATAAAGGGAAAACTTCAACGGGTGATCAATTCTCTGTTCATTGTATCCGTGGTGCCAGCTTGCGATTTAATGACTCCTGCCTCTTGTAAAGACCATTCTGCATTTTCCTTTTAGCTGACAATGGAGACTCTTAGTCATTTGTTATGGCTTTGCTATTCAAGCCTGTCAAACATCGCAGGAGGTTGTCAACAGTGCAGAGACGAAACAGATTTCTTTTTCTTTTTTTCTGTAAACAGCTAATGCTTGGGGAACCCATGGGTAGGATAGTTTTGGGATTGAATGAAGGCCACTGCAATTATCTCAGATAATTGCATTACGAAGAAACGCCAATATATATATATTAGTGATATATTATATATGTATATACACATTGTCCAAAGCAATGCCTGGCACCGCCATGCGGACCTTCTGGTACTGTGATGCTGAATTTGTCACAGACTTTTGAGATGTTTACACTTGAGATGCTGGCAACCGGTGATAATGTAACATTAACACCGTGACGTTACGCCAACCTTCTGATTCTGAAACTTGATGCTGTTATCTAACACCATAAGGCATTGGCAGTACTTCATCCGAGCAAAACAAGTAGTGGGGCAACTTAGCTTTAAAATAGCATAACAATTGTGCAATTTGTGAGGAAAGCCACCAATATTGGACACACTAGTAGCCTATCAATTAGGAACAGATTTGGATATTGGGCCATCTCAAAATTTGTTGATTGGCAGTGGAAAAATGGCTGCATCAGCGGCTGAATTTGAGAGGCTTCATGATCCAAATCTGTTCATCAGATATGTAGGCTACTAGTGTGCCAAATTTGGTGCTTTCTCACAAAATGCATCAATCGTTATGCTAAGTTGCCCACTAAAGCTTCGTATGAGAATATAAGAAAAATGACAACACTATTGTGATGAGTTTGATGAAAATTTATCGTTCTTTCCACAAAACAAAACAGGATACATTTATCATGTTTTTGAAACAGAAAGCAATGATAAATGTATGTACATATCAACCAGGAAGCCTAAGTTCAAGCCCATTAGATGAGTTAGCTTGTAAGCAGTTTTGGATGGATTCCCTATACCCTGCCAGTTGGTATGCTGTGTCATGAAGAACGTGCACGGGTGACATAAAACCATGAACATCTCACGTGGAAGTTTCTGGTTGTAGTTCATTAATGTGTTGATTTAACACGAACCACAACATCACAGGATTTCCATAACATCACACCCGTTGATCAGGATTCCCTGTCTATAACTTTTGAAACTACAACGGCTTGTGTAGGCGCATACCTCCGCCAGGCTGAAACAGTTTACGTTTTGTATTGGTCCCACTGATGGGCGGATCTGGATTCTGACCTGAACCAAACAATAATTGGCTTGTTCTTGTGATCCTGTCATCTCGTCCATCTAGTTTTGCATAAATCCACAACACACTTTGTGGAAATACAGCATCGTACTATGCTGCAATCTCCTTTTTGCAATCATTAAAAAAACAAAATGTGTCCATCCGAATCCCACGATCTCACCAAAAAAACCGAATCAATTGTGTCCTTGTCATACACCCAATCTGTCCATAACCTTTTGAGATATCCTGCTCACAGACAGACCAACAAGCAGACAGGGTGAGAACATAACCTCTCCTTTCACCTTCGGTGTTGGAGGTAATAAGTGTGCACAGAAAATTTTTGATTCAGGTTCAGAGCCCACCTCCCTCCCTTTCCCCTCCCAGCTCTTTTCAGTATTTATGATCTGAGTTTCTGTGTTTTTTAAACTCGGAACAATGGAAAACAGTCTGTGTCACAAATATTTGTGACCGTATGTGCTATTTATGCCTAATAATGCAGGTGTATGACACAAGGTAGCAGATTGTACCGTTTCCACCCCAATGCTTTCAGACAGAGAAAAAGTATCCTATCAGGAGTAGCATAAAGCCATCCACCTCAATCCTCCAGTAGCATGTTTAAGACTCAAAGATCCTCCATGACCTACAAAACTAGTCATTGTGGTGCTGGAACCATTGACCAAATTCTGATCTCACTCTTACTCAGAGACGGATGAGTGGCAGTATATCCAGAAGGCTAAATCCAACTTGACCCACCAAATTTCTAACAGAGGCCAGAAGACACTGAGGTGCGATATTTCATTAAAAGAATGTGCGCAGCAATTAATAACTATTGTAATTACTGTGCAACAGCAGCCGGCATCTGTCATTTTTCCCATCAGCATTCATCATTAATTGAATTCCCTCAATTAATTAAAAAATAAAGAAATGGGAAACCAAGTCCAAAGAGGGTAAATGAAATCTAAGGTGCATCCAATCCATCCATCCATTGAGACCATACCTGTGCAGAAGCATTGTCGACGCTAAGCAGTCTCTCGATAATGAGTTACAATCCTGGACAGGTCACACTCCAACACAGATACAGCAAGCTGGCAACTCATTTTGCCCACCACAGAAGGATGACAAGTCAAATCAAACCCCTACTGGTATATAATTCACAGCCAAGTGGAATAAGCTCATAGATCTATTGGGTCCCTAGCCACCACCCTAACAGTTTAAACCAACACCAAGGCATAAGGTGGTATAGCATCTGCATACATGGCAACAATAGCAGTGATTCCACCAGCGATTCTGCGCATGCAATTCTGTTTCTTGAATCCGTGACCTTAGGCCCACCACATGGTCCTTTTTGTTCGTACATTTTTTGGCACAGCTTCTCAGAGGCCACATTACATTTTTGCTATTTTGAGGTCGGTGTCAGGTCACCGGATGTGCTCGCCAAAATGAATGAACCATATTTCTTTCAACTGTAATGAAATCATTTTCGGCCTTAGGATGCCACCGAAAAACCTTTGCGCCTCACCGGATCAGCAGAACAATGGTTACACCCCAGACGGAGATTTTTCAAGGAGATTAATATTTATTTCGGGATTTCCCTGCAGATACGATTTTTATTTGGGTCTTCACGATCCAAATAATATAATTAGTTGATTGTACAGCCGCTTCGACTGTGCGAGCAATCTTTTGATCTGTCGTGTCATTGATTGATACTGTTGATGGCAAAGGGACTGATGCATATATTGCTGATGCCACTGTTTACACCAATCCCCCCCAGAAAGAAAAAAAAGAAAAGAAGAAGAGTGAACTAGAGGTGAAGACATAGACCATGGCAGGGCTTGAAGAATGGAGTTATCTGTGCTGGGAGGCTGCAGGTTAGTCTTAAAGACATGAGAGTATTTGTTTGAATTTATAACAACGTAGTCACCGCTACAATCAGGGTATTGTATATTGTTCAGTGCACTTTATTTAAAGTTAAAGTACTCCAAAGGGAGTCTTGCTATGTTACTTATAGTTTCTTGTTTGTAAGTAACGAGCCTCGGTCTCCCCGAACGGGCGACGAGAATTACTGGAGATGAAACTCCCAAACACCAGAGTGGATCAGAGCTTTCATTTAATGACAAAGCACCAATCGCTAGGAAAAACGTTCAGATCTTACAATTTGCTCTGCGCGCACCTGGTACTCGCCGGAGAACCTAACTCACAAAGCGGTGCCTCACTGGCTAATTTAGCTCGCTCAACTAAGCAAGTGATTCGACCCAACAACGAACAGAATAACAAGAGCGAGAAATTGCTTTTGCGCCTGAATACATGTCCCCAAACCGATGCTGTGAGATTACTATAAGTCCTCATAAAGGAATAACTATAGTGAAAATTTGACGAAATGCCCTGAATTGGGAATTCTTCTGGTATTCTTCATCATAATAAACCCACGTCGCCAAGTTTCTAGGTGAAATGTTAAAGGATGCGGGAAAAAAGTCTGAAAACCAACAGGAGGATGGACAAGATGGACAGATGGAGAGCAAACCGATAGTCCCTTCAGTGAAACAGGTCGGGACTAATAAACTGTTACAGAGAAAAACTAGAACAGCGATTCGTAAAAGCACATTCCTTCGCTAGGTCGAACAGTTTAATATTTTTATCCACTGATATGCCCGGATCTCATAAGAACCTGCAACCAAAACCTAATCGGCTTCTTTTTCACCTACCCATTCATCTCACCAAGTTTTGTTATAACTCATCCACAAACGTTTTGAGATATGAAGCTACACACATTTTAGCCCCATCTCTCATGGTGAATAATCAATTTTAAAACTTTTTAAATTCTCCTTTTAATCTGGTTCTGGATCTGGATCTACAGCCAAAATCGAATCAGTTTGGCCTATCACACAAACTAGCCTGCGCGCCCAAGTTTTGTCCGAATCCATCCATAACTTTTGAAATACTCTGCTCACAGACAAACTGACAGAGTTAAAACGGGTAAAACATAAGGGCTATGAATTTTCTTGATTGCATAGGTGTATGGAGGAGTCAAATAATGTTGTTGTTTTTTTACTGCTTGCCTCCTGCGCGAGTCAAACAAAATGTTTAAATCATCCAAACAGGAAACTTCCTGTTTTTAAGGATATGATAAAGGACACAAACACACAGTAGGACAAACTTAATCATCATACCATTTCAAAGCCTGATCCCTGAGCAGGGGTCAGCTTTTTGTGTGCTCCAATATGTTACCATCCATTCTTGTGGCAATGTTTTTACAGCCGGATCGCTTCCTGACGTCAACCCTTTAGTCCCTTCAACCCTGCAGGGATAATTACCAGGATACTGTGCTCATTTCTGCTGATCTTCAGAAGGATGACAGGCTGAAGTCAACCCTCCCTGATGCTAACTCATGCGGCCAGTTGGGCTCGAACGTCAGGACCCCAAGGATCCTAAGCCACCATCTTAAACCACATCTAACCACTGAGTCATTACCAGGCTCATAAGTGAACAAACTAATGTAATTGTTAAATATGGTGTGTAAAAGTAACTGCGATCAATGGCAGTTAAATGTCCTAATTTTTTTTCTACAACCTTTAAAGGGGAACCCCAAGACGCAAATTTTTTTTTCCTGAAATCCATGAAATTCATTCATCAAGGTGTAATTTGAAGAGAAAATATTTTTTGAAATTTTCTGCCAATCACAGTGTCGAAAAAAAGCCGCTCGAGTGGTCAATGATCTATTTCGCCAGTGACTTTCACACGATTGAACTCCACCTTGATCCACAACAGTGGTTTACATAGAGAACACAGTGCAGGTCGAGCTTGGATTCTGATACCGATTACATCGTCATTGTTCAAACCTGACCTTCTCAGTAATGTTGAAAAGTGATTTTGGGATTTTGAAGAAACTTGTTGGAGACAAAAATTAGTGGATGGAAGCTTTTGGGGCGATTGTGGACGCAAATCATTTTGAGGACGTGCGAGTGATTCAGGAGAAGAAGGCGGAAGTGTTCGGTAAGATGAAAACGCTGGTCACATGATCACTTCAGCCTTAGTATGTATTGATTTCCATTCAATAGCGTTTTATAGGGGAGGGATTTTGTAATAATTGATAATTAGATTTATATATTACTCGAGCTGAAATATCCATCATTGCCGACAGCACAGTACTGCCCAGCATATCGCGGCATCACGGATAAAATACGGGTGACGGGATTCTGTTGTCCCACCATCGCAAGCTGACCAGATATCTTGTATGTTACGGGCATCGTCTGTTTCATACTTTCCTGATGCCATGTGTGCTGTGTCGTATCCACCAGTCATGGTCTGTGAGCTGTCGATGTTCCTACCTCAGTGGAATGGGGATTGTGGAGGGGTGTGTGGGATGGTGTGTGATTATTGTGGGTATGTGTGAAGGGGGTTTGGGGTGGGTGCACTTTTCTGAAAGTTTTCGCATCCAAGGGTGAAAATCCTCTGGCAGAGTAAATAATTTGATGCTACATACTACTTTCTCTCAACTATAAATAGAGTGGTGGTTCATTTGAACTTGGTAGAAATTTGTGTTGATAAAGACTTATTTTCAGGGTGCTCTTGTGGTAACTGCTGGGCAATGGCAACAGGCGTTTGATTCACCCGTCACATCGTTGGGATGGCATTCCTCTCTCAATCGTGGCGGTTAACCATAAGAATCTAGCCATCTCTGTTGTTTCATAAAACAGTGCCTCTGTCAACACGTTCTGTGTACAAAAGGCGAACATTTTGTAGGTCCCAATCCAGCTCAGGTCAATTTTGACAACCTCGGTGTTTTTGGCTGTTGATGTAGCATGAAACCAATCTCGATTTGTATTACGAACAAGCCAAAGCCACGTATTGACTCGCATATTTGTAGAAATAAAAAATATTATCTGCCATTTGAGTATAATTGTACCACCATTGTAAGACCTTCAACATACAGAAGTGCGCTCGCTCTTCATGGTGAAAGCGCCATGCGTAATCACGAAGAAGAATAAGACTTCGTCTTTAATTGCAAAATTACGTACTTTATAAGTCGGAATCAGAGAAAAGACACAACCAGATTCTAATTTGTAGGATATCAAGGGCATAATATGGTGATGAAGTGGTCTGAGTGTTTGGGTTTCTCTTCAACTCTTATTTCATTTCAATTTAATTATATACTATGACCATTGAAGAACACAAATTGCATTTTTGACACTTCAAAACCCTTCCGTTTAACAATACTCGATTAAAAATATTACGGCATTTTCATCATCACGACCAATCAAATTTGTCACTCGTTTGACCCCGCCATGTCCTTGTTTCTCCAAGACTGCGCGCCGTGCGGGTAGTGTTCTATGAACTCTCAAGTTATCAAATAAATAAATGGGAAATAAAGCATATTTAACAGTTAAATAATATCCATTGGGATTAAGGGGGACAAGGCCCTGCTAAACAGTCTTGGCAGATTTAAATTTAATTGGGTTTACAAGTACATCCATTCTAAACATGCATTAGGAAATAACTAATTAGATAATTAACTCAAAGAGCTCCGATTTTCATGATAGTGTGTTTGCCAGACAATAACTCGAAAGTCTTGTCGTACGCAGCCAACATTTTCGCACACGTACTTCAAGGCTAGTCAATAAAAACGCCAAGAGAATTTTTGTGCAATTCTGTAAATGGTTGATGATTGTTTTGCTTTTGCTTCGAGTACACAATTGACAATAACTTAATGCTAGGGAAGAAGAAGGATACAGAGAACATACACACAGCTTCATTTCGCCTCTGACAAGTTACAAACTACTGAATAAATTCATTAGGCCACCAGTTTATCCACCTTATTGTGGGTCGGCCAAGGAAAGGTTTTTAAAGATTCGTCTGTCCAGGAACCGGCTTGCAGACATGAAGGTTGGACTGGAGCGTCATAGTTCGAGCAACACATTGTAATTTGACGGAGAATGGCTACTGAATAACTCGCCTACTCTTCTACGAAGAGGCACCGTGGGCATTTTTTTAAACATCCTCCAAATAATGCAGGCGATTAACATCCATCTGAGGCCAAGGTCCGCAACAGGAAGTCTTACTAGTTAGTTATGACTTGCCTTTTTAAGATTACTATTTATTTTTCTTTGCTCACATAAAATAACGAGTTTGTAGAGGAGGAGCGGTATTAAAAAAAACAAAAAAACAATGAACTTGTGACAACAAAAAGGGAATCGATAAAAAACCAGAGATGCGTTGGATGTTGACACATGAACTCAGCTCTTGGAGCAAGTTTCTTGCCAATTAGTGCCGAACACATCGGTAGAAGAACCAATTACAGAACATCGTAACCACGCACCCTGCCCACCCCTTCCCCTTTCTCCACCCGTCTTCACGCCTGCACATCCCGCCAGCTCGCTTTGCTTGGAAAATAAGGGACTCCATATGAATAATTGACTTCCACAATCGGACACCATTCCCTGTGGTTCCACCATACGATGCCGATGTAAAAAGACCCGTTCAGCAACTACCCCTCTGGCCAGATAACCCCTACATGGTCCCTATGAATTATGCATATGCAACAAATGTGAGGCGTAACCTTGGGGCTAAAGCCGTGACTTTAATGCTATCATTATTCAATCAAGAAATCCTTATCCACCACTCTTTCCTCATGTTTCAATACTTGCCCTAAAAATCCATACCTCACTGTGCACAGATTCGCAACACCGAAGTTGATGACAGACCTTCTGATTGTACGAGCGGTGACATCAAAACGGTGCACGTGTTGTCAGAATGATAGTTTCATTCATTGATGTTGCTTCAATGTTTGGCATATTTTAACTTCTGGGAAAGAGACTGAGATCAACAGGAAACGATGTAAATGCACCTTCTTTGAACGAAGATGCACAACTTGATGAAAAAATAATCGTTTTGCATGTGTAAAAGGTAACATTAAATGGTTTCAAAAGTAATATTGAACCAAGCACATAATTTTTAAGGGCTGTAGAAAATGTGCGATACATTTCAGATAGTTTTCGTTTCTAATCACTGTAGGTGCATGATATATAATGAGGGCTAAGCATAAGGGTGGCCATTGTGAACTCGAGGTCTTATGGGGGTGTGAAATCGTTCCAGATGAAGCCCTAGACATGACTGATGACGACCCAATTACTTTCCAAGCCCCTTGGCTAGCCATGTCTGTGTCTGGCTATTTCTAGATGCTTATCGCCAGACGATACCAATGTCCATAGAGACTCCGTGTTAAAGCAATGCCAACGATCGCTTGAGAACCAAATGAAAGGAATCTGTCCGCCATTATCATTCACCATTCTCCTACCTCACTGGGAAGATGTGTAGTTATGGGGCTTCCATGATTAGCTGTTTATCCAAATCAAATTACGAAGTTTACTGATATATACATATTATATATATATAAATATTATATATAAATATATATATAATATAATACTGTAATAGTATATGTACGTATATGCATATACATACAGTATACGTATATGTATATCTGCGTGGGATCGGCTTTGCTACTCGCGCCCTCTCCACACTCGTGCGGAGCATTTACATCACAGATTTCTGTGTTAGAAATGATTTACACCAATCAAACTCTTTTGTCCAAATTGATTTGTAATGTTGTGATACTATATAAATTGAGATTTAATTTGGAATATAAAAATGTCCAAGTGGTCGAACTGGTAAAGGGTCTAAGCTGTCTAAATCTGTTTTTTTTTGAAAAGGTGTACGAGCGGTCTAATGGTGTTAAGGTCGAAGGGTTCTAAAGGGACTTTTGGGTCCTTGGTGACGTTTGCATATTCGGGCTTTTGGACTTTTTGAGTCCTCCGGGACTTTGTTGGTCTCCGTGATCTTTTGGGTCCTCATGACGTTTGGGTGTTTTGGCTCTTGTGACTTTGGTTTTGCGGTCTTTTGGGTCCTTGGGACTTTTGCGACTTCTGAGCGTCCTTGGGACTTTGGGTCTTTTGCATCCTCAGGGACTTTGGCCTGTTTTGGGTGGGTGCTCGGGACCTTTTTGGTTGTTTGGGCTCTCTGGACTTTTTTGGTGTTGGGTCTTTGGTGTCTTCTGGATTTCAGAATCTTTTTAGGTCCCGTGTGACTTTTGGGTCTTTCGCTCGTCTGGATCTTTGGTCTTTGGGTTCTTGGTGAACTTTTAGTCCAATCTTGTGGGGCTTTTGAGTTCTCAGGGTATTTTGGATATTCAGAGGCTCTTAAAGTCTGGGGTCGTTTGAAGGGTCTTCAACGGTCGAAGGGTCTCAGGCATTCTAAGCATCGAAACCGTGCATTATAATAGTACTGAATAATAGACCGCTTGTCTATTGTTGTTGAAGTCAAAGGGGACAACTGCATTTTCAAAAAAGTATGTAATTAATTAGTCAGCTAGTCACTACTGGTTCCCGATGGCTTCATCTGACGTGATGTTCGTATATAACCATGTATGGTGTGTGCATGTGTGTATATATATATATATATATACACTCTAACTGGATTCAAAAAAGTTTAAGAACACCCCCGTTTTTCCAAGTTTTTACTGAAATTTACAGTTTAATATTTCAATGGTACTCTGGAAATTAAAGCATAGAACAAATAAAACAATTGCAGATAAAAAAAACAATCATGAACGTTTGTTGAACAAAATTTAATGCTCAATTTTGACTCGATCAAAGTCGCCACCGTTTGAGATATAAGAGCCGAACAATCTCGTGCATTCTTTCCTACAATTGGAAATCAATATATTGTTTGAAAGTTTCTTCCAAACACTGTTGCAGGAAGTTCCCACAATGTGTTCACTTGTCGGTTGCTGCTTTCACCCTTCTAGTCCAGTTCATCCCAAACCAGCTCGATGGGGTAAAGTCTGGAGACTGTGGCTGGCCATATCACATGATTTGAAGCCACAGTTTGTTCTTTTCTTCTAAGTAGTTCTGACGTCGCCTGTAGTTTGTTTTGGTCGTTATCTTTGCTTTGGATAACCCTGACCAACTAGGCGTAGACCAGAGGCGTATGGTGCATGGCTGCTGCAAATGCTGTGGGTGGCCTATCGCGTTTAGGGTGCCAGTATACTCTGTGCAATCGCTGACTTCTGGTATCCACAAAAGAAGCCCCAGATCATCATGCTCCTCCTCGTGTTGGCAGTTGGTGTACACTGAGGAACCATCCTTTCGCCTCTTGGACCGGCATACAAAAACCTGCGTGAATGAACCGAAGATTCAAATTTTGATTCATGCCCATAAGACTTCCTTCAATTTTCAGTAGACCACTGAGGTGATTGTCATGACCCAGCAAGCCTCATTTCTTATTTTTGCCCGTCTTAGCATTGGCTTCTTACTGCCACTCGACCTGTCAAACCTCCAGCTCAAAGTCTTTTTCTTCACATGAAATTGAAGACTTCCCGTTACTTCAACCCGAGTGTTAAGCTGTTGCTTGAAGCTGCTGTCCTGTGACCGCCTATCACGCAAGCTGTTGAACTCTCAGAACTTTTCTGATTGTGTTGTTGGCTTTGGTCTGTGCCAGACTCTTCCTGTCAGAATCTTCCCCCAGTTCCAAGTGCCTTTGATGGTGTAGGAAAACTGACTCACTGACATCTTGGCTTCTTTGCAATTTCTCTAAAGGAAAGACCTTCACTTTAAGGGTTATAACGGTCTTGCTGTCTTCCTTTGTTAATTGTCTTTTTCTCGCATATGATAGCAATTATACTTACTTCCTGCAGGTAATATTGTTCCAAAATAATGCTTCAGAGGCGTGTTCAGCAGAACACGTCATTCCGAAACAATACTTTTATAACCAGAGACGGGTTGTGTAACTAATCAGAACAAAAGTTGGGACCCTTAGGGAATTGTTTGCATTAACTTTCAAGCATAATTTACTTTCATTGCTGCAGAAAGCTGCAGTGCTGACCCCATTACTTTTTCTCTGAAAGGGCCAATACTTTTTAAACAACTCTGAAATTTGCATTATTTTTCAGTTTTGAACCTAAACTTTTCTTTTTTTAACACTGTGCAGTTTTACTGCTTAGGTTTGTACCTGTTCAGGGTTATTCACTGGACTTGATCTGCTTAAATTTCAGTAAAACTGAAAAATGGGGTGTTCTAAAACGTTTTGACCGGTGGAGTATATAGATTAATATATATATATATAATATATATAATATAATATTATATATATGATATATATATATAGATGATATATATATGTACTATATGATATATATTAGTAATTCTCACCAAGGACCCAATATTTTTATATTATTTATTATAACATAATATCGTAATTGTATATATATATATATATATATATATATATATCTGTTTGTATATATCATATTATTATATAACTGTTTATATAAATAATATAATATATCACACAAAAACATACATGTATAAACGAAAATCACTGTCATTTATGGTGATGGCGGTCACTCTCACTCCCCCGCCCCCCCCCCTTCCTCACTCTTCCCCCTCTCACTCACCCTCCTCTCTGCTCCCCACTACCTCCTCCACTCTTCCACTCCCTCCCTATCTCCCCTATTCCCATCAGTGAAGTGACGGTTTGTACTGCCGGTAACAATATATTTATATATTACGATATTATATAGTATATTTATATATTTATTATAAATATATATATATATAATAAGTGTACATATATATATATACAATAATATGTTACGGCCACAGGGTAACCGAGTGTATATGAGGCGTTATAATTCCCCGTTTTTTTTCCTCGGGAAGAGCAGCATCAGAAGTGATGAAAATAATATATAAATCAATCGAAAAGAATCTAAGCAAATAAAATAATTCGAAATCAGGCACTGAGAGAAAAAGGAGACAAAAGATGCAGATTGCTTATCTCTATTCCTAACTTAACATTAAACACGAGACAGGGTACCAGCAGTATCATTCAGGGGGGAAGAAAATTCAGTTTCGCTCACCAAATAGTGTCGTCGTACATTCAAATAAAAACGTCCTGGAAGATGTGTGAGCATGCCGTTGTTCCATTCCAGCGGCCAGCCTTGCTGTGTACCCCCACTCTGCGAACAGGATTCGAATGCCAATCAAACATCACGCCTGACCCCCAGT
>CM068954.1:87022352-87040023 GCA_035128595.1 Eptatretus atami | reverse complement strand
CCAGCGGCAGCCTTGCTGTTACCACTCTAGCGAACAGGATTGAATGCCAATCAACATCACGCTGCACCCCCAGGAACCAGGGACGGCCCAAGAATCAGGTACGCCAAGAGCGAGGTCTCGAGCCGGAATCGACATACGGTCTGAGCTGCACCACCGCCAGGAGGCACGAGAGCCACAACCGACAGACAGTTGCCAGTTGTCAAGAATTACCGAGCGGAAACGTGAAGCGCTATAAAAACTCAACAACAATTATCACCTCAATGTTCACCCAGTATGGAAAAGAGCCTTGGATCCATAGAGTTGGCTGACGGTTCAGGTGTCAAGCATCGAGGAAAAAGGGTGGATGTCGGCCGTTGGTGAAAGAACGGGTGTCACATCTCGATGGAAAAACGGGGTGCGGAGCCTCCGATGGGCTAAGGCTATCTTCACGTGCATGAATGTGTCTGTGTCGTTAAAGAGAAAAAGAGCTTTCCATTAAGAAAGGATCTATTCTTTACCCTTCTCAATGATCACATTTAGAATTCCCACCAACAAAGGGATAGTCTTCTCCTGGACATGCATTAGGGGAAATAAACATCTGGAGGACCTGGATGTTTGTATGTATTCGTCAGATCCATTTTGAAATCCTAACATGATATATGTTTATACTGTATCTGTATACTGTATATATATATATATATATAATATTATATATATATATTATATATATAAGCCTGGTGTTGCCGCAGTCGTTATGGCAGTGACTTGGGATCCAAAAGGTCCTGAGTTTCCAGCCCCGTTGGGCCACCGACATTAATAACCAGGGAGGTTCGACTCAGCCTGTCATCCTTCCGAGGTCGGCGGAATGAGTACCAGTTTACTGGCCCGGTGTATGCCCCGCGTTATGAATAGGTATACCATATCCCTGTGTCGTAAGAGGCGACCAGGGTTGCCAGTCAGGAAGGGCATCCGCGTAAAACCTGTGCCAATCATTATATCTCTCCCTCCGGCAATGGACAAGGCATGCTCACACATTTCAGGACGTTTTTATTTGATGTACGACGACACTTATTTGGTGAGCGAAACTGAATTTCTCTCCCCCCTGAATGATCTGCTGGGTACCCTTGTCTCGTGTTTAATTGTTAAGTTAGGAATAGAGATAAGCATCTGCTCTTTGTCTCTTTTTCTCTCAGTGCCTGATTGATTATTTATTTGCTTACGATCTTTTGATTTTTTATATATTATTTTCATCATCTTCTGATCTGGCTCTTCCGAGGAAACAACGGGGATTAAACCCCTCATAATACACTCGGTTACCCTTGGCCGTAACAATATTTATGTATATATTATGTAATATATAATATATAATATATATTTATAATAAATATATATATACTATACTATAATATACGTAATGTTATATAAAATATTATTGTACCGGCAGTACAACCCGTCACTTCACTGATGGGAATAGGGGAGATAGGGAGGGAGTGGAGGATGGAGGAGTAGGGGGAGCGAGGGGAGGAGGTTGAGAGTTAGGAGGGGGAAGAGTGAGGAATGGGGGGGGGGCGTTGGAGGTGACGCCTCACCATATGACAGTGATTTTCGTTTATACATGTATGTTTTTGTGTGGATATATATTTATATATATTTATATACATAATATTATATATTACAAACAGATATATATATATATATATATATATATTATATACAATATACATATTATGTATATATATAATATATATACAATATTTGGGTCCTTGGTGAGATATACATATATATATATATATATATATATATATATATATATATAATAATATATATATATATTATATATATATATATATATATATATATATAATAATATATATACTCCACCGGTCAAAAGTTTTAGAACACCCCCATTTTCAGTTTTTACTGAAATTAAGCAGATCAAGTCCAGTGAATAACCTGAAAAGGTACAAACCTAAGCAGTAAACTGCCAGATGTTAAAAAAAGAAAAGTTTAGGTTACCAAAAACTGAAAATAATGCAAATTCAGATTGTTAAAAATTCCCTTTCAGGAAACAAGTAATGGGTTCGCAACTGCACTGTTCTGCAGCAAGAAAGTAAATTATGCCTTGAAAGTTAATGCAACAATTCCTACAGGGTCCCAACTTTTGTTATTAGTTACAAACCCTCTCTCTGTATAAAGATTGTTGGAATAGACTGTTGCTACACCTCTGAAGCATTATTTGGACAATATTACACTGCAGGATTAGAGTGAATCATAGACGAGAGAAAAAGACAATTAACAAAGGAAGCAGACAGACCGTTATAACCCTAAAGTGAATTCCATAGAAAATTGCAAAGAAGCCAAGATGTCAGTGAGTACATTCCCTTCCATCAAAAGGCACTGGAAACTGGGGGAAACTCTGACAGGAAGAGGTCTGGCAGACCCAAAGCCACAACACAATCAGAAGAAAAGGTTCTGAGAGTCAACAGCTTGCGTGGGTTAGGCGGCTCACAGGACAGCAGCTTCAAGCACAGCTTAACACTGGTTGAAGTAAGGAAGTCTCAATTTCAATGTGAAGAGAAGACTTTGAGCTGGAGGTTTGACAGGTCGAGTGGCAGTAAGAAAGCCATTGCTAAGACGGCAAAATAAGAAAATGAGGCTTGCCTGGGCCATGAAGCACCTCCAGTGGTCTACTGAAAACTGGAAGAAGGTCTTATGGACCGATGAATCAAAATTTGAAATCTTCGGTTCATCACGCAGGGTTTTTGTATGCCGTCAAGGAGGCGAAAGGATGGTTCCTCAGTGTGACACCAACTGCCAAACACGGAGGAGGAAGCATGATGATCTGGGGCTCTTTTGCTGGATCCAGAGTCAGCGACTTGCACCAGAGTGACTGGCACCCTGAACCGAAAGGGCCACCACAGCATTTTGCAGCGCACCCTCTGGTCTACGCCTAGTTGGTCAGGGGTTCATCCAACAGCAAGATAACGACCCAAAACAAACCTACAGGCGACGTCAGAACTACCTTAGAAGAAAAGAACAAGACTGTGGGCTTCAAATCATGGAATGGCCAGCACAGTCCTCCAGACTTATACCCCATCGAGCTGGTTTGGGATGAACTGGAAGAAGGGTGAAAGCCAAGCAACCGACAAGTGCAACACATTTGTGGGAACTTCTGCAACAGTGTTGGGAAGAACTTTCCAAACAATATTTGATTTCCATTGTGAAAGAATGCCACGAGTATGTTCGGCTGTTATTCTGCAAAAGGTGGCGACTTTGATGAGTCAAAAATTGAGATTAAATTTTGTTCAACAAAACGATTCCATGATTTTTTTTTTATCTGCAATTGTTTATTTGTTCTATGCTTTAATTTCAGAGTACATTGAAATATTAAACCTGCTTAATTCAGTAAAAACTGGAAAAACGGGGGTGTTCTTAAACTTTTGACCAGTAGAGTGTATATATATATATACACACACAGACACACAATACATGTTTAAACGAAAATCACCGTCAGTGAAGCCATCCGGGAAGCCGTGTGACTAGCTGCCTATTAATTACATACTTTTTGAAAATCAGTTGTCCCCTGACTTCACACATATACGTAGGTCTATTAATTGCGTACTATTGTAATGCACGTTTCGATGCTTTAGAATGCTGAGACCCCTTCGACCGTTGAAGACCCTTCAAGACCCCCAAGACCTTTAGAGCCCTGAATATCCAAAATACCCTGAGAACTCAAAAGCCCCAGATGACCTAAAAGTCACCAAGAACCCAAAAGACCCAAAAGATCCAGACGAGCCGAAAGACCCAAAAGTCACCGAGGACCTAAAAAGATTCTGAAAATCCAGAAGACCCAAAAGACCCAAAACACCAAAAAGTCCAGAGGACCCAAAACACCAAAAAGTCCCGAGCACCCACCCAAAACAGCCAAAAGTCCCTGAGGATGCAAAAGACCCAAAAGTCCCCAAGGACCCAGAAGTCGCAAAAGTCCCCAAGGACCCAAAAGACCGCAAAGACCCAAAAGTCACCAAGGACCCAAAACACCCAAACGTCACTGAGGACCCAAAGACCACGGAGACCCAAAAGTCCCGGAGGACTCAAAAGTCCCAAAAGACCCCGAATATGCAAACGTCACCAAGGACCCAAAAGTCCCTTTAGACCCCTTCGACCTTAACACCATTTAGACCCCCGTACACCTTTTCAAACAGATTAGACAGCTTAGACCCTTTACCATGTCGACCACTTGGACATTTTTATATTCCAAATAAATCTCAAATTTATATAGTATCACCAACATTACAAATCAATTTGGACAAAAGGTTGATTGGTGTAAATCATGCTAACACAGCAAATCTGTGATGTAAATCTCCGCAACGACGTGTGGAGAGGGGCGAGCGTAGCAAGCCGATCCACGCTAGTATTACATATACGTATACTGTATGTATATGCATATACGTACATATATCTATGTACAGTATATATATATATATATATATATATATATATATATATATGTATATATCAGTAACTTCGTAATGTTGAATTTGGATAAACAGCCTATCATGGAAGCCCCATAACCTACACATCTTCCCAGTGAGTAGGAGAATGGTGAATGATAATGGCCGGACAGATTCCTTTCATTGGTCTCAAGAGATCAGTGCATTGTGTAACACGGAGGCTACTTGGACATTGGTACGTCTGGACGATAAGCATTAGAATAGCCAGACACAGACATGGCTAGGCCAAGGGGCTTGGAAGTAATGGGTCGTCATCAGTCATGTGCTCAGGGCTTCATCTGGAAGCCGATTTCACACCCCCATAAGGACCTCGAGTTCACAATGGCCACCTTATGCTTAGCCCTCATTATCATATCACGACCTACAGTGATTAGAAACGAAAACTATCCTGAAATGTTCTGCACATTTTCTACCAGCCCTTAAAAATTATTGCATGGTTCAATATTACTTTGGAAACCATTTAATGTTACCTTTTAAACATGCAAACGATTATATTTTTCAATCAAGTGTGCATTCTTTTCAAAGAGGTGCATTTACATCGTTTCTGTGATCTCAGTCTTTTCAGAAGTAAAATATGCCAAAACATTGAAGCAAACATCAGAGAATGCAAACTAATCATTCTGACAATCACGTGACCCTTTATGATGTCACCGCTCAGTACAATCAAGAGGTCTGTCATCAACTTCGGTGTTGCGAAATCTGTGCACGTGAGGAGTATGGATTTTAGGGCAAGTATCTGAAACATGAGAAAAGAGTGTGGAATAAGGTTTCTGTGATTGAATAATGAAGCAATTAAAAGTCAAGGCTTTAGCCCCAGAGGTTACAGCCTCACATTTGTTGCATATGCATAATTCATAAGGCGACCATGTATGGGGTTATCTGAGCCAGAGGGGTAGTTGCTAACGGGTCTTTTACATCGGGCATCGTAGTGGAACCACCAGGAATGGTGTCACATTGTGGGAGTCAATTAATTCATAATGGAGTCCTTATTTTCCAGCAAACAGCTGGCGGCGATGTGCAGGCGTGAAGCGGAGGTGGCAGAAAGGGAAGGGGTGGGCAGGGTGGTGGTTTACGATGATTCTGTAATTGGTTCATACTACCGATGGTGTTCGGCACTAATTGGCAAGAAACTGCTCCAAGGAGCTGAGCTCATGTGTTCAGACATCCACGCATCTCTGTTTATTTTATCGATTCCTTTTATGTTGTCACAAGTTCATTGTTTTTTTGTTTTTTTTTAAACCGCTCCTCCTCTACCAAACTCGATTTATGTGAGCAAAAAGAAAATAAATAAGTAATTTAAAAAGGGCCAGTCATAAACTAACTAGTAAGACTCCTGTTGCGGACCTTGGCCCTCGGATGGATGTTAATCTGCCTGCATTATTTGGAGGATGTTAAAAAAATCCCACGGTGCCTTTCGTGAAGAGTAGGCGAGTTATCAGTAGCATTCTCGTCAAATTACAATGTGTTGCTCGAACTATGAAGCTCCAGTCCAACTTCAGGTCTGGCAAGCCGGTTCCTGGAAGACGAATCTAAAACCTTTCCTGGCCGACCCCACAATAAGGTGGATAACTGGGGCTATGAATTATTAAGTAGTTGTAATTTGTCAGAGGCCAAACTGAAGCTGTGTGTATGTTCTCTGTCATCCTCCTCTTCCCTTAGCATTAAGTTATTTCAATTGTGTACTCGAAGCAAAAGCAAAAACAATCATCAAACCATTACAGAATTGCACAAAAATCTCATTGGCGTTTTATTGACTAGCCTTGAAGTAGTGTGCAAAATGTTGGCTTCGTACGCCAAAGCACTTTCGAGTTATTGTCTGGACAAACACACTATCATGAAAGATGGACTCTTTGAAGTTAATTATCTAATTAGTTATTTCCTAATTGCATGTTTAGAATGGATGTCTTGTAAACCCCAATTAAATTTAAATCTGCCAAGACTGTTTAGCAGGGCCTTGTCCCCCCCTCTATCCCCAATGGATTATTATTTAACTGTTAAATATGCTTTATTTCCCATTTATTTATTTGATAAACTTGAGAGTTCATAGAACACCTTACCCCGCACGGCGCGCAGTCTTGAGAAACAAGGACATGGGCGGGGTCAACGAGTGACAAATTTGATTGGTCGTGATGATGTAAAATGCCGTAATATTTTATCCGAGTATTGTTAAACGGAAGGGTTTTGAAAGTGTCAAAAATGCAATTTGTGTTCTTCAATGGTCAAGTATATAATTAAATTGAAATGAAATAAAGATGTTGAAAGAGAAACCCAAACACTCAGACCACTTCGACACCAATATATCCCTTGATATCCTACAAAATAGATCTGGTGTGTCTTTTTCTGATTTCCGACTTATAAAGTACGTAATTTTGCAATTAAAAGACGAAGTCTTATTCTTCTTCGTGATTACGCATGGCGTTTCACCATGAAGGCGAGCGCCACTTCTGTATTGTTTAAGGGTTACATGGTGGTACAATTTAACTCAAATGGCAAATAATATTTTTTATTTCTACAAATATGCCGAGTCAATACGTGCTTGGCGATTGTCGTAATACAAATCGAGATGGTTTCATGCTACATCAACAGCCAAAACACCCGAGGTTTGTCAGAAATTGGACCTGAGTCTGGATTGGGCCTACAAAATGTTCGCTTTTGTACACAGAACGTGTTACAGAGCACTGTTATGAAACAACAGAGATGGCTAGATCTTATGGTTAACCGCCACGATTGAGAGAGGATGCCATCCCAACGATGTGAACGGTGAATCAAACGCCTGTTGCCATTGCCCAGCAGTTACCACAAGAGCACCTGAAAATAATCTATTATCAACACAAATTTCTACAAGTCAAATGAACCACCATCTATTTATAGTTGAGAGAAAGTAAGTATGTAGCATCATTATCTACTCCTCCAAGAGGATTTCACCTTGGATGCGAAAACTTTCAGAGTGCACCCACCCCCAAAATCCCCCTTCACACATCACCTCACAATATCCACCACCATCCCACACCACCCCTCCACAATCCCCATCCACTGAGGAGGAACATCGACAGCTCACAGACATGACGGTGGGATACGACACAGCCACAAATGGCATCCAGGAAAAGTATGAAACAGGACGATCCCGTAACATACAAGATATCTGGTCAGCTTGCGATGGTGGGACAAAGCATCCGTCACCCATTTTATCCGTGATGTCCGAGTATGCTGGGCAGTACCTGTGCTGTCGGGCAATGATGGATATTTCAGCTCGAGTAATATATAAATCTAATTATCAATTAATACAAAATCCCTCCCCTATAAACAGCTAATTGAATGGAAAATCAAACCATACTAAGCTGAAGTGATCATGTGACCAGCGTTTTCATCTTCACGAACACTTCCGCCTTCTTCCTCTGAATCACTCGCACAAGTCTCAAAATGATTTGGCTCCACAATCGCCCCAAAAGCGTTTCCATCACTAATTTTGTCTCCAACAGTTTCTTCAAAATCCCAAAGATCACTTTCAACATTCTGAGAACGGTCAGTGTTGCCAATGACGATGTAATCGGTATCAGAATCCAAGCTCGACCTGCACTGTTTCTCTATGTAAACCACTGTTTGGATCAAGGTGAGTTCATCGTGTGAAGTCACTGGCGAAATAGAACATTGACACTCGAGGGCTTTTTTCGACACTGTGATTGGCAAGAAAATTTCAAAAAATATTTTCTCTTCAAATTACACCTTGATGAATGAATTTCAATGGATTTCAGGAAAAAAAAAATTTGCGTTTGGGTTCCCCTTTAAAGGTTGTAGAAAAAAAATTAGGACATTTACTGCCATTGATGCAGTATCTTTTACACCACCATATTTAACAAATTACATTAGTTTGTTCTACTTATGAGCCTGGTATGACTCAGTGGTTAAGATGGTGGCTTAGATGGTGGCTTAGGATCCTTGGGGTCCTGAGTTCGAGCCCCACTGGCCGCTGAGTTAGCATCAGGGAGGTTGACTCAGCCTGTCATCCTTCTGAAGATCAGCGAAATGAGCACCAGTATCCTGGTAATTATCCCTGCAGGGTTGAAGGCGACTAAAGGGTTGACGTCAGGAAGCGCATCCGGCTGTAAAAAACATTGCCACAAGAAGGGGTACCATGATTGGAGCACACAAAAAGCTGACCCCTGCTCAGGGATCAAGGCTTTGAAATGGTATGATGATTAGTTTGTCCTACTTGTTGTTTGTGTCCTTTATCATATCCTTAAAAACAGGAAGTTTCCTGTTTGGAATGATTTAAAATTTTGTTTGACTGCCAGCGAGGCAGGCAAAGTAAAAAAAACAACAACATTATTTAACTCCTCCATACACCTATGCAATCAAGAAAATTCATAGCCCTTATGTTTTCACCCCTGTTTAACTCTGTCAGTTTGTCTGTGAGCAGGATATTTCAAAAAGTTATGGATGGATTCGGACAAAACTTGGCGCGCAGGCTAGTTGTGTGATATGGCCAAACTGATTCGATTTTGGTGTAGATCCAGATCCAGAACCAGATTAAAAGGAGAAATTTTAAAAAGTTTTTAAAATTGATTATTCACCATTGAGAGATGGGGGCTAAAATGATGTGTAGCTTCATATCTCAAAACGTTGTGGATGAGTTATAACAAAACTTGGTGGATGACATGGGTAGGTGAGAAGAAGAAGCCGATTAGGTTTTGGTTCAGGTCTTAATAGAGATCCGGGCTATCAGTGGGATACAAAATATAAACTGTTCAGCCTAGCGAAGGAATGTGCTTTATCGATCGCTGTTCTAGTTTTTCTCTGTAACAGTTATTAGTCCCCGACCAGTTTCACTGGAAGGGACTATCGGTTTGCTCTCCATCTGTCCATCTGTCCATCCGTCCTGTGGTTTTTCAGACTTTTTTTCCCCATACCCTTTAACATATTCACCTGAAACTTGGCACGTGGGTTTATTATGATAAGATACAGAAGAAGTTCCAATTTCAGGGCATTTCGTCAAATTTTCACATAGTTATTCCCTTTATGGACTTAGTAATCATCACATCGGTTGGGGACATGTATTGCAAAGCAATTCTCGCTCTTGTTATTCCTGTTCGTTGCTGGGTTCGATCACTTGCTTTGTGAGCGAGTAAATTGCCAGTGGGCACGCGTGAGTTAGGTTCTCGCGGCGTGCGCGAGCAAATTGAAGATCTGAACGTTTTTCCTGAGCCGCCATTGGTGCTTTGTCATTTAAATGAAAGCCTGATCCACTCTGGTGTCTTGGGAGTTCATCTCCAGTAATCTCTCGTCGCCCGTTCGGGAGACCGAGCTCGTTACATTACAAACAGACAACTATTAAGTAACATAGCAAGACTTCCCTTTGGAGTACTTTAACTTTAAATAAAGTGCACTGCAACACATTACAATACCTGATTGTAGCGGTGACTACGTTGTTATAATTTCAAACAATATCTCATGTCGTTAAGCTAACCTGCAGCCTCCAGCACAGTACATCCATCCTTCAAGCCACCTGCCATTGGTCGTTATGTCCTAGTAAACAGTTGCATCAGCAAATATGCATCAGGTCCCTTTGCCATCAAAGTATCAATCAATGACAACGACAGATCAACAAAGATTGCTCGCACAGTCGAAGCGGCCTGTACAATCACTAATTATAATTATTGGATCGTGAAGACCCAAATTAAAAATCGTCTGCAGGGAAATCCCGAAATAATTTAATCTCCTTGAAAAACTCGTCCTGGGGGTGAACCATTGTTCTGCTGATCCGGTGAGGGCCCAAAGGTTTTCGTGGCATCCTAAGGCGATAAATGATTCATTCACAGTTGGAAAGAATATGGTTCTTCATTTTGGGCGAGAGCACATGACTCCGTGAGCCTGATCCACCGCACCTCAAAATAGCAAAAAATGTGATGTGGCCTCTGAAGAAGCTGTGCCAAAAAATGTACGAACAAAAGGACCATGGTGGTGGCCTAGGTCACGGATTTTCAAGAAACAGAATTGCATGCCAGAATCGCTGGTGGAGACCTCACTGCTATTGATGCTATTGATGCTACTCCACCTTATGCCTGGTGTTGGTTTAAACGTTAGGGTGGTGGCCTAGGGACCCAATAGATCTTGAGTTCAATTCCACTTGGCTGTTGAATTAATACCAGCTGGGGTTGATTCTGCTTGTCATCCTTCTGTGGTGGGCAAAATGAGTGCCAGCTTGCTGGTATCCAGTGTTGGAGTGGTGACCTGTCCAGGATTGTACTCAATATCCGAGGAGACTGCTTAGGTCGCACCAATGCTCTGCACAGAGTATGGTCTCAATGGATGGATGGATGGATGCCACCTTAGATTTCATTTACCCTGCTTTGGTTGGTTTCCCATTTCCTCTTATTTTTAATTAATTGGGGAATTCAACTAATGATGAATGCTGATGGGAAAAAATGACAGATGCCCTGCTGTTGCACAGTAATTACATAGTTATTAATTTGCTGCGCACATTTTTAATGAAATATCCACCTCAGTGTCTTCTGGCCTGTTAGATAATTGGGGTGTCAAGTTGGCATTTAGCCTTCTGGATATATCTGCCACCTCATCCGGTCTCTGAGTAGAGTGAGGATTCAGAATTTGGTCACATGGTTCCAGCACACAATGACCTAGTTTTTGTAAGGTAATGGAGGATCTTTGAGGTCTACATGCTACTGGAGGATAGGTGGATGGCTTTATGCTACTCCTGATAGGATAACTTTTTCTCTGTCTGCAAAGCATTGGGGTGAAAGGTAAATCTGCTACCTCTGTGTCATACACTGCCATTATAAAGGCATAAATAGCACATCAGGTACAAATTTTGTGACACAGACTGTTTTCCATTGTTGAGTTTAAAAAACACAGAGAAACTCAGAATCATAAATACTGAAAATCGAGGTGGGAGGGGAAAGGGAGGGGGTGGGGTTGAACCTGAATCAAAAAATTTTCTGTTGCACACTTATTACCTCCACCACCGAAGGTGAAAAGAGGTTATGTTCTCACCTGTCTGTCTGTTGGTCTGTCTGTGAGCAGGATATCTCAAAAGGTTATGGACAGATTGGGTGTATGACAAGGACCAATTGATTCGGTTTTGGTGAAGATGTGGATTCGGATGGGACACAATTTTTGTTTTTTTAACTGATTGCAAAAAGGAGATGCAGCATAGTACGATGCTGTATTTCACAAAGCTGTGTGTGGATTATGACAAAACTAGATGGACGAGATGGACAGGTGACAAGAACAAGCCAATTAGGTTTTGGTTCAGGTCAGAATCCAGATCCGGCCCATCAGTGGAACCATACAAAACGTAAACTGTTCAGCCTGGCGGAGGTATGCGCTCTACCACAAGCCGTTGTAGTTTCAAAAGTTATAGACAGGATCCTGATCAACGGTGTGAGGTTATGAAATCTGTGATGTTGTGTTGTGTTAAATCAACACATTATGACTACAAACCAAGAAACTTACCACGTGAGATGTTCATGTTTTATTGTCACCCGTGCACGTCTTCATGAACCACACAGCCACACTGGCAGGGTTAGGGAATCCATCCAAACTGCTTACGTAACATCTAATGGGCTTGAACTTAGGCTTCCTGTTGATTGTACATACATTTATCATTGCTTTCTGTTTCAAAACATGATAAATGTTCCTTTTTGTTTTGTGGAAAGAACGATATTTTTCATCAACTCATCACAATAGTGTTGTCAATTTTTCTTATATTCTCCATACGAGCTTTAGTGGGGCAACTTAGCATAACGATTGTGCATTTTGTGAGGAAAGCACCAAATTTGGCACACTAGTAGCCTAACATATTATGAACAGATTTGGATATTGAGCCATCTCAAATTCAGCCGCTGATGGCAGCCATTTTCCACTGCCATCAAAAATTTTGAGATGGCCCAATATCCAAATCTGTTCCTAATATGATAGGCTACTAGTGTGCCAAATTTGGTGCTTTCCTCACAAAATGCACAATTGTTATGCTATATTTAGCTAAGTTGCCCCACTACTTGTTTGCTCGATGAAGTACTGCCAATGCTTATGGTGTTAATATCACAGCATCAAAGTTTCAGAATCAGAGTGGTAACGTCACGGTGTTAATGTTACATTATCAACCGGTGCCAGCATCTCAAGTGTAAACATCTCAAAGTCAGTGTGACAATGTCAGCATCACAGTACAGAAGTCCGGCATGGCGGTGCCAGCATTTGCTTTGGAGCAATGTGTATATACATATATATATATATATGATTGGCGTTTCGGTATGCAATTCTGATAATGCAGTGGCCTTCATTCAATCCCAACTTTCCTCCCATGGGTTCCCCAAGCATTACTGTTACAGAAAAAAAGAAAAAAATCTGTTTCGTTCTGCACTGTGACAACTCCTGCGATGTTTGACAGCTTGATAGCAAAGCCATAACAAATGAGCTAAGAGTCTCATTGTCAAGCTAAAAGGAATGCAGATGGTCTTTAAAGAGCAGGGTCATTAACACCGCAGCTGGACCACGGATATGCATGAACAGAGAATGAATCACCGTTGAAGTTTCCCTTTATTTTTCTTCATCTGCCACTTGATGCTCTGGCACTTCTTGTGTGATTAATAATTGTTTTATCCTGGGTGTGTATTTTTCTTCCTCGTTAGAAACAATACCTTGATAGACTGTGCAAAGGTGAGAGCAAACATCTGTTCATCTGCTTCTGTTTCAAGGGGACGTTGGAAAGGTAGGCCAAAGCTGGAGACAGACTGTATTGCAGGGTTCCGTGAGCAAAGGTTGTCAAATTACAGAGCTTTTCACCCGTTTCCATATTGTGCGTTGTCCTTGCGACATGCCTACCCACAGATGTTCAGCAATACCATGGGGTTGCAAAACCCAAGCGGCAGATCAGAAGCAATGCAAAGGCTAAATTGCTGATGATAAAGGGAAATACATAAGACGGACATTAGTGTGGAGGGGACGCCACGTGACAAAAAGGGAGAGGCAGTGGCTTGGTGTGGTGGATAAATCACAGGACCCAGCTCAAGAGACAGACAAGCCGTGATGTGAAAAAAAAATGTAGATGCTGGTGGACTTTGCCGACCATTCATCATGTGTGCCTGGCGGCTATATAGAGTGAATGGGCAACCAAGCATGCCGCACATCTGTGCAAGTATATTCGTCTGCAAAGCAAACACCTGCAACCTTTGGTCTCCATTTGGCCTTTACACATTCACAAGCACCACATACATCATATTCTGATGATGATTTTAAAAAAAACACCAGTTTTTGTGTTTTCTTAAAAAAAATTATTCATTTTGTTTTGGCCAAAAATAATAATGGGAATAATAATTAAAATAAAAAATGTTTTGCATCACATCCTTGTGCTCTCTCTCTCTCTCTCTCTCTGGATATTGGCCTGTGCTTATGCCACGTAGAGATCTCTATTTTTCTTTCTATCCCTCTGCAAGACTAATGCATGAAAATGGTGAGCTGTCACACTTACCCTCAAGGGTTGTCTTTGGAGAGATATCTTAGGATTGGTGAATTCGGTTTGGTTGGGGTTTTCCTTCCCCATCTGGTTCATCTTTCTGGTTCTAACATCTGCTTCTCACAGCTCAGTCAATCCAATCTGTGGGCTAGCAGGATGGCCTCGAGGTATGTATGCTCACCTCTAAGCTGTCTCGCCTGGATTTGAATATTTGCCCAGCTATAAACTGTCATTTCGGTGTTTCACGATTCATCAGTGTGAGTGTGTGTGTGCCGTTCCTCTGATGGACGTTGAACTCGGTGCCCCGTCTGCCAGAATTAGTTGGTGGATGTTAAATATCTCATGATGGCCTTCTCGAAAAGTAGGCGAGCTATCGCTGACACCAAGGCCAAATTCCAAATTCCTCCCCTAACCTGCAGAAGGCATTGCATCGATGGCACAGCAGTGTCCTCAGCCAATGACGCTATCCCACAGCCTTGTGCTGCATATGAAAGAAGAATAATACAATCTGTTAGAGATGATGTCAATAATGAGGCATTCTTCTTCCCTTTGCTTCCTGTTACCATAAAACATTGGCTATCACATCGATGTCAACATAGAAACATTGGCTTATTATATCCTCATGCATTTTTGGCCTGAGGGTCAGAGTACATGTGTTTTGCTTTGGCTACAACAGCAGCCGAATTGTATACCACCACAATTTGGTATTCACACAGTTCAGAATATTCTACACTTCTCCAACACCATCAAGCCAGGTGAGCAACCCTCATTGAATAAGCAGTGTGGAAAAGCATTCTGGGAATAGAACCAGGCATACCTGAAAATGAGGTGTCAACCTGATGAAGCCACAATACAGGACTACAAGCATTTTAAACAGCAAAAGCAGCATACTTTAGATAGAGCTTTAAGCGATCCCATAACCAACAAAATAGATTAAACCTCTGGAATGTTGGCCAATGGTGTCATGAATGGTGGCAGACAATTACGCAACTAACAGGAGGTGGCAGCTCAATAAGATACCCACCCTCAATGAAAGTGGAGCCCTG
This sequence comes from Eptatretus atami, assembly GCA_035128595.1. Classification (NCBI taxonomy): domain Eukaryota; kingdom Metazoa; phylum Chordata; class Myxini; order Myxiniformes; family Myxinidae; genus Eptatretus; species Eptatretus atami. The sequence goes on along the minus strand of CM068954.1, from coordinate 87,025,012 downwards.
CACGTGAGTGCAAAAGACAAGAGTGAAGTGTTTGCAGCGATCTGCAGGATGAAGTGTTGTGTGGATGATCCTCCACAGCCTCCTTCTGAGGTCCCCACCATCACAAATACCAATGTTCAGCCAATTTTATTAACGCCACATGATATCAAGAAACAGCTGAGTATACTGGATACAGCAAAGGCTATGGGCCCGAATATCCCTGTGGCAGTGCTGAAGACTTGTACTTCATAACTACCTGCACCCTCGGCTATATATTCCCATCGAGCTACAATACTGCCATCTACCAAGCAATGTTTCAAATTGCTCAGGTTTGTCCTGTGCACAAAAGTAAGCCAAATCCAATGTGGCCAATCATCAGTAAAGTGATGGACGGAGTCATTAACAGTGCTCCCTGACCGATGTTCAGTTTGGGTTCCACTATGAGCACTCAGATCCAGACCTCATTGCAGCGTCAGTACAAACATGGACGCAAGAGCTGAATTCTAGAGACGTTGATTGATCGCCTTTGATATCAATGCGGTATTTGATCGAGTGCAGCACCAAGGAGCCCCAGTAAAAAAATCACCAGTGGGAATTATGGGGCAAACTCTGCAGTGACTGAAATCGCACCTGGCACAAAGGAAGATGGTGGTTGTTGTTGTTGGCCAATCATTTCAGCCCCAGGATATCACAGGATGAATTCCTCAGGGCAGTGTCCGAGGCCCAACTTAATTCCAGCCGCTTTATCAATAAAAGCTTGATCCTAGGCCTAACTATTTTTTAGCTGCTCCATCAAAAAGGTCAGATGTGGGGCTGTTTGCTGATGATTGCTTGTTCATTCCAACAAGAAGTCTTGACTGGGAGAGTGTTGAAAACAGGGTGAATGAGATTTATATGATCTGTCCTGTGGAATAAAAGAGAAAGAAAGAATGTCAAAAAAAAATTTAAACAAATAATATAAAGCAAAACCATTTCTCAGTCGACTTGATGAGAGGCACAATAGTACAACAAAGTAGGAATGAATCGTGACAAAAATTGAATAGAGCTTTACAATACAGTACATGCTCTCTTTTAATCAGACCACACTCAGCAACTGTGTAATTCAGGTCGGTTTCCAAGCCCCATGTGCTTCACTTCCGCGTCCTTGGAAGCATGAGTGGCAAAGCTCAGCAAGTGTTTGAGATAGACAGACATCAAAGCAAGAGGGCGGGGGGGCAGAACTTAAGCTGACTAATAAATTACAACTTACTCTTTTCTCTTGGCGCCGAGCCTTGCATCGCCCAGCTCTGTTATCCACAGGGTATGTGTCCAAGGTGCAGCGTGGCCAAGAAAGTCTTCTTTCCACCCAAGCAGTGGCCCAGCCCTGATTAATGCTTTCCGCTTCCTCGTTTGTAATGCCTTTTCACCATCAAAAAGAGAGTTCAGAGCTTTGAGCAGCACTGCTATTATTGGTAGACCCATGCAGAGGTTTTCCAATATTATGAAGCAGGTGGAACAGCTGAAGAAAGCTTTAAAAATAATGAAAAGGTAAAGGATGCAGAAAAAGGCTGAACTTGAAGACCTCTGTGAAACTAGAATTCGAGCCAGATTTGCAGGGGAGAGAAAGTTTCCTTTGGGGTCATCGATATATTGTGTAAAAGTAGTGGGAAGGAATTATAAAATTGGGAAAAAATAATTAGGGTTAGAGATAAGGGTAAAAAGAGAGTTGCATTGGTAGAGTTGGAAGGGGTAAGGGAATGTAAATTATGAAGAGGGAAGAGGAAAGGTTCCTTGTCTATACTGTATTTAAAGTTAATTCCATGGGTAACGGTTTGGAATATATATATACTGTATACTATATATGTACGTACACACACACACACCACACACACACACACACACACACAACACACACACCACACACACACGAGCAAATACAACCCATCATTTCGCTGATGGGAGTATTGGGGGGAGGGGATAAGAGGGAAGGGACAGGAAGGGAGGGGGGTAAGGTGAGGAGAGGAAGAGAGGCGGGAGGGAGGAAGGAGGGGGGAGCAATGAGGGGTGGGGAGTGAGGAGGGAGGCGGGAGTAAGGAGGGGTGCGAAATGTAAAGGCAGCATGAAGGGGGAGCAAGGGAAGGCAGCATGAGGGTAGGGCATGGAGGGCAAGGAAGGCAGTGTGAGGGGAGGGTCCGTCTGGACATAACCACCGTTTGGACACGTCGGAGATAACACCATCCAGATACGTTAAGGGAAGGCAGCTTGAGGAAGGGCAGGTTAAGGCAGTGTGAGGGGAGGCAGGGAGGTAGGGAAGGCAATGTGAGGGAGGGTCCGTCTGGACATAACACCGTTTGGACACGTCCGGAGATAACACCATCCAGATACGTTAAGGGAAGGCAGCTTGAGGGAAGGGCAGGTTAAGGCAGTGTGAGGGGAGGGTCCGTCCAGACATAACCCTGTCATACACGTCCAGAGGTGATGACCGTCTGGACGACGTGTAATCAAAGGGGGGAGAGGGGAAGAAAAAGAGGGTGGAGAAGCGAGGAGGTAGCGAGACTGAGCAGGGGTGTAGGAGCGAGGAAAATGGGGGAAAGGGGGGGGGGAAGCAGTTAACAATGCATAAATAAAACATATAACAAATAAATACATTAAAATGAATTATTTTATAATAAGTGTTACCATGATTGGGGTTGGATACAGTA
>CM068954.1:87005035-87022342 GCA_035128595.1 Eptatretus atami | reverse complement strand
GTGGCAGGCTTATTCAGGTGTGGCAGGCTGTCCAGTGGAGGTTGAGGCACAGAAGATGAAATGGAGGCCGATTCACGTGGGAATTTTTTTGAAGAACTTCCTAATGGAGACTTGAGTGGCTGCCTATATTTTCTGTTTGTAGACCTTGTAACATTTCGGGACATTCTTCATCTCCCTCCGCACCTTGTCACTTCTCATACAGTTGGGAACGTGGTCAGCACCAACGACTCGCTCAGAATGTCAGAGCACGAACGACTCGCTCAGAATGAATGACGGAGCAGGAATGACTCGCTCAGAAATAATGATGGAGCAGGAACCATTCGCTCAGAATGACGTGGCACAGCAAAAGCATCCACAGTGAGTAAATGATTTTCTCAGAATGACGTAACGCGGTTGTTGTTGTTTGCATTGAATTAAATCTACGCTGTAGCGAAAACGCGTTTTCAGAACATGCATTATACGAGGGTCACCTGCATACCCATATATGTACCTCTACCTTGTAGCAACTGCAGTTTGTACATCCCGATTGCGACACGAACTCCACCGCCGTCGACTGTTGGGCACTCAACAAGCAGCTTAAGCACTCAAGCAAGCACTCCATTAAAAAGTTGATAAGGACTGCTGCCATGGCAAGTGATAGCTGTGTCCGAATGTCCAAAATATGTCCGAATTTAAAAAATGAAAACTTTTTTCGGAGTAGGAGAGGAGATTGGGACCATACTCTGTGCAGAGCGTGGGTGCTGCTTAAGCAGTCTCCTTGGCTATTGGGCACAAACCTGGACAGGTCACCACTCCAACACAGTATACCAGCATGCTGGCATTCATTTTGCCAACCTTCGAAGGAAGACAGGCCGAGTTAACCCCACCTGGTATTAATTCATCCAAAAGCAGGATCCAAAGCACACCACCATAACTATGAAGCCAACACCAGGCATAGGATCTGCTGCAAAGTTTTTGGGAGTAGGATCTGCTACTAAGTTCAATTGTGGAGCTTACATTTTGGAATTTGGCTGAGTTTAAGAGATTCCCGAGGTTACAGCATGTGCGGAAATGAAATAAAGCCATGAACACTGGTGACTCTGAGCGTTTATAAGCATTGCAATGTATCCAGAGATTCGTAGCTATGATGAACAGGCATTCGATAATATGAGTGAGGAAAGTGGAAAAAAAAAATTACCGTTAAGAAATCGTTGCGGCCTGTTCCAAGTCAAGGCATGGTTGAGCAGGCCATAAAAACATGGTGGCTTCAGCCCCCAGCAAGGTAACCCAGGATATGCCTCAAGACCCCAGAGAGTGAGGTGGCCGAAGATGGCATCTCATAAAGGATATAATTAAATAAGGCCGTTAATTATCTTCAAAAGGAGTGTTTTAATGAACCCAAGCACAGAATTTTCTCTCATGCACTTCCTTGGAGTTCCCTTAGTTTGCATGTAAAGTTTCAGGCTGCGAGGTTTCATGGTTTTGAAGTTAGGGAGGAGAGACACACACACACTTATTGATATGTATGTATGTATCTTCTATATATGTATAAAAACGAAAATCACAGTGAGACAGTAAGGCGGTGAAGCTGTCAGTTAGTCAGTCTGTGAAAACTATATTCCGACATTAATCAACTCCTGTTTGAACATTAATTCCCCATGACCTTGAAGACCCCAAAGACACAAAAGTCCCCAAGGACCCAAAAGAACCTGAAGACCCAAAGGACCCTGAAGACCCAAAAGACCCCAAAGACCAAAAGTCACTGAAGACCCAAAAATACCATGAAGACCCTGAAGACCACAAAGACCCAAACATCCCTGAAGACCAAATTTGGGTTGAGTCACTTCATAAATTTCAGTCCTTGGTAACTTTTGGGTCTTCTGGGTCATTTGGGTCCTTTTATCTCCAGGGGGTGTCTTTTGGGTCTTTGGGAACTTTTGCGTCTTTTGGGTTCTTGGCGTCTTTTGGGTCCTTGGCATTTTTGGGGTCCTCGGGGTTTTTTTGGTTTCTCAGGGTCCGATGAATCTTTTGAGTCCCAGGGTCTTTTGGGTCCTCTGGGCCTTTTGGGTCTTGGGGGTCTTAAATGGCCTTCAAAGGTCAAAGGGGTCTCAGCAGTTTATAGGGTCAAAAGGTTCATTCCAATAGTACATAATAAATTAATTATTGATGTAGGTAATTAATAGACACAAAAAGTATGCTCACAACACACAACACACACACACACACACACACACACACACACACACACACCACATACACCTCATCATTTTCATAGATATAACTGAGTACGTGCAAGCTTTTAGATTAAAAAAAATATTTTTTTGGGGTCGTTATTTGATACCCACGCTCATCCCATTCGAATCCTCTGTCTGCTCCTTATTTTAACATCAAGTTCAAACATTATGTTATCCGTCTCTATGGATTGTTTGGTAACTGATTTTAAAAAAACCGAGGAAGCAGGTTTTCCTGGCTGTTGTAAGTGTAACAATTTACAACGTAGCAATTTGCATTCGGAGGATTTCCTGTGATAAAATGTTATCAAGGATGGTGGATCTGACACCGGCTCAATCGCTGGATTCCCACGTAAATATCGCAGTTGGCTCTGTTTAGCTTTGCTGAGAGTTTTCGATGGACAAGTCATTACTCCATCATTGGGATATGCTTCAACCCTCATAGAAAGACCATAGTGAAAGAAAATTAAATAAAGCAACAAAATTCGACCCCTGCGACACCAACGGGACACTCAGCACTTTCATTGAAGAAAAGTTTTGATGAATGACGTCGATTCACTCAAAATGAAGTTGTTTGCACGTGGCAATTTCCTTTTTTTATTTTCTGTGTTTAAACTCCATCCATCTGTAGCACCGTGTTTTGAAAAACAAAATTGGGCAAATATGCTTGGGCTCAGAGGAATTAATCTAAAGGTTTTTTTTCCCTTCATATTACCGTTCTTTATTTGTCGTGTAAATATTTGTATTAATGCTCATGTTCCATCTTTGCACTCTTGTCTCATTCTGGGTGGTCTGCAGATGGAAAGCACTGATTACATAATTACTTGAGTCCCTCGTGCGTATCAATCAGCAATTGCATTTCAATATTATTGTAAAAAAAATTACATTATATAATAGAAGGACTTGGACTGAGAGCAAATGTAGAGACTTATAGCGTCAGGCAAAGGTGGCAAGAGGGAAGAGGAAATGATTTCTATTATTTGGACGTCGACTCAAAATAGGTGTTGGAAAATGTAAGAGGAAAACATGAACAAGCTCTTCATATTTGATTGCAGGTGCAAATGCACTTCATGTATGTTATCATCTATAATATTGCACCAAAAATTGTGGACCTAGATTTAAACCTTGAGCAGTGGAATTAAAAGACAGAAGATTTTTTAATTACATATTTTTCTTGACAGGATTAAAGCTCCTGGAAGAGCAAGCTGTTAGCAGTGGATGACTGGCAGTAAGACGGCTAGAATAGTTGTACGAGAGAGAGAGAGAGAGAGAGAGAAGAGAGAGAAGAGAGAGAGAGAGAGAGAGAGAGAGAGAGAGAAGATAGATAGGAAAGCATAGACAGGCAAGACAGTCGGTTAGGTGGGGTCAATAGGGGTAGAACAGATTGTGGGTAGTCGGTAGAGAATGACATGACATGGTTGGTAGTGCCTCGCTTAAAGCACTGGAGGGGGGAGTGGGATAGAACAGCTTCGGGAAGGTCGTTCCACTAGTGAAAAAAGGGAGGAAGAAAAGAGGAGGTGTGTCGTCAGCATAGGTTTTGAATACTCTGCAAACTTTTGAGCAGATTAGGAAACATGCAAATTATGGATGCAAAATGGTGAATTATTAAAAACTCTCTCACCTTTCCATCTTCATATATCCATTTCCTTACGGCTTACCCTCTCTTTATTTCTTCATACTTCCAACATCCTCTTTTTTTTCATATTCTCGCATTCTTGAGCTGTCATCCCAAGGCAGGGTACTTGGACTGAGCACTTCATCACCTACTAATGATGTCGCCCTTCATTGCTTGGTGTAGCATTTTTTTCATGATAATAAACAAAAATTTAACCAATTCTATGTATTATTAGAGAAAAACAAACAAAATCGACTGATAATAAAAAAATATTGTATTTACATAAAAAGTTGCACATCGTCTTGGACCACCCTGTTGTGACCACCAGAGGCCTATGTTAAATTTCGCACTCCAAGCAGCCTTAAGCACAGTAAAACAAAGTTGTCTGATTCAATCATTTAAATTTTGGCTCTAATTTAACCACAAGTTTTTGTTTAACCTTGAATGTGCATTATATCCAAGTTAGAGATGATTAATCCTTTGTTTTTTTACTTGGTGTCATCTATTCAGACTGTACTTCTGTGTGTCTGGGTGTTAATGTTAATTGGTATCCTGGTCATTTACATATAAACAAAATTATAATAATTCGATAGGTTAACTTTTACTATATATGAACCATTACCAACGTTATTTCTTCATTTATATATTGTTGTGGAAATGGCCTAAGTGGGGTAAAACTGTTTATTATAACACTAGTTATTTCTTAGTATTTGTTTAGTATAAGTGTGATGTACGGCTCCAGTAATTGACGTGTGTTGCTTATGTAATAGAAAGAAGTGTATCCTTTCCATCATGTCTGTTTCTACACCCAGCGTTGTTAGTTGTTTTTTTCCCCCGAATCTGTCTTTTATGTTATTTCTGGGGAGGCCAGCGAGATTGATCAAAATGCCATGTAGCAGGTAACAGGAAGGCTGGTTCCGCCTCAGGCGGATCGGAATGCCATGTAGGAGGGTCCATGAAGAGGAAGCTCCACCTCCAATGGCCACGGTAATGAAAGTCGGTGCCATGGGTGTACGTACACAGCAGTCGTTCGGAGGAGTCCTGATGTGCCGTGGCAGTGCAGTCCTGGGGTATCCTGGTTCAGCATCACTAAAAGAGAAAGAACAGCAAGGGAAAGGCAGACTGCCGATGAATGGGAGCACAAGGGATCTCCCGGGATGACCCAAAAAGGCTGCGTGCCAACGCTTCCCTCAGCTGGACAAGTCCCCCCACCCTCACCGGCTCTGCCAGAAGACAGCAGTGGCCCAGAACCTGCTGCACTTGGAAAAGCCAACATGACTCATCCGAGCCCTCCCAAGGGCAGACTGAGTGCATCTTCTGTCCTGTCTTGTTCCCCACTGTCTCGTTACCTTAGAATGCTTGCTGGCCCTAAGTTAGTTAACACCATTCCGTTCATTCGCTCAGTTTGTTTGTGGGCGCATACCAGTTAGTTGGGCTTCGGGAATTGTTGTTGGATTAATATTTTTTTGGACTTTGGTTCCTTTTGTTTCCTCCCCATGACCATTGTGCTTTCATTAAACCTGACTTGGTCTCTAGACCATGGGCCGCCAGGCAAAAAGTCATCTTGTTACCCTCGCTGAAGGAGAGAGTATTGCATTTGGGCCCGTTTATCTGTTTGTTTGTTCGCACAGAACTTTAGTGTTTTTCTCTGCAACCACCTTGTCAGATTGAGACGAAATTTTCACCATCAGAGCGACTACTCATGTAGAATGTTTTATTGATAATTATGTTGTCATAGGTTATGTGGTGTGGCAGCCATCTTGGAAGAACGGAAAAACTTTGGACCTCTGTATCTCTGAAAATGCACCAAGGAAAACATTGAAACTTGGCACACGGCAAATATTCCTCCTGGGGAATGAGTGATTTTTTTTATATCATAGGTTCCCTCGTTATGACGTCTTAATTGCATATGTAGAATGCTACATCTGATCAGTATGAAGAATTTCGAGGGTCAACTAGGGATAAAAATGTCCACAGAAAAAAAATTGATGACGTCATCGGTCACGTGATTCAGCAGCCTATTTTTTTTTAACCTTCAAAAATCTTCTTCGCTGAAGTGGCTGAACAGATCAAGGTGAAACTTTACACGTACGACTGCCTATACATGAGGAACAGAAGGTTCACACATACTGCATGACATCGTAGGTCACATGGTTTGGCAACCTTATTGGATTTACCCTAAAACCTATAGAAATCTTCTTCTCCAGAACGGCTGGACAGATTGAGGGGAAACTTCACTTACATGTTCCCCAAGCCATGGGTGTACAATTTTGTTCAGGAATAATTGATAGGTCACATGGTTTGGCAGCCATATTGGATTGAAGAACAATATTAAATAATGTTATCTCTGGAACCGCTTTATAAATTGAAGTGAAACTTCACAATTATGATCTCGTAGTGATTTGGAATAAAGTATTTAAATTTCAACTTGATCGGATACGTGGTCTGGCAGCCATAATTATTTGTTTTTTTGATCAGGGTTATTTTTTATTTTTTTGAATAAGGCTCATTTGGCTGTGCCTCGAAAGGTTTGAGAGTGGAGGAGTAAGTAGCAGCTCAAATGTGAATCCTATCCAGGTTCCTCCTGATGACTTAATCTTTGCGTTTTGCTTGTTCGGGTTCCTTCTGATGACTCTAATGCAGGACTGTACCTATTTAGTTTTCCATTTGATTTGAATTGAATTTATTTTAATCCCATTCTAAATTCAATTGAATAAAAATAAACATGGGTCAGTGTTAGGTGTCCAATCAAAGCAGGGTTGCATCAAAGTGGGGCATCTTTGTACCCGGTCATCACTGCCAGCAGTTATAAAGTGGCAGTCGTAATTATGTCTCATCAATTACGTTACACACCAGTACACCAACAGCACACAAAACTACACAAACACCACACAAAACAAGTCTTGACAAGTGTCTGCAATCTCTGATTGCTCCTTTTCTTGTTTTTCATTTTTGTGACCCACCTCTGGTATCTGTCTGAATTCAAACCTCATCAGTGCAAAAAGTTGCACATTAATTAGTTATGGTAATTTAAGAAATATATTAAAAATACATAATAGCACAACCTCTTGTCCATATGTGGAGAACTGTGTATGTCTTTGGGAATATGAAGAGTACTCAAATGTGTCCTGATATAATAAATCCATCCAATTCATAGACAATAACTAAATCTTGCTCAGAAGGGGACAAACAAACAATTAACAACCAAAATACATCCAATATGCCTGATGTTGGCTTAATGGTTAGGGTGGTGGGCTGAGGATCCTAGGATCCTGAGATCCAATCCCAATTGGCTGTTAAATTAAAGAGCAGGTTTTGGGTCGCTGATGACTTCGCGTGATTCGAAGGTTGTAAAGCACATAATGATCGTTGGGCAATTATTTTCTTATATTGAAACTCAAAATATGCTAAAATTAACTTTTATGTCAAAACTTTTGTCGTGATCGAAAAACAGTCCGGAAGTTACCGAAGATGCTATGACGTCACGTTCTCCGAAAACTTCGTGAACATTCGGAAACAGCGTGTGAACAATGGCGAGATGCGAATCAGAGAGTGATTTCAGCGGCGATGAAATTGAGTGTTTTCATTCCGATATTGCCGAGGACGAGTCGGAGGATGATGGGAATTTATACTATGGAGTTTCGGGCCCTGAGCCATATAAATTTGAGCCACTTGAAGTGCAAGAAAACGGCCTATTTCGTGTACAAGTGGCAGGACTGACTGCCAGCTCAGGGAGGACGGAAACCTCCCGTGGAGCAGAAGGGCGAAAGCTCGCTTGATCTTGATTTTCAGTACGAATACAGACCGTGAAAGTGTGGCCTCGCGATCCTTTTGACTTTTTGGGTTTTAAGCAAGAGGTGTCAGAAAAGTTACCACAGGGATAACTGGCTTGTGGCGGCCAAGCGTCAATAGCGAGTCGCTTTTTGATCCTTCGATGTCGGCTCTCCTATCATTGCGAAGCAGAATTCGCCAAGCGTTGGATTGTTCACCCACGAACAGGGAACGTGAGCTCCAAGAATAAGGTACGTTTGGTGAATTTGAGCTTTTATTCGTCGAGTTATGAATGTTTCAAGTTGAGGGCGCCTGGCGCGTATGGCCGCGGGCGCCTTGGCTAGATCTAGGCCGCGGCGCTTTTTCCCAAAGATGAGGTTTAAAAATCATTTTTCATCCCAATAAGGTTATCATCACATGCCTGACTTGTTAAGCTGTCGGATTATGTAAAGATTGTTCGTGGATGGCTGAATATTACGGTTTTATGACTTTGACAAAATAATTTTAAATAATGCCGTGAATTCCTGTGGTGAATTGAGATTTTTGCTTCGATCGACGTTGCGGGTTCGTTTTAAAGTCAATTCAAATTCTGTTTTCGGTTTTTGCAGTCGCTTGGGATGTTAACACTCGGTAGTTGTGAAGTTTGTAAAATTCCGATATTTTATAAGGTTTATGTTCGATGGCGCGCAGGGCCTAGGCGCCTTGACTAGATGTTAGGCCGCAGCGTTTTTTCCACAAATATATTGTTTAAAAGGCAGGGAAAATTCGCCCGTTTTGTTTGTACAAATCTTATCCACTGCCAATGAATGTTTGATTCCTTCGGGAATCGGTGGGAGCGATTACCCGTTTCCAGCTGTTTTTGCAAAACATGTGACACCCCGTACGAGGCATGATGTACAAATATCCAAATAACTTTTTTCTACAATAATTCAAAATAAAAAAGGATAATGTAGACAGTTGCAAGCTCAAAAAAAAGCGACAGAACGGCCCCTCAACTGGAACTTCTTCAATGAAAGAGTGAGCTTCCGCTTTGTTTTGGAGAACGTGACGTCACCATCCATATATGGGCACACGGCTGTTTTTTTCAACAGCCTCGAGAAATAACAACTTTGGAGTAAAATTTCATTAATTTTCCCAATAGTTAGGCAACCACAATAGTTTGCATCAAACTATTTAATGCACATATAATCATATTGATAAATTTTCAGAACATGTTTGGTGACCCACAACCTGCTCTTAAATACCAGGTGGGGTTGACTCTGCCTGTCATCCTTCTGAGATCGGCAAAATGAGTGCCAGCTTGCCTGGTATCCTGTGTCGGAGTGACGACCCGTCCAGGATTGTGTCCAATAGCCAAGGAGACTGCTTAGGTCGCACCAACGCTCTGCACAGAGTATGGTTCAATGGATGGATGGATGGATCAATGGATGGACATCCAATAACCCAGTTGAGATTAGGTTTGAGAAGGTGAAGGCCAGTGAATGAATGTCATTTGCACACAAAAACTGAAGATGAAAAGGTAATCAACTTAAACCTCTGTCACCTTGTAACAGGTTGGGGTTTCAATTATATTTCTATGTGTTTTAATACCTGCACCACTGAGGGTGGATGGAGGTTATGTTTTCACCCCTGTTTGTATTTGTGAACAAAATATCTCAAAAAGTTGCAGATGGATTTGGCTGAAACCTGGTGGGCAGGTTGGGTATGTAACACAGAAGAAATGATTCGATTTTGGTGAAGATTCGAATATGGATCCGGATCCGAGAATGTTTTAAAGTGATTCTTCACCTTTGAGTGAGTATGGCCTGGCTAAAACGACATGGAGCATGATATCTCAAAAAGTTGTCGATGAATTCGGATGAAACTTTGTGGATGAGTTGGTTCAGTGACCAGAACAAGTCCATTAGATTTTAGTTCAGGTCTGAATCCAGTTCTGGCCTATCAGAAGGATACAAAACATAAAGTAATTAATCTGGCAGAGCTATGCGCTCTACCTAGTGCCCTTCCAGTTTAGATATTGACTGAAAGCTGAACACCTAAGTTGTTTAGTTTTGTGACCCACCTCTGGTATCTACTTAGGTTTTGCTGCATATTGTTTAAAACATATTTTCAATTTATATTCGTAACTTGTCAATCACCAAAAGTGCAGTAAACTGTAAAAAGTGCAAAAAAAACTATGAAAAATATGCCATTATATTTTTTACATAATGTCCAATCACGGCACGTTTCTCATGAACCATGAGCTGTGTACTGCATCCCTTCGCCAATCCATGCATTGTTTTAGCGAACGTCTATACTGGGGCGCATGGTGGCAACGTACATGTCGTCAAATGCCAGTGTCTCAGACAATTCTGAAGACATTTCTTCTGGGTTTTGTTGCAGGCACGTAACTTCAGCACACAGCAAAGTAATTCCATTTTGTGGAAAAAGTTTGTTGAAATATAAAGAACTAGCAGGGGTACCCGGCGTTGTCCGGTGCTGTTCTAATCCTGTTGGCCTTTTGAAAAAAAATCTTTTTTTTTCTGTTTTTTTTGTGGGAGCCTAAAACACTTCCTTAAATACACTAAAGAATGGGGTCATGGATCATTTAATATTACCTTTCACTTTGCTACAAAGGCTTTGGCAGTATAGAGCGATTAAAAAAAAAAAAATCCAATTTTTTTTTTTAAATGTTCAAGTTTTTATTTTTAACCTAAAGCACTCCCTGGCACTTATTGATGAGCCCCTGAAAGTTTGAGGAAGATCTGTTTGGCCATCTATGACAAAAATGGTGGCACACACAGAGACATACAGACATCTCTTTGATAGATAGTATAGATATGCTGCCCTTTGGAAATAGCTGAAGGAAAGACCAGGAAGTAACGTTGCCACCAATACAGTGAACTACGAATTTGCAGGCCAAGACGTTGAATAACAGCTGTCACTCAGAAGGTGGGTGGTGTGCCATGCAAAGTTAATATAACGTTTTTTCTTGTTCCTGATTAAATTTACCGAATGTTTAGACAAGGATGTTACTGCAACAATAAACAAGAAAAGGAGCAATCAGAGATTGCAGACTCTCACCAAGACTTGTTTTGTGTGGTATTTGTATAGTTTTGTGTGGAATATTTTGGGTGGTGTTTGTGTATTGGTGTGTTACATAATGAATAGGAGACCTAATTATAACTGCCACTTTATAACTGCTGGCAGCGATGACCAGGTACCAAGACGTCCCGCTTTGATGGAACCCCACTTTTATCGGACCCCTGACCCTGACCAATGATGTTTTTTTTATTATTATTCATTTGAATTTAGAATAGGATTAAAATAAATTCAATTCAAATCAAATGGAAGACCAAATCGGAACAGTCCTGCATCGGAGTCATCAGAAGGAGTCTGAACAAGCAAAAAGCAAAGATGAATTCATCAGGATGAACCTGGATAGAATTCACATTTCAGGTGCTACTCCTTTACCCTCAAACCTATCCAAGCCCAGCCAAATGAGCATCATTTAAGAACAAAACAAAAACAAATAAACAAAAAAATAAAAAAGAACCCAGATCAAAAAAATTAAATAACTGCCTGCCAGACCATGTGTATGATCAAGTTGAAATATAAAATATACTAGATGACCCGTGAACTCGTTGGGTTCCCGTTGTGACAGCGGTTGATAAAAAAATCATTTCAAAAAAAAATAAGAAGATAGCTCCAGCGAACTATACCGCTGAGGTTGTTTGCATTGATCAAATAATCCCGAAGAGTACTTGACTGAATCGGGAATTGATTTTTTAATAATTTTTTTCGTTGCCCGATTTGAACGAAACTTGATACTGCACACCGCAGGAGAATGGTGAGTAAGGTGGCCTTAAAATGTTTGCGCTATCGTGTACCGTTTTGGCTGTATTTCAGGAACATACATGCATACATATATACAAGATGATAGATATTCCCCATCACGACAAGATCATAATTGTGAAGTTTCATGTCAATTGATTAAGCGGTTCCAAGAAAATATTATTTAATATTTTTCCTCAATCCAATCTGGCTGCCAAACCATGTGACTTATCAATTATTCCTTTACAAATTTGTAACCCCCAAGGATTGTGGAACATTTGTGTGAAGTTTCACCTCGATCTGTCCAGCCGTTCTGGAGAAGAAGATATTTTTATAGGTTTTAGGGTAAATCCAATATGGCTGCCAAACCATGTGATCTATGATGTCATATGTGTGAACCTTTTGTTCCTCATGGATAGGCAGTCATACGTGTAAAGTTTTGGCTCGATCTGTTCAGCCACTTCAGAGAAGCTCCCAAAATCGGAGCTCCCAAAAACAACATCCAGCTGTTCAAGACGATCGCAGCATTCAAGGAAATCGACAGTGGAGTTTATACAGCAGCCAACAAGACATTTTCTCACCATCTGCGGTAAGTGAGAGAAGAACTTTTGGATCTGCCTTTTTCAGTCTCCCTCCCATCATAGAGAAGGCAAAAATGGTTCAAGCTCTTCAACAGGAAGAAGGCTTTGAAAACGGACTCAAGATGATTCAAATGAACATGAGTCACTTTGATTGCTCAAAAACAGTGAATGATTTTGAGACAACAAATACGAAGAGGTTCTTCTGAATCCTGCAGCTTCCTTCATCTTTTCTGAAGAATACTCTATCCACCTGGCCTGAAGATGAGGAATTCAAAGGAGGATTAAAGATCCAGGGCATCAAAGTGGTGAACGACTTTGCAGAAAGAGAAGTGGCTGTGATGCAAGACTTCAACACCGCAATCACCATCATTGACGAGCAGAAGCAGGTTGTCTTCCAAGTGGTTGAACACCACTGACCTAAATTTCTGGTGGCTGCTGGTTGCATCATTGGTTGGGACGCGGCTTGCCGCTGATGCAGTGTCCCCATTATCAGTACACTGGTGCTCATTTTGCCGACCTCGGAAGGATGACAGGCTGAGTCAACCTCCTGGTGTATTTTTAATTCAGCGGCCAACAGGGCTTGAACTCAGGACCCCAGGATCCCAAGCCACCACCCTAACCATAAGCCAACACCAGGCTTTTTGATATCACTAAACAGTTCATTGTACATAATAGGGGTTACCATACCAAAACTTTTGAAGGCTTGTGCAGCCCCGAAATTTTATCTTAGGAGGCTGACATTTTGCCATGTTAAATCTTTTGTAAATTGGCCCCAATGAGGAGGTAAGGCCTTTATTTCTGTGGCTTTTGTTTTTGACCCCCACTCTGATGACCACTCTCATGTATAGATATAGAGTTTAATAATTTGTGGGCTGAGAAGGAAAAAGGGAGGTAAGCCTGGAGCGATATGGCACTCCCTCACCCTGGTCAGCTTTTGGATGAGTCGTGTGGCAAATCTGGAAGAGAAATCTCCAGTTGAGCTGTCGAACGGGCCATGCGGCGAATCCAGAGTGGAGAAGTCGTCACCGAGGTGCTGCGAGATTGTGCGATTAGAGCACCGGGGAAATACGAATACAGTATTTGTACAAAAACGAATCGTGTGTTGAGAAAAACAAGACAGTTAATGGTGGCTGAAAAGCTAGGTGGACAAACATTGAGTGCTTGTATTACAATGTGTCAGGTGTTTATGTTTTTTAAGGAGTAATGAACTGCAACAAAATATAATGTGTGTGCGATGAGCCAGTGTTGACAATGATCCTGAAGCTTGTTTTAAATAATGTACCTCCATATGATAGCAAAGATGTTGAAAAACTATTTACATTCCGAATTTATGTGAAAGGTCGTGAGGCGGGAACACACGATCTCACTCGGGCTCTGCCATCCGGAATTGCGACACAACCTGGGAACTGGAACTCGAACTCGAACTGGGCACATGCCTGAGCACTGAGAATGGACTGAGCTGGACTGGCCCAGACTCATCGTGCTCGCAGACTTTTACATCTTCCATGATTCCTCGCCCCGTAACGTCACCCGTCCTGTCTGCCCCACACCGATTGACAGTTTGGTTGTAAATCAAGGGGAAACCCCTCCCTTGAGCCTCTGCATTCAATTCGAATGTTCCAGGCTCATGCCCTCACACCAAAACTTGCACCTTATTGGCATTGCAGGGCCACTATTCCCCAAAAGTGCATATAAGACATTTTACAAAGGAGAGAATATTAAAAAGGGTTTCAGGGAGAAGTGGTGTTATACACAAACATTAATCAGAGAAGATGACAGTTTTCTATACAAATATTGATGCATAATCCTATTACAAATATATTACATCACTCTTATGCCAACACATGCACTAAGGAAAAAAAAAATCGACGCTATATCTGGGAATGTATCATGAGTGACTTATTAACTTCATTATTGGTGAAGCACAGTGATCTTATCACAAGAGACTCCCTAAAGCAACAGCATTGTGCAAGGTTTTGACCACACAGGCTCACTCGTAGTGTTCTGTTTTTTTCTTCTGAATGCAGCACAAGGCTACGAGTAGCATCACTGGCTGAGAGGGGTGTGGCTGTGCCGCTGATGAAATTCCCCCTGTAGGTTAGGAATTTGTACAGAGTGCCAGTGATAGCTCATCTACTCTTTGCGAAGGATACCGTAGGATCTTTAACATCCACCAACTACTGCTGGCAGAAGGAATACCCAGTTCAACGTCCATCTGAGGGGCAGCACACACACTGAAGCCTTGTCCTGCCTGTGAGACATCAGGAAGACAGTTTATAGCTGGGCTGAGATTCAAACCCAGGCAAGACAGCTCAGAGAGGAGTGTGCATACCTCAAGGTCATCCTGCCAGCCCACTTGCAGTCATGTTAATTTGATGATGCATTCAGGTTGTGGTCCCTTAAAATCTATAAAAACACCTTCGTACTCATGGACTACAGACTTCAACTCCTGGCTTTGAGCACGGGTCAGCTACGCGCTCTATTGTACCTCATGTCTGCAACAGTTGTCTTAGGCTTGCAGGTGCTGAGCTCCAATAGGTTTTCATTCACTGCATCCTTCATTGTCACTTCATTAGACTCCACAACAGCAGTGCTCACAACATCTTAGTTTGTAGTCTCAATAGATGGTGATGTTTCCCACCTCAACATCTTCCTGCTACAATCTCAGCTGGTCACTATTCCCAATGGGGCATCTGGACTCTGATAACACCACAAGAGGTGCAGGCTAATCACCCTTCTGTTCCTGGCCATGAGTGGTCACAGCATATTCCTCTTGCCAGGCTGGATCCACAATCCAAGTGCAGTTCCTGGTAAGTTACCAACTATTAAATCATAGATCGCATCCAGCAGGCACTGGACTTCAACCACACCAGTTAGGTCAGGAGTATCAACACTTACCTTGATGAGCAGCACCTTCTGTACTGTATTGTCCATCAACAGCATATAACTGAACTTTGAGGTCCTGCTTCAGTTTCACAAACTCGTTCCTCACTAAAATTGAATTCCACGGTAACTCATGCCCCACAAAACCTTCATGCAAGCACTCATGACCTTCCCCTTTACAACCGGCATCTATCCTCTGGCTTCAATGAGAGGTTTATACAGGCACTTCTCACAAACAGAAGGTTCTTGGCACATGCAAGCATGAATTGTGCTCTCAAATACAAGATTCTAACTTGTTATCCACCACCTCTAACTTAGATGCTTGGGATTTCACCAGGCAGCCAGGAATCACTTCCTGACCTTTGTAGTTACTGGATCACCTGTTGACCATTTCTCTACGTAGCCTCAGGCGCTGCTTCTGTAGCCATTTGCACTCACACCCTGGCACCTAGAGGAAACGACTTATATTCCCTCACTACATACCCCTAACTAATTGCATACACAACACTGCCTATCAGAGCTTACCATTTCCTTAAATGAGTCCTTACTGTCTACAACTTTATTGTCAAACTGTTTGCATGTGAAACACCTGACCTTATTGATCCATAGCTTTCTCGCATTCTAGTACACCATGTCCATTCGCCTTTCCCTGAAACCTGACATTGGCACACTAAACAAAAGTTCACAGATGCCGATCATGAGGAATCAGAAAAAAATATCTGTGACCCTGGCCTAACTGCAAGATTCTGTAGTGCCTTCTCATGTAGACAGACAGACAGATCCTTTGGGGATGCACTCATACATTGTTATTTTGTAAGAGGTCACACAGACCTTCAAATGTTTCATCATGTTTTGACAGTTCAACCCACTTTGTCAAATAATTCCTTAATGTGACAGCAAATTGCTCAGGGCTCTCCCCATCTCTGGATTGACACTCCTGAACTTGGCCCTATATCCATTCTTAGTTTAATCATACTGCTTCAAAATAACTGGTCATTTTTTTCAACTGGTCATAATCGATAGCTGCCATATCTGACAGATTGGAATACACATCAAGCATTTTGACAGTTAATAGAGCACAGAGTGAGGTAGAACATCCTGCCCTGCCCCACCTGCTGCTCGTAGCAAAATGGTCAGACCTCAGTAAGTAACTGTCAAGTTCATGCTTCCCCTCAACAAAGGGAGGGAGCTTTGGAGCTGCAGTCTGCGTAATTTTATTTACATTTTCTGGGCAACTGTGTATTTGAGCACTGTACTTCAAGACACTTTATCTCTAATTAAACCTCTCACCTCCCTCTGTCTTTCACTTTCAACCTCAAGCCTTCTAAGCTCCATTTTATCCTCAGACATTAACGTTCAGCCTTGAGTCTTTTCTCCTCTTTCATTGAGCCTTTTATCATCTCTTTCACCCTCAAGCCATTTACTTTCAGCCTTGAGCCTTTTATCCTCTCTTTCCAAGACTCTCTGTTCTCCCCACCCCCTTCCTCTCTCTCTCTCTCTCTCTCTCTCTCTCTCTCTCTCTCTCTCTCGGAATACACTTCTAGGCCTGAATGGCAATCAGCACTTCTTCACCTTGCAAATACTCTTAACAGTGCACTACTGTTACTTTTGCTGTCCAGTGTTGATCAATTGCAACACCTTCTGTGAGCCATTTCACGATCACTAAAGCAGTCACAAGATGCAGGATGCAGCACTCGGCTTCCCCCTTACACTCACCAGACCAGTAATGCCCCAGTTTGAGATAACCTGTCAACCACCTCCATGGGAATGCTTCTCTTGCCCTCTCCTTCACACCCTTGGGGTCTACTCTCATTTGAGGTCTGTCCCTGCTGAAGGCACTTCCAGCCTTCTGCAAGTGTGCGTTAGACCACTGCACCGTCAAGGAGAAATGAAACACTTTGAACTGTCCGCTTCGCTGCGAACACTCTTGCCACACAGTTTATAACAAAATTGAGACAGTGAAAGGAAGACTCGTCCCCAAATGTCACAAAACCAAGGTTCTTGATTGATCAATGTCCAACTGGTAAATGAGACAAGTTCAAACTTGTTTTTGTTAAAAATGTAAACACACCTACCTGGCCCGACAAAAAGTAAACAGTGTCTGTCTTCTCTCTTCTCTCTTCTTTCCTCTTCTCTCTTCTCTCCTGAGCTGCTTTGCCATTTGCAGAGTGGTCCAAAATCATGTGCAACTTTTGAAACAGCTGTCATAATTTTACTAATGTGACCCTCATTTATATTTTCAGGTCACCGAAAGAAGGTTTGAGGTTTTGTTTTTTTTCCCAATAGAAGTTTCAACCATGTCAAACAATTTCCAATGCCCCAGTGGATGCTCATTTTCGAGACTTTTTTGAAACTAAGTCATATGTTTCTACACAATGGCTGTTTTGTAGGGTTTACCAAAATGCAAGAATTCCACAATGCAAAATCATCAAAC
>CM068954.1:86970844-87005025 GCA_035128595.1 Eptatretus atami | reverse complement strand
AAAGTTTAGAGACACTGGAAGGGTGAAAGACCACATTAAAGGACACAGTGGTTGAAAACCTTCAGTGAGAACTGAGAATACCCGACAAGATAGAGGTTGTAGAAGTTTGGCAGGCTTCTCTGAAGAAGTCAAGAGGCGAACCTGCACAGCTGGTGGGAACTGCTCGCATGGCCATTGGCAGAATCATACATGACAATCTGAAACTGGATCTGGACATAACACAGTTACTGCAGCACCAGACCGAAATAATTGAAGGTGCAGGTTCAAATATTTCACTGCCATTGCCCAGTGGATCGAAGAAGATCAGGATTTTCGAGACAACATCTTCTTTAGTGATGAAGACCACTTCCATCTCAGCAGCCAGGTGAACAAACAGAATATGCAATTTTGGGCAGATCACCAACTTCACGAACATATGGAACAACCAATTTCTGTAGCAAAAGTAACAGTTTGGTGTGTTCTCAAACGTCGCGGTATAATCGGACCTTTCTTCTTTGAGAACGAAGCTGAACAAACAGTGACAATCAATACAGATATATATGTAGACATGCTGCAGAAAAGATTCCTTTTGGCACTGAATAGGAAGCAGGATATCACTATGTACTCAGTCATGTTCCAGCAAGACTTGCGCCACCACATATATCTAATCATACTTTGGAGTTTTTGAGACATTTCCTGGGTGATCGACTCATTTCTCAATGGACGGACAACCCACGCCTTCCCTACTTCCTGGATCTGTCGTCTCCCAACTACTACCTATGAGTGGGTGGAGGGGGGTGGGAAGGGGAGGTCCCTCAAAGGTAAAATGTCTACGAAACCAACCGAAACGCTCTGCAGGAATTGAATAATAACATCAGACAGGAAATCAGACACATACCAGCTCCAGTTCTCAGCTGAGTCATAAACAACTTCAGTGTCCATGTGACAGCTGTCATCCAGAGGTGCGGTGCTTGGATTGAGCACTTCATCAATGACAAATGATATTGCTCCTTATTGCTTGTTGAACCTTCTTTCATGATAATAAACAAAAAAAATAACATCATGTGTGTTATAAGACAAAACCAAACAAGATTGACCGATAATAAAAAAACATATTGTAGTTAAACACAAAGTTGCACATGATTTTGGACGACCCTGTGGATACCCAGCTCACAAACATTCTCGAAAGCCCCTTCCTCCAGAAACTACTTTTAAATACGAGGCTGTTCTACATCGAGATGGTGCCAGAAATTGCTCATTGCAGTGAGATGCCAACATATCCGGAAGGAGCCAGAAATTCCCCAACACTTGCGGTCTTTCCACAGGCTGTAAAATCTAGCTTCAACATTGATACTTGTCACATTTTTATTTTTTTTACTCTGTGTTACATTCACAATTAGTGTCTCGCCTCATCACACAGGCTTACAAAGTCTTGTATACGAAGCAGTTCATTCCATATTGAATCATAGGTGCAGCAGCGTTAACAATGCACAGAACACAATTCACTCACTGCTCAACAGTCACTTTGGAAGAATTTGTGACATACACGCTTTGGCGTGGCCCTATAATTGCCAAACAGCTGTAGGGTAGTTGAACCACAGACATAAACGAGTGTATGATCTGGTTCGCACCTAAATTAAAGCTTGTTGGTACCTGGCGATATCTTCACACCAGATGACAAACAAAGATGGCAACCCCACATTCATATCAACAATTTAATAAGGGTGATGACAATTTACATAAAGGCACCTGAAGGTATATTTAATAAATCATTGAAGAATGGACATGAGGCACGCATTTGGATCAGAGCCTCACCAAGGAGGCAAGGATGAACATAAAAAAGATGTATTTCTTGATTATAAACAAATTACCATCGCTATGGCCAAAAACAATCTTTTGGAAGAGAGAGATTTGGGTTGGGAAACACATTTTTGCTAAAGAACAAGATACTCGGGCAAGAATATGGGAATAAAGGAACATTGACTCTGGCAGAGAGTTGATGGCCGCCAGCAAGGTTGTTTAGCACCCATGCCTTGGCAAATGTCCCACCACTGATGATGGTTCTGCATGGCTCGGTTAACGCCAGTCCCAATGTACCAAGCCAACTGCGACTGCAGCTGACTCCACGACTCTCATTCTGACCCTGAACTGTTCTACATGGAATTGTTCTCACTGAATTCCAACTCAACTCACCAGATTCTGCACCCAACTCAGTAACGGCAATTATCCAGGGCTCTGTGCCAACTGGCCCAGGCACTGCACCTACTCCACTGAGGCTCTCTGGCTCCACTGATGAATGCCCCCAACACTCCACCTCTTAAAGGCTGTGGGGGTTATTCAAGCACCTCACAATCATCAATGCCTCCCCATCATGGCATGCCCGATGCCAACTCTCAGAGCAATGGGGCAGCTTCCGGAGCATTATCAATATCTGTGGATCAACAATAAAATGGATATTAAAGGGGTGGGGGTTACCTTTTCAGGGGTGGATCCATAAAATATTTAGGGGGGCGGGGGGGGGGTTCACTTGAGGTTAAGATGCTCACAGATTTCAAAATCTACCATCAAGCCTTATCCAGGTCAATGTATTCTTCTTTTATTTTGCACTGGACAATATTTAGCTCAAGAGAGATATTGTCCTCAATAGTGATGAATGTAAGCTTGTGCCAGTCTATTGAGTGAAGTAACAGTTTCCTATTTGTACATCATTAGCTCTTGTAGTCCAGTAGCTCGACTTAAGATGTCCTTAAGCTCCATTCTCCATGGATTTCACCTGTAAAGCCATCATGATGCCATTCGTATCTAAGTCCATACCATATAGAATGTGCATTTGTAACTGCCCATTCATCTGATCTTCATACATTGTTGGCCGCATGAAACTCTTGAGACATCTCAGTCCGTTAATGGACTGCTCACACTCGCATGATGTTATGGGAATCATGCAGAAGAGACGCATTAGGCAGTGGATGTTGGAGAAGAATGTTCTGTCTGTTTGAGGGTTTTTGCTGCTGACTTGCCATTCCACTTTATCTGCCAGCTGTGCACCATTGTGTCAACTGTTGGTGTTAGTGGTGATGGCAGGTCATCTTGGTAGAAGTCCACCAGTTCACTGAGAACTTCTGTGTCTACTGTCCCAAACAAGCAGATCACAGACGGGATGAGGTGCAGTGCCTGCATGGCCTATCTTTTGTGCTCAGTGAAGCGGGTCTATAGTTCTATGAGCAGGTGGTCGATGAGTGGAATGGAGTCGCACGATGGTGCTGGGGGCGACTCAGTTTCCATGGCCGGAAAAGATGATAGCAGGGACTCTGAAGGTTGCCCCATCTTGAAACTGCAGCATGTGGCTCGCTTGCCTTCTTGTTTGCGTTTTTGTCCAAATAAAAGTGGTAGCTGGCCTGCAATATGTAGAAATCAATGCACATCTCACTTTGAGGAAGAAACTCTTGTTTGCTGTTACACTATTTAACACAGCAAGTGGAAACTCTGCTTTTGTTTGTGATCGACGATTTGTAAATGATAGATCCAAGGATGTTGTGATTATGTACATTTATTAACAAAGAAAATATCTGCAAGAGGGTCACACCCAAGTGCATGAACCAATAGGAATTGCAAATGAGTGAAGGAAAAACCGGTTAATTTACCCGGAGCTAGCAGCGTCCTCCCATAAACTTACTTTTTCCATAGGAAAATTTGGGAAAATTTAGCTACTCGACGAAAAGGCCTCAAGGCCTGTCACCAACTGAGTCTAAAGCAAAGCTGAAGATTTCGGAATGTTTGGGACGGATCTTCATAACAACGATATAAATACACAAAACGTTTCCAACACAGATGAAGGAAAACATCAAACGTACCGTGCACAAAATGGGATGACAAGAACCTGAGGACGAAACCGACACTCGCCATTACGGATCATCAAATCGTCATAATAACGGACAATGTAGCGACTGGAAGTTTGAATTACCTGGTGAAGTAGTTCAGGATTGTACTGCACTTTGATGTCGGAGATCACAGAAAATGTTGCCTTTCGCTTCGGAGCCATATCTGAACACTGAGTATCAGAAATTAACACAAAGTACCCAGTGAATTTCATGCACATCATTTCCAATGCCCCAGTGGATGCTCATTTTAGAGACTTTTTTTGAAACTAAATCTTATGTTTCTACACAATGGCTGTTTTGTAGGTTTTACCAAAATGCAAGAATTCCACAATGCAAAATCATCAAACATATTGTTGAAAAGTTTAGAGACACTGGAAGGGTGAAAGACCACATTAAAGCACACAGTGGTTGAAATTGGACAGTGGGAGGTGCGATTGGACAGTGGCTATTGGACAGTGAAAGACAGAGGGAGGTGCGATGGGAGTGTCAACGGTGTCAATGAGCTTGTTGACATGTTCTTTGAGCTCGTCTCAGGTTCTGGGCGCTTCATTTGGCCATCCCGTGACTTGTTTCAATTGTCGGAGTAACCCCTCGGGCACAATCAATTTCAACAAAATATTCATGTCCACATAAGTCGGCTGATGGCATTCCACAATCACATGCAACTCTCGTTGAAACTTTTGCAGATCCTCTCGTACCTTCGGCATCTCGTTTGCAATGGCCCTTAACTCGGAACCCCATAGCCGATATATTGCTTGCACGCCTCCGGCCCCCGGGTAATCTCGCAATGGGAACGTACCTAAAGGTGCCTCCTCATCGCCTTCCCTTGCAGCCTCCACTGTGGCCTTTCTCGATCGGGTCTGCACTCCGACCCTGACACCAAGAGGAGCCCTCTCTTGTCGTTGTGTTGCAGCAGATTTCCTCTCAACGCTCTCTGTAATCTCCTCTTTTGGTACTCCTCCTGTGCCTCCTCCTTGATGCTCTTCCTGCCCTGTACCATCATCGCCCTCTGCGCCCGGTTCTTCGTCCTCGAGCGGCGGCGCCGTTGGAACTATGTCTGGAATAGGGTCAGGCCACCTATCCGACTCCTCTCCATCATCCTCGAACTTCACAGGGGCAGCTCGCTGTTTTCTTTTTGATTTATTTTCAAGTCTCACGGGCATCTGCATGGTCACTGGTCCAGCTGATCCTTTAGGTTTAACAGCCGTGTTTTTTCGACCAGATCCCTACACTCCTCCATCCAGTCCATATACGCTCCCCAATGTACGTGCCTTGAGGTCTTTTTGTCCTTTCCTTTCTCCTCCAAAACTTTCCTCAGGTGATTCAAACAATCCCGATCAAAAGTACCATTCTCAGGAAAAGGCAATTTACTATTCATAGTCCACCCGCACCAATTCGCAACGTCTCTCAGAATCAGGCCCGTATTTATCGAACATATTCTCACAATGTCCCTCTGCATGGCCTGGGGCAGGTCGCTTCAGTATACCCAATCTCATCACTCTTTCCACCAGTATTTCCCATCCTGCAAATCGTTACCAGGTCATAAATACCATGAAATATTCACTTCAATATAGCGATAATACAACAAATGCTGGCCAGCACTGTAATAAAGCAACTATATAGTACTGCTAGTTCGAACCACATAACCCTCACACACAATCACACTTTACCACACAGCGAGCTGGGCCTTGAACCCCTCTCTTTGTGGAGGTGGGACTCCAACCCCCCTCCCTTTGTTTGGCCAGAGGGGAATGGCCTTTTCCCCTCTGCCTGCTGTACCGAGTACAGCACAGTGAGCCGAGTAACGAACTCGCTCAAGGTACGCGGAGACTCGAACTCCCGTGAAGAGATCCCTGATCTCTGTTAGCCCATAGGCTTAAGCGGTCTGTAACCGCAGGATCCCCTCAGATCAATAAAAATTATCTGACATGTACTTTCCTTTGTCGATGTACGTTGCCCGCTAAGGACAGGCCCGCCATCAGGGATAGGGCGAACGCTCTCCGCTTACCTTCTAGTCTGCAATGCTCAAGCGTTCGCCGTCCCTCCGGGCCATGGACTGCTTCCAGGGATTTAGTACATCCGAGTCACGGCACCAATTTGTTGTGGAATTTGCAAACCGACTCGGTGTAAATACTATTACTCAAATCTTGCAATACACAAATAATCCACTGTCCACAAGGAAAGTACATTTGATCAAAGAAACATTATTACGCCGGTACCACGGAGTCCAAAACACTGAGATGTGGTAACATCCACAATGATTTGCACTAAACTAAGCTTACATTTTCGATTATTATATATATATTATATATATATATAATATATATATATATATATATATAATTGCCTTGGTAGGAGTGGAGGGGCTGGAGAACACAGAGAGTGAGAGTGAGAGAGAGAGAAGTTTGGTCATGATGACCTACAGCTGGCCTTGGTGAGACTGGTTTCACACGAGAAAGGCATTTTACTGGTCAAACAAGATACTACAAGCAGACAGAAAAGGGAGTGGAGGAGAGGTGGAGATAAAACATTAGGTTACAGGTCCTGGTAATCTTCTTCTTCTTCTTCTTTCGGCTGCTCCCGTTAGGGGTCGCCACAGCAGATCAACCGTCTCCATTTCGCTCTATCCTCCACATCTTCCATTGACACTCAAACCACCCGCATGTCCGCCTTCACCGCATCCATGAACCTCTTCTTTGGCCTTCCTCTTCTCTCCCTGCCTGGCGGCTCCATCTTCAGCATCCTTCTCCCGATATACTCCGCTTCCCTCCTGTGCACGTCCAAACAATCTCAATCTCGCCTCTCTCACTTTGTCTCCAAACCGTCCTACCTGCGCAGTCCCTCTAATATGCTCATTCCTTATCCTGTCCATCCTCGTCACTCCAACGAGAATCGCAGCATCTTTAACTCTGACACCTCCAGCTCCGCTTCCTGTCTTTTGTTAGCGCCACCGCCTCCAAACCATACAACATAGCTGGTCTCACTACCGTCTTATATACTTTCCCCTTAACTCTTGCAGCTACCCTTCTGTCACAAATCACTCCTGCAACTCTTCTCCACCCACTCCATCCTGCCTGCACTCTCTTTTTCACTTCTCTCCAACACTCTCCGTTACTTTGGACAGTTGATCCCAAGTATTTAAACCCATCCACCTTCCCCACCTCAACTCCTTGCAACCGCACCATACCACCACCCTCCCTCTCATTTACGCACATGTACTCCGTCTTACTCCTACTGACTATCATTCCCCTTCTCTCCAGTGCATACCTCCACCTCTCAAGGCCGCCTCAGCTTGCTCCCTACTCTCCCTACAGATCATGATGTCATCCGCGAACATCATAGTCCATGGAGACTCAGTCTGATCTCGTCCGTCAACCTGTCATCACCATTGCAAACAGGAAAGGGCTCAGAGTCGATCCTTGGTGCAATCCCACTTTTACCTTAAACCGGTCCGTCATTCCTACGCCACACCTCACCGCTGTCACACTGTCCTCATACATATCCTGCACAATCCTCACATACTTCTCACAACTCCCGACTTCCTCATACAATGCCACAACTCCTCTCTTGGCACCCCATCATAAGCTTTCTCTAAATCAACAAAACACACAATGTAACCTTCTGGCCTTCCCTATACTTCTCCATCAACAAGGTCCTGGTAAATATACTTGGTTTAAAAAGGAATATTTCCCCATCAGGTCTATGCCCCCCCTCCCCCCCAAAATAGGTATTTGCCCTCTCTTCGAAACTACACACACAATTTTGATGAAACTTGACTACAACCTTCATCAACCGTGATGTACCAAAGTTTGTTCAGGTAAATTAAAAATAAAATCAGGGTCTGGGAGGGTCTACAAGGGGTTTGACCTCCCCCCCCCCCCCCCAAAAAAAAAAAAATTAGGTGTTTGCTCTATTCTAAGAAACTACATACACGATTTTGATGGTACTACAACCTTCATCACTCGTGATGTATGAAAGTTTGTTCATGGCATAAAACAAAAAATCAGGGTATAAGGGGGTCTGCGGGGGGGGGGGGGGTTGAGTGACTGTTGTTCCTGATCCAAGCGAGCTTCAGGACTTGCAGTCCTATTTTTCTTCATGCATGGTATGAAATGCTGTTCCAAGAGTGGTTATAAACTGTCATTCCTCATGTAATTATGGC
Organism: Eptatretus atami; assembly: GCA_035128595.1. Lineage (NCBI taxonomy): Eukaryota > Metazoa > Chordata > Myxini > Myxiniformes > Myxinidae > Eptatretus > Eptatretus atami. The sequence goes on along the minus strand of CM068954.1, from coordinate 86,997,006 downwards.
ATGTGAAAGAATCCCACCAATAAACAATCATAGCGACATATTTAGTCGTCTACATTTAGCATATGCCAGGATGTGTGTGGGGAAGTTTAATTGAGAAAATTTATTTGAGAAAATGAGGAGTTAGGAAGGAGAGGAATATGAGCCTGGTGTGGCTTCGTGGTTAAGGCGGTGGCTTGGGATCCTCGGGGTCCTGAGTTCGAGTCCCGCTGGCCGCTGAGTTAGCATCAGGGGGTTGCTCAGCCTGTCATCCTTCTGAGGTCAGCGAAATGAGCACCAGTATACTGGTAATTATCCCTGCAGGGTCGAAGGCGACTAACGATTGCATCAGGAAGGGCATCCGCGCCGTAAAACATTGCCACAAGAAAAGGGTACCATAATTGGAGCACGCAAAAAGCTGACCCCTGCTCAGGGATAAAGGCTTTCAAGTGGTGTGAGGGAGGAGATAGGAATAGCTTTGAATTAAAAAAAAGGAGGTTGGGAGGGGAAGGATAATGTGTGAAGCATAAATTCAAAAGGGTGATGGGTGGGGAGAAAAGAGTGGAGGTGTCAAAACTTTGCCTTTTTTTGTAAATGACCTTGAACTGCATAATGTTGTTTGCTCGTATTCACGAAGAAATTGTTTCAGTGTTCATCATAAAATTACAGAAACATAGTAATGAGGAGGAGGAGGAGGAGATTGGGACCATACTCTGTGCAGAGCGTTGGTGCTGCTTAAGCAGTCTCCTTGGCTATTGGGCACAATCCGAGGCAGGTCGCCACTCCGACACAGAGATACCAGCATGCTGGCGCTCATTTTGCCGACCTGGGAAGGATGACAGGTCGAGTTAACCCCACCTGGTATTTATTCAACAGCTGAGCAGGATTTGAACTCAGGACCCTAGGATCCAAAGTCCACCACCATTAAGCCAACACCAGGCATATTAAGTAATGCTCTGACCCATAAGTTCCAAACTTGATAATCATGCTCAATTTTGACTGTCCATTGGGTATTGGGGAGTACGGGAGGGGGGGGGCAGGGGGAGAAGACTCACTCTGATTAGAAATGCCCAATATGTTAATGACTTCATTAGCCATCCATCCATCCATTGGGACCATACTCTTGGCAGAGCGTTGGTTCTGCCTAAGCAGTCTCCTTGGCTAGTGGGCACAATCCTGGACAGGTCACCACTCCATCAAAGGATACCAGCATGCTGGCACTCATTTTGCCGACCTCAGAAGGATGACAGGCAGAGTCAACCCCACCTGGTATTAATTCAACAGCCAAGGGGGATTTGAACTCAGGATCCTCGGAACGCAAGCCCACCACCATAACCATTAAGCCAACACAAACTTTTCTATCAAACATGTAGGTCAATACACAATTTTATATTGTTGTCGCAGCTTTATTTATGAACCGATTTTAATGAAACAAAATGTAAAGGATAGAGTGTCCAATAGCATGAAGCCGAAAAACCTTGAACTGGAGGAGAGAATAACCAATGTTCTCACCAACATTCCGAAAAAAACATGTTGCGATCAGCAGTAGCGAAGGTGCCAGTCTGAGTAATTAAATTTGTCGACAGTGCTGGAGCATATGTGGAGGTTGAGAGTTGTGCATAAAACCTCACTGGACACTCTTTTATGAGACACAATTGTGACTGAAACCGCTGCTCTCAGATAACTCCAAGAGTCCAATCGCCATCCATAAAAAGACTACGGATACCGTCTACAATACTCACCTCTGCCTGGATCTTCGTGCCAGAGATAAGTATTGTAGGCAGCTGTGCAACGGATAATAATTGGCCGAGCGAACCAGCATTACACACGCGCCACACCCTACCGCCTATCAGAGGCCAATCAACCCTGGGTCAATGGTTCTCAGGCATGCTATGTCATGATCAAAACAGGACAGGATAAGTCGAGACAGTTTCAAGTTTGTATTCGGGGCAATTGGTTGCAATGGCAGGCAAGCAAGTATTTACAGGCAAGTATTTACAACATGTATGACATTCCCATTACCACTGCATGACATACCTGCCTTCAGAACCTTAACAATGACTTATCACTCAACAGTAGGCTGGCATCATGTGTCCAAGTGAAAGAGAGAGATGGGTGATTGGCAAGTAAGATGAGAGATGACAGAAAGAGATAGATGGCTACAGTCTGGGCCCCTGCACATGTCACACCAACACAGTGGGGCCGGTGGTTATCGCCTGATGACTCTGTCTCCCAGGTCCTAACTGAAACTGGAACCCTCCGCGCTCAGCTCCTCATACAGCCACAGCTACGGTGTTTCCCTGCGGGCCAGTGGTGTCACTCGCGGCACGTCTTTAACAGGGCTCTTGGCAGGATGCCAGGGTGTCATCGATGAGGTGGGGGGTCCAGAGACGCAGCTGGCAGATGTGGGCATGTGAAGGCGAAGGTACACAAGGACAGAAGGCAAAGCAGTAAGGAAGATAGTGAAAGGACAGAGACAGAAGATGCAGGAAAGAACAAAGAACAAATAGTGAAGCAAAGATTGCGAGTGATGAGGAATGGATAGATAAAGCACGAAGGAAAGTGTCAACAAGAAGTGCTTTGGGCCATAGTTGTGCCACCAATGAACTTGGCAATCTATAAAGTCACTCCAAAGATAATGATAATTGCTCCAAAGCTCGAACACAAGAAGCGAGAACGAGTGAACAAAGCGAAAGGAAGGACAGAGAGAAGAATACAAAGGACCCATGTGGGTGTGCAATTAAGAAGTGAGCAGCCCAACAGAATCCGGAAACATTCTTAAGCTCCGATCAAAGTCTCTCCCTTTCAGTAAGAAGCCCCCTGCTCCAGATTTTTATAAAGTCAGTTCCCTGTTTTCGCTCGAGCCTCGCCCCCCCCCCTCCCGTGTCCATTGGAGGAGCCACCACGGCCCTGGGTTTAGGCATGATATATGGTTTCAGGCATTCACGAAAACTGTCTGGAACAGTCTTTGTGGCGTGTGGGCTGTGAGGAGAGTCTGCTAATGATATATAGAGTATTGAAAATGACTTCAGACAGTTAAACTGTTTTAAAATTGCATTATATATAAATATATATATATATATATATATATATATATATATATATATATATATATATATACATACATACATACACACACACACACATATCCAAATATCCTTTATGTACATGCTCCTTTGTGATTTTTACTCCACTATGCCATGGATCACTACAAAATTATTTTAAAGAGGAGTGACTGATAAAACTTAAAAGCATAATCGAAAATAAATGGTTGTGAAAAATTTATGCAAAACCTTTTTATCAAATGGTTTAGGAACCTTTTATCAGGTATTTCGTTATCAAAAGCTGAAAGCTTCTTCTCACTCTCCCATTCCTTTCTCTTCGTCACCTTCACTCTCTGCGCTACTTTATTCCACAGCATTCATCACTCTCACCCATTCTTCCTGCCACTTTTTCGATCAAATAACTACCCACCTCTTCTTTAAAAAATGGAATCGTCAACACTTAATGTAGTTTTGTAGGTTTCTCGTTTAACATGTGATCAATCACATAGTTATGCTGTTCTACTGATGTGTTATTTGTCTTTAGCCAGCCATATCTACTACCTTTAGATTCTAAATCATCGACCCAGCTGTCACTTTTCCAACTTGCCTTACAGAACTTTTAAAACTCATCTTCCCCATCACTTTGACTCATCACACAAATGAACAAAACGACAACAGAAGGTTATTATTTTTTCACCTCCCTGATAACCAACAATTATCCTCCTTTTCTGATAATGACCTGACAACGATGTTCTTTATGAAATTAATTCTGATAATCACCATTGCTCTTACAGTGCGATCTCAGGCATAGGAGAACAGACCTCAAGGAACTGGCTGCTCTTTGACTGATAGAATAATAAAAAAATAAACACGACACGGACGAGAGTGTCAGGTATGCGTGTCAGCCTCGAGAGTGTCAGGTATGCGAGCTTCAAGTGGCCATGACTGAGCTGCCATCACTTCTCCTCTTGTTGAAAGCAGGTCTTCGATAGGCTGTCCCATTTAGAGACTAAAAATAACAAACTCGGTTTTACCTCCTTCGAGGAGTTTTTTCCCACTTGTCGACTGTGGAACGTTTGTGGCAGTTTTTCCTTTTTGGAAAAGAGGAATTCTAAGGGCTCTATTCTTGCTTTGCTATCTTGGGATTACACATTATGCAGATATTATTCTGGCCACCCATCGAGTATTTCTCTGATAGAATACAGCACTTTATTGGTTTTACATGAACATGCTTTGTGTAATCATTCTTTAAGACCACCATTCATGGTGTGCACTGTTACATGCATGTTTTTCTTTTGGTAGAGGGAGGGGTACATTCGCTGACAATTAGGGATCCGTTTTTATTTACCAAATTGGAAAAAGTTGTTTTTTTATCTAACCGATCTTATGTTATCTAGCTTGGAAATTTTTTTATTGTCTCTTGAAATGTATAAAACACGACTTTAAGAAATACGACAAAAGGGGAGAATGGGGTCGTACAGACCCTTGTCAAATATGGACTCAAGGGATTCATGTTAATATAAAAATCGTTTTGTGTTTTGATATGGGTACTTTCATAATATTTAATATTAGGTGTAATAAGTCATTGCTATGATCATAGAATTAGAAAACATTGGTCGGCATACTCTTGCAAAAACAGTGAAGGGTGGAATTATGGAGGTACTAGCAAAGAACCCTTTCTTACAGATGTGTTAATTCCTCAAGTTTCATGACGTCTACGGTGTTTATCATTATACCTAGTTTGTAATACTGGCACCCACCAGTCGGCGCTATACCGCCTCTGTGTTTTTTAACCGCTTAAAACTAACACCCCAAATACAACCACAAGTTCTTAACTCGCTCTGTCCATCAGTTCAGTTCTCAGAATGTTCCTACTTCTGGGAGTATGATTTTTATTTATTTAAAGAAACTGCCTAAAAGCTTCACATGCTCACCCAAGTACATCTGTCATTTTTCAGCTCATTCGGTCTAGTGGTTCAAGAGTGCATAGAAGTAAAACAATCACACAAGCAGTGTGATATTCATCCATCCAATGGGACCATACTCTGTGCAGAGAGTTGGTGCTGTCTCAGCAATCTCCTTGGCTATTGGACACAATCCTGGACAGTTCGCCATTCCGACACAGGATACCAGCAAGTTGGCACTCATTTTGCCGACCTCGGAAGGATGACAGGCAGAGTCAACCCCACCTGATATTAATTCAACAGCCAAGGGAGATTTGAACTCAGGATTCTAGGATCCCAAGCCCACCACCCTAAGCATGAATCCAACACCAGGCATCGTGTAATATTATAGGAGGATAATTCCCACACTTATCTGATGTATATGGTTTTGATGCAGAGAATTGGCATATATTATGATGACTTGTAATACCATCTCACACCGGGAGTGGCACTTTACAATGTGCATTTACAGAGTGAATTTGGTCTCCACTACTCTTACGATCAATACTGGGGGCGATAAAATATGTTTTATCACGTAAACCACTCCCGGACACATCCCAAGTACAGCCACAAGTTTTCAACTCATTCCATCCAGTGGTTGAGGAATGCAGATAAGTCAAACAAACAAACAGACATAGACAGATTATAGAATCTGTCTGTGTCTGTTTGTTAGTTGAATAGTTGAAAATATAGTTGAAATTATACAGTGATGAAAAAAATTGACTTTTTCTGGAGATGTTATGAGCTTGAAATCTTCCCATGCACACCCAAGTACACCCATTTCTTCACGAGTAACATTTGGATAGTCCACTCATTTGGTTCCAAATTTGAAACGAAGTTACAGTAATATTGTGCGCTATGTGGATATTATGTATTTTTTAAAGAGCCCTCTTCTGAAGAATATTAGTGAAAGCATTTTTGCCCTCGCTGAAGGGTATTGCGTTTGTTACTTTGTTTGTTTGTTACTTTGTTTGTTTGTCTCTGTCCATCTGTCCACACATAATGTGCTAAAGTAGGCCAAAAAAGCCACCTGGTGGTAACCATGATTGCACGTTAACGTTTTTCAACCGAGTACCTCAAAAGGTGTGCACAATTAGAATGTGAGTACATCCATAAATTATGTACAATTAGATTGTGAGTACATCCATAAATTATGTACAATTAGAATGCGAGTACATCCATAAATTATGTACAATTTGAATGTGAGTACATCCATAAATTATGTACAAATAGAATGTGAGTACATCCATTGTGAGTACATCCATAAATTATGTACAATTAGAATGTGAGTCCATCCATAAATTATGTCCAATTAGAATGTGAGTACATCAATAAATTATGTCCAATTAGAATGTGAGTACATCCATAAATTATGTACAATTAGAATGTGAGTACATCCATAAATTATGTACAATTAGAATGTAAGTACGTCTATAAATTCTGTACAATTAGAATGTGAGTACATCAATAAATTATGTACAATTCGAATGTGAGTACATCTATAAAGTATGTACAATTAGAATGTGAGTACATCAATAGATTATGTACAATTAGAATGTGAGTACATCTATAAATTATGTACAATTAGAATGTGAGTACGCCTCTAAATTATGTACAATTAGAATGTGAGTACATCTATAAAGTATGTACAATTAGAATGTGAGTATATCAATAAATTATGTACAATTAGAATGTGAGTATTTCTGTAAATTATGTACAATTAGAATGTTAGTACGTCTATAAAGTATCTATAATTAGAAGGTGAATACATCTATAAATTATGAGCAATTAGAATGTGACTACATCTATAAATTATGTACAATTAAAATGTGACTACATCTATAAATTATGTACAATTAGAATGTGAGTACATCTTTAAAGTATGTACAATTAGAATGTGAATACATCAAAAAAGTATGTTCAATTAGAATGTGAATACATCTATAAATTATGTACAATTAGAATGTGAGCACATCTATAAATTATGTGTAATTAGAATGTGAGTATGTCTTTAAAGTATGTACAATTAGAATGTGAATACATCCATAAAGTATGTACAATTAGAAAGTGAATGCATCTCTTCTGAATATGTTCAATTAGAATTTGAATACATCTATAAATTATGTACAATTATAATGTGAGTACGTCTATAAATTATGTACAATTAGAATGTGAGTACATCTATAAAGTATGTACAATTAGAATGTGAGTACATCAATAAATTACGTGCAATTAGAATGTGAGTATTTCTGTAAATTATGTACAATTAGAATGTGGGTACGTCTATAAAGTATGTATAATTAGAAGGTGAATACATCTATAAATTATGAACAATTAGAATGTGACTACATCAAAAAAGAATGTTCAATTAGAATGTGAATACATCTATAAATTATGTACAATTAGAATGTGAGTACGTCTTTAAAGTATGTACAATTAGAATGTGAGTACATCTATAAAGTATGTACAATTAGAATGTGAGTACATCAATAAATTATGTCCAATTAGAATGAGTATTTCTGTAAATTATGTACAATTAGAATGAGTATGTCTATAAAGTATGTATAATTAGAAGGTGAATACATCTTTAAATTATGAACAATTAGAATGTGACTACATCTATAAATTATATACAATTAAAATGTGACTACATCTATAAATTATGTACAATTACAATGTGAGTACGTCTTTAAAGTATGTACAATTAGAATGTGAATACATCAATAAATTATGTACAATTAGAATGTGAACACATCTATAAAGTATGTACAATTAGAATGTGAATGCATCTATGAATATGTTCAATTAGAATGTGAATACATCTATAAATTATGTACAATTAGAATGTGAGTACACCTCCAAAGTGTGAACAATTAGAATGTGAACACATCTATAAAATATGTGAAATGAATGTGAACACATCTATAAAGTATGTACAATTAGAATGTGAGTACATCGATAAAGTATGTACAATTAGAATGTGAGTACATCGATAAAGTATGTACCATTCGAATGTGAATACATCTCTAAAGTGTGAACAATTAGAATGTGAGTACATCTATAAAGTATGTGCAATTAGAATGTGAGTACGTCTATAAAATATGTAAAATTAAAATGTGAGCATGTCTATAAATTATGTACAATTAGAATGTGAGTACATCTCTTAAGTATGTACAATTAGAATGGGATTACGTCTATGAAGTATGTACTGTATTACTAGAATGTGAGTGCATCAATAGACTATGTACTATTGGACTGAATTTATACAATAAAACCGAGAAGGTCTATTTTTTCACTTTATAAACATGAACCTATGTCTTCAATGCATCATCTGCATACAAACACCACGCAAAATATCTCCTGGTGAGGGTTTGCAATCTCTAATTGCTCTATCTCGTTATTATTTGTTTGGGAACAAGCTGAAGGTGACATTTTCACATATATACCAAACTAACGTTGTGGTAAATCATTGCAAAAATAATGCAGAGGAAAAGCTGATTCAAAAGCAATATCACCGAGGTTTAGGGTTATATAAAGCCAAAGAGTTTGGGTTAGGTTTTTGAAGAGGATATAAGATTGAGTTTAGAACTATTTGTTTTGATTTTGAAGTCACGTGATGTGCAAGGATCACTGAGGCATTATCGAACCCAACATTCCTTTATATAATTTTTCAGTCACATTGTTTCCCACAACAGTGCCTGGCAAAGAACGCAATGAGGGCATTTAGCTGAGTAATGTCAGGAAATAATCCAAGTGGTAATGCACATTAGGTTTACACTCCATAGAAAAATAAAAACAGCATTTGCTTCCAATGTCTTTATGCCTATTAAAAAATAAATCTCAACACTACCATTTCCACAATTACCTGGTGTTACAGAACAAAACTAGAAGGACACTTCGGAGACCACATACTCCTCTGCAACCCTTGAGTATGGCGTTGACACCAATCAAACAAAAAAACAATGACCGTTTAATGTTGAAAAAAATAATCTGTGATCAGCAAAGTCATGTAATGTATGCTATAACCAAACAGCATGAATTTGCTACACATCCTGGGTTAAAATTGCATGGCAATTATTAACAAAGGAATAACCAGTGATGTCGGTTTGCAACATTGATTCGTTCTTTGCTCTTAAATTAAATAACACAGAAGCTTGGCAAAGGCTACATGCTTAATTTGATCGGCCAATGATCACTCTTCCTTACTGGAAAAGAAATCTATATGACAGTTATTAAACAGTCCACCAAAGTCTTGAAACTTTGTTTTTCAGTTTCTTTCAAAATTTACTTATCCTGACATCTCTGGTTTTCCCCTTGTGGTCTTCATATATATATATTATATATATATATATATATATAATTATAATATAATATATTATATATTATATATATATATATTATATATATATATATATATATTTAAATATATACACACACACACACACACACACATATATATATATATTAAATATCCTGTATATGTATATATAATATATATATATTATATATATTATATATATATATATATATAACTTGATATATATGTATATATATTATATAATATATATAATATATATATATATATATGTTACACTCCATAGATAAATAAAAAACAGCATTTGCTTCCATTGTCTTTTAAGCCCATTAAAAGCTACATCTCAACACTACCATTTCCACAATTACCTTTGTTACAGAACAAAACTAAAGGGTACGCCGGAGCAAATACCTCCGCCATTCTTATAAGTATGTTCTACTAGAATGTGAGTACGTAAATAAAGTAAGTCGAATTAGAATGTGAGTACGTTTATATATAGTATGAACATATTAAGAATGTGAGTACGTCTATAAATTATTACAATTAGATAAAGTATGTACAAGAGCATGATATACACACACACACACACACACGCACACGCACACGCACACCACAGCACCACGCACACGCACACACAGCAACACACTATATATATTACATATATATAAGATATATTTAAATATATATAAATATATGAAGACCACAAGGGAAAACCGGTGATGTCACTTTTTATAAATTTCAGGGTTATTGCACCTGCCAATAGTTGGCACATAAGGTTTCCTCTCACATATTACTTTAACAAATCATCCAGGGTGTGTCACATAATTTATATGGATATAAAGTTTAGCCGTGCAATGAAAAAACAAGTGTTGTCCAAAGCTGAACAAGTAGAAACCCAGAGTTGTCAGATTATTTACTCCTGGTTATCTCCCTTTCATTTATGTTAACTGTTCCACCATAATATCAGAGTTGAGAAACTAAAAAATGAAGGTTGTAAACTTTCACAGCATAAACTCTGAGCACTACAATAGCCTATTTGGTTATATCATGGATCTATTATTTTTGATACACAGGTTTTGTGTTCTGCAAGTATTAAAATTAAAGTTTTCACTCAGATAAGATTGGCTTTCTGCGTCATTCATGTTAACTGTTCTCATAATATTCAGAGTTGAGAAACTAAGTTATAAGGTTATAAAACTATCACAGCATAAACTCTGAGCACTAACAATGGCCTATTTGGTTATATCATGTGGGCTCCGTAGTTGGTGCATATCGTGGTTCAAGCCTGGTCAAACCTTTATTGTGACTTTTTATGGGACCCACACCGTGCTTAATGGTTAGCGGTCTGAGTACCAATCCTCATTCGATGTACACACGCCCAATCAACCTGCTTAGGTATATGAGGGAGTCACATGAGGTGACTTTGGCTTTCGCGGGGGTGGTTTATCCTTGTTTCCTCCCGGTTTTCCATCATATTAAGTAGTACGGAGTAAGAAATGGAGAATCCGTCGTCATATAAGCGAAATACCCTTGAGTATGGCGTTGAACACCAATCAACAAAAAAACAATGACCGTTTAATGTTGAAAAAAAATAATCTGTGATCACCAAAGTCATGTAATGTATGCTAATAACCAACAAGCATGAATTGTGCTACACATCCTGGGTTAAAATTGCATGGCAATTATTAAACAAAGGAATAACCAGTGATGTCAGTTTGCAACATTGATTCGTTCTTTGCTCTTAAATTAAATAACACAGAAGCTTGGCAAAGGCTACATGCTTAATTTGATCGGCCAATGATCACTCTTCCTTTTACTGGAAAAGAAATCTTATGACAGTTATTAAACAGTCCACCAAAGTCTTGAAACTTTGTTTTTTTCTTCAAAATTACTTATCCTGACATCTCTGGTTTTCCCCTTGTGGTCTTCATATATATATATATATATAAATATATACACACACACACACACCCACACACATATATATATATATATATATATATTTAAATATCCTGTATATGTATATATATATATATATATATATATTATATATATATATATATATATATATATATATTATAATTGATATATATATATGTATATATTTATATATATTATATATATTATATATATATTATGTTACACTCCATAGATAAATAAAACAGCATTTGCTTCCATTGTCTTTTAAGCCCATTAAAAGCTACATCTCAACACTACCATTTCCACAATTACTTGTTGTTACAGAACAAAACTAGAAGGGTACGCCGGAGAGCACATACCTCCGCCATTCTATAAAGTATGTTCTACTAGAATGTGAGTACGTCAATAAAGTATGTCGAATTAGAATGTGATTCCATCTATATAAATTATGAACAATTAGAATGTGAGTACGTCTATAAATTAGGTACAATTAGATAAAGTATGTGCAAGAGCATTATATATACTTTTTTTTAAACATATATATATATGTTATATATATAATATAATATTATATTATATACATATATATTTTTTTCATATATCGCGGGTTGAGAGACATAATGTTGTAACTGCATTTTTGGTGAGGTTGAATGGAATGGCTTCATGTCTAACAAAAAACCATTTATCTTTCATTAGCGATTTGCAGAAAATGGGAAATTTTCAGTTACAACATTATGTCTCCAACCCATGAAATGTGTTTTGTTAGACATGAGAGGCATTTTATTCGCTTTCGCCAAAATGCAGTTACAACATTATGTCTCTCACCCGCAATATTATATATATGATATGTATATATATATATATATATATATATATATATATATATATATATATATATATATATATATATATATATATATATATGGCGCCGCGAGGAGGAGTGATGTCAGGGACACATCGGTCATTTTGGAGTTAATGCCAATAGCACTATTTTAACCTCTACCTATCCTCCGAGCCTATCATCATCATATCATTAAAAAAATGTCGCTTACATCACTCCTCCTCGCGGGCACATATATATATATATATATATATATAGTCACGTGCCGCATTACGACGTTTCGGTCAACGACGGAAGGCATATATGACGGTGGTCCCATAAGATTATAATGGAAGTGAAAAATTCCTATCGCCAAGTGATGTCAAGTGCTGCCAGTCGTATAAAAGTACAGGAAGCGCGTACAATTAGGTACATGTACAACTACTTGATAATGATAATAAACAACTATGTTACTGGTTTATGTATTTACTGTACTGTACTTTTTATCGTTATTTTAGAGTGTACTCTTTCTACTTATAAAAAAAGTTTGCTGTAAAACAGTATGCCGTGTTACGCAGCAGCCCCATCCATCTCGTGTTTATCACGTCTCTTGATTGCATAATTTTTCCGTGTGCTTGATTTAATCTCTTGTTGTTTGGTTCATCAAAAAGTTCAAAAATGTTTTAAAGTTTATAAAGTAAAAAAGTTACAGTCAGCTAAGGTTAATTTATTATTGAAGAAAGAAAAATATTTTTTTCTTTATAATCATCAACCAATCCTGAATGCATGAATTCGACTTTTTTCTTATATTAACCTTTATTGAGTTACTTAGGACAGAGGCTTGCACAAATGCCGAGAGTATGATGCAATTACCCGTCGATTTGAATCCCGACAGAGTATAAAATTCACTGACGCGTTAGTTTCACAGTCGGCAGTGGTCATCAATGTTGCGCCCGTCCCAGTATGGACGTAAACCGAGCCGTTACCCGTCTAACCGGGAATATATAGTGGACGCTAAATCCACGCTGTCACTTCCGCAGCACCTGAAAATCCCATTGCATCCTGCCGAACTACTGCTGGAAGACATGACAAGCACCCAGTTAACCTCTACCAAAGAACTGCTTCTATTACTAAACCTCGTTCGACAGAACACTTCACCATTTACTCAGCGCAGAATATGCAAACAAAACAATTTAGTTCTGCATCTGTAGCAAAAAATAGAACATTTCTCATATCATCCAAGATTCATGTGACTGGACAAAGAATGAAAGGCTTGATTGCTAGTTTTGATCTGGGGGCAAAGCGCTTCTGCGGCTCATGATGTCTGAGCTGGCTTCTCGGCACAACCAATCAAAAACATCCATTAACACTCCTGATTGCATTGTAAGGAGACTGGCAGAAGAGACATGGATCAGGGCTGGGTCTGAACAACATTCACTCTGGCACTTCCCAGCAGTGTACGAAACCTTTGCCTTTTGAATGAGTTCCAAACTGGTATATGGATTATCAGAAGCTTCGTCCATTTGACGGCCATGTCGTCTGTACTCATAGTGTCCATTCATGATATTTTCAGGGAAGAAAGCAACCTTTCGTCGCCGACTCCTTCACGATAACAAAACAGCAACAAGTTTATATAATATGGCATAAAAATATAATGGGAAAAAAAACACAGCATTGCCCCGTGACTACGTACGTACGTTACGTTATCGTGAAGCAACCAGAATCCACCCTGAAAATCTCCACCCTTTATCAAATCCTCTTTTGGCGTGAAAGTGTCAGTTGGGATCATTGAAAACAGAGAAGTTTGCTTTAAATTACTAAGGTGTTTTTTGAAAAGCAAAAAAATGTGAACTCTCTTCTTGTTTCTCAGCAGAGGTGCTTGGACAAGTCGTCAGTGTGTTTTGGCAATTAAAAAAAATGCCAATTACCTCTCCAGCATCCATCTATTATTTCCCACATAAAAGACTTCCTTTCAGCAAATTTACTTTCCCATCCCAAGTGCCAAGGCCTCTGGTCACTCAGCCTCCCCTGAACCAGATGCTTTTAATTTTTTTCTTTCAATATATTTTTTTTACGAATTCACCTTTGAAAGGTTTTTTTTTTTTTTTTTAACTTGCGTAGCACCACTAATTGCAGATTGCCTTAACTTCGATGCCAAAGTCAAAAAACTGTGTTGCTACAAAGAACTTGAGCGCTGCGCGTCGCCTGATGTGTTAAAAGTCAGGTTGGTTTTCGTCCATCGGGAAGTCACAAGGGTCTTCAGAATCTTCTCTCACTGAAATTTGGAAGTTCAGGGCTTGAGAAGGAATTACGCACACCCCACTCCACCCTACATTCTCGTTCCTTTGTTATGTTTGTCCACTAATGTGCTTGTGTATTGTGATGTTATGGCTTGTTCAATTCCTATGTGCGTTTCTTCATGTTTACGTCTTTTTTTTTCAAAATAATATTTTTTTTCCAAATTATGGTTATGCGAAGAATTTTTACACATCCTTTCCTTCTGCCAGAGAACGTTCAGGTTTTCACATGGACCCTGAATTATAATCGACTATTGTAATTTTCACACCACAAAGCATTTCTTAATGCAACTTGGTTGCAACAGGTGCAGTGTTCTTGCCTCGAAATCCATATAAACCACTCTCGCTACCTGCAAAAATCATCTGAACATTTTGCTATTATTCAGGGGGCATCCATTCGAGTCACCATTGTCCAAACGACAAAGTGTGCTGTTGGACTCGCAGAAGAAAATAAAAACAATATAAGGAAATTATCTGCCCACCCAGTCATTATACATCTGGTTCGATTTGTTTATCTTATGTCAATTGCAGCTATTCATCATAACATCATATACCAACTAAGGTAGGATTGAAACTTGTGTAATGACTGTTGTTTTTCATACAAGTATACAAGCAATGGATAACGCGAGCACTGCGGAGCACATTCCGAAGACATTTTGCAACAAGTCCAATCGTAGCACAACATGTGCGCCTTCAATTTCCGCTACACTCCTCTTTTGTACTCAGTCATTATCAATTCATGCTGGGCCATTCTGGTATTAAACTATTGCAGCTAGCATTCTCTGATTCAAACATTGCACTCTGCAAAGAATTTCGAAAAGCATTGTTTTCCCACCTGAGTCCTGACGCTAACCTCTTGAACCAGACACAAGGGTATCGGCCCATCAGTACTCAAGCGCTATACAGGTACTCTTGGGATCCTACCCCGTGCTCTCAAACAAAAGCCTCATAAATAGGTACTGACATGTCGCTGTGAAATTGATGCCCTAGCGATTCCCGTCTTTTAGCGAGAGAAGATTCCCTTCGAGAACGAAACCACTGGACAGGTGTTTGAGCTCCTGGGTCTTTAATAATAGCACTGGCCACAAAAATCACAAATGAAATCGTTAAGCAATGCTCAGTTTGTCACTCGGCAAATCCCTTTAGCCTCTGCAAGTTACTCAATTGGTCACTCAGATTCTTAATCCACTCAACACCGACTTTCATTTGCGCCTGCATAGCTCGAGTTAATTCCTGCTGTCCCTCAATATCCATTCTTCCCAGCTAGCAATGGGGTTTGCCTGCTACTTGACTTGATCTATATCATTGCAAATTACTACAAATGCAGACAAACTCGTATTGAGAGTTCTCCTGAAGATTTGCAGACAATGCTATCATAAAAGATGATTAATATGGCTGCTGCAGGAGCTTCATATAAACCTACAGGAGTTGGATGGCCATATATATACAATAAACCATGAAACCACGGAGCAAGTAATGCAAGGAATGAACTGATTAAATGAACCTTTTCCCTTTTAAAAAACGTCCAATGCAATTCTATCACCTGTGATTGGAACTGCGTGGGTTATTAGGCGATTGATGCAGAAGAAGCATTCGCTATACATTTTTAGTGTGGAAGTCTGTCATTGTGATTTTTTCCTCGTCAGGGGGATTGTTCAAGAATCATTTCTATCGGGTTTCTACCGTACCGAAAGAAGGATTGATTTAATTTCTAAGTCAATTCCAAACAAGACCGCGCTATCCAGGTAGGCTACTCGGTAGTTCACAGAGTCTATCATGCGACTGCATTACAAAGCCCTCCAAACCATGGCAGCCTGCTGGCTGACATAACCCACAGGACACTGTGCCTTGCGCCAAAGAGCTTCCCTGCGTGTCAAACAGAATTTTTGAACCCATTTTTGTTGCCATAGTTCTTTCCTTTCCATTCACAACCCAACTCACACTGTCGTTGATTTCCATACCGCCATTAGCTGTTCCTCCAGACCCGACGCTATATTGAAAGCCAACAGAAGATTGAAAGCTTCGGTCGAATGGAATTTTTTCTCTAAAACGCATTACAGGTACAAGGGGCAATTTTCATTTGGCAAAGCCGCCACCGCCAAACCTGGAGTTATTCAGTCAGAGGCTGCTTGTGAGAGCATGAGCTTATACCAAATGTACACTAATTGTCCTTTGGTCAGAACACGAGTTAGCCCTATTAACATTGCTCCATCTTGCAAGCAACACCGGATCCCGTACAAAGAAAGCCGTGCCTTTTCGCCTCGGTGATATATTACGAGCAATAGTACCGAATATTATGGTAAAGTTAATGCCTGTACCTTCTGAGCTGAGATCCATAAAGTGGGGTCGTATTAACGGATTGTAGGGATGGGGGGGGGGGTTGGTGGGGGGGGGGTAGGTTCACACTGTGGTTTGGGATGGGTGAGAAGGTCTGCTAATCCTTTTTGCTTCCAATTTTCTCGTTTCAACTTTATAGAGGAATATAATAACATTTACTAATAAATGATGTTTCCGGTTTGTAAAGAATTAATTTTAGGTCACACAGGATTTCTTAGTTACAACGACCTCTTTTTTTTTCCTCGGCCAGAGTGTCCATCCGCTGAAATTGCACCATCCACTTGTATGAAACATTTAATAGCAAAAGTTTCGTGGAATTTGAGATGGCCAGACTCTTCAGTGGCATAGGTTCTTATACATGCTTGCGCAAAAGTTGATCGCATCTTGGTGATGAGCTGTTAATGAACCTAATACAATTTCCAATACCACTCGCAACCACCTCTGGCTGTGTGAGAAGAGGGACAATTGGAACATCTATAACCGGTAACTGAAGATCCAGTCCCAGCACCCTGCTGACGTACACAACCCTCACTTACAACGGGCTTGCTTCCTCTTACAAGGTCACTCCATACTATTCGTTTAGGCCTTTTTTCTTCTCGTTGGGGGTTTGGCCCGTCGGGTGACTAATTTGATCCCATTCCAACAGAGAATGCCCGAGAACATGTGGCGCGGCTGGCGGTTTACACAGCTGCTCCCTTATGACAAAGATAAACAAACAACGTGCCTGTTCAGGTTGCGCCTTGGCTGCACAATGACCACTCAGAGAAAGGAATAAGAGCAGCCATATCTGATAATTCGGAGACAACATATAAATGCGTGCCGATTGAAGCAAACACCGATTCTGTTACAGAATTAAAGTGAATGTGACATATTCTGATAAGTACACATATTATAGCAAATCTTGTCAAACCTGATATACTTTTGGAAGTAACATAAGCAACACAAATCATGAATAACCTACATCTCATCCAGAAATGATAGATAACAGATAACAAATCAGAGCTCACCAGTCAAGTGGCAAGTAATTCTGACTCATGGAAATATCAGGCACTTGCGGATTTTATCCATTGAATGAACCACTCTAATGCCAGTCATCCAACGGTTCTTCACCATGGACTCACCACTGCCCGCAACCACTGCTCTGGGCTCTAGAGGAATGACTTGCGAGAGATGGGAATGCTTCCAAACAATGAGTCTGTGCAGGAAGTCATGAGAATGGTCAAGGCGTTTTGCAGCACTCTCCCAGTTACTCTGCTTCCTGTCTCAACAAGCTCAAGCCAATGCCTTCATGAATGCTGCCTAGCAAAAAGCTATAAATTTCTTCATGTGAATTGAGAATGCCGCCTTCCTTGATCTAACGCGTCAAACTCAACCGATATTAACCTTTAAGTTTCTCTTTCATCAAAGCTGAATTGTGCACCATCAGTGCCCTCTGTAAGTTTTGTATATTTCATGCTCACAGATCCTACACCAATAGCAATGCATTTCAACTGGTACAGATTTAATATAAAAGCAATTTTCAATGCAAATCCACTTCTCTTTTTTTTAGTGCTCCAATTCCCTTCATAATATCTCTCTCGCCATCTGGAAGCTTTGAAATGAGTGCGAAATTTTGTACATCAACATCTAAATCGAAGCTGAAATCCAGAACATTTAAAATATACAACTTAAAAGACCTTTTGATTTTTTAGCTCACGTGAGCTCTTAGTCATTGAGCTGATAACGGACTCGATGCAGGGTCCATAGAGTGAGTGAGTGAGTGGAGTTGAGTGAGTCGTCCGTAACAACTTCAGTCATCTTATATATTATAATTTGCCGGTTTGGTGGGATATCTGGCGCTACTCTTACGACTTTGTTCTTGCGCTCGGAGAACGTGATAATTCGGCTTACATTATCTCAACAGACCATATGAGTGGTGCACTGTACAAAAAAAAGTAAATCAAAATGGTTTCGAAAACAGTGAAATCGTTTATTCACACTACCTGCATTAAAGTAAGAATACTACTGAGACTCTGCAATCAGTTCCATTCTACAAAACACCACACTTGTCCAACATGTCCAGAGCGCGGTTATGCTATTACTGATTGAAAACCAAACACATCATTTTGATAAAACTTGGCACAAGCTTACAATATCTGAATGTCTAACGAAGGTATAATGACCCATCAAAAAATCTGCGCTCATCTAAGGAGGTACACCGAGGGGGTTTAGACAGAAAAAAAATAGGTATTTTCTCTCTTCTCGAAATACAACACACCAATTTCAATGATAACTAAAACAAGCTTCGTCACCTGTAATGACCAAAGTGATCTGACTTCATCAAAATCTGTGCTCATTCGGGTTTATTGGTTGGGAGGGGGATGGCTTGACCCGCCAAAATAGGTATTTGGTCATCTTCCCGAAACCTACGCACATCAAATTTCGATGACAGTTGAGCCACAAGCTCATCACCTGTAATGTAACCTAACGTTTATCGACTGCATCAAAATCTGCGGGCTCATTCGGGGGTTTTATTGGGTAGGGTGTTTGACCCCCCCCCCAAAAAATAGGTATTTGTCTCTTCTCAAAACTACACAAACAATTCGATGAGAAACTTGAACCACAACTTTATCACCCTGTATAACTCAATTTTGTCTCATTGGCAATTAAAAAATAAATTCAGGTACAAAAGGCGTCGCAAAAGGGTTTTTCGCTGAATCCAGATCAGCTTCAGGACTGTGCCGGTCCTATTTTATTTTCACACTCGAAGCTGTTTCGTTACCGAAACAAAGAATACAGTGTTGGTTCCCTTCAATATCACACAGGTATAGAGAAACAAAAAACACGAACATATCAAGTACATGTGGTATGTAAAAGCGTAGACACTAAGCTTAAATAGGATGTGTTTCAACCGGCCTTCTGAAACTAGAATAGTTGTTAATCGATGATTCAGCTCACTTTGGTGGAGGAATTCAAGTGTTGATACTTTATCCCCGCCATATGCGAGTGAACAATTGGGTTTATGCATTGGGTACTTTCGCGTCTATGTACAAACGTCAGTTTATGATCAGTCACCAACATTGATTTAACTTGATAGTTGCCTCTAATATTTTGAACACAAATCGGAACATGAGTTGAACAATGAAACTGCAGTTAGCAGTACTTGGCTCTGAATGTAACGCTTTCACACAATGCGCATTAAGAGTGAAGATAAGAGACGAGCCGGAGCGACGATGGTTCGCCGGACATTACTGAACAATGCACAGTAGTACACCATTGATTGGCGGAAAGCTAATTTGAGGAGCTCCTACCGTAAAAAACCTATCTCTTCCGTCAAAAATGACCAAAATCCAAATCCGGATTTTTTATATGTTTTACTTATGACATTATGCACAGCTTCTATGGAAATGAAATGCTGAGAAAAAAAAATCGAGAAAAAAAGAAAGCAAACAGTTTCAAGGAGCTGGCTCAGCCCACAAGGGCAAGGGACGCCCCTCATACAAAAACACAACTAGACCTGATATCTATGCTGTGTCCACGTTTCATCAGATCGCACAACGTCCACGCGAGCCATGCTCTGGAGAGAGTCACTAAACAGTCCAAGCAAGCGTAGCGAACATGGTGGTCGCTATTATACATTACATTACTAGTCATTACAGTTTTTACGGATCCGGGCGAAAATTTTTGACAAAGAGGTGATTAAAGTTCGATTAAAAGCCAGGAAGGCGCTTTTTGATTATTCGAAAAAAAAATTATTTTTCGGATACTTTTTTCTAAAATTTCAATAGTCCCCGTTGCTGTGGTTCAAAGTCGGCGTCAGTAGAACAATGCCAAAAGCATACTATACTAGATACTGGTCATGAACCTAACCTGTCATAAGTTTCATCCACACACATCGCGCTTCGACTCCCTGGCCCTCCAGACTGCTCCGAATTACATACATACACTTAACACAGACAGACAACAGACAGATGAAAACCTGAGAATATAAAGTCGTGCTAGCGCACCACCCCAACAAAAAGACAGACACACAGACACAACGAAAATAGTGGTCACTGCTGCGCCCTCACGAACCAAAATTACTCTGTTTGCCTCTTGCAGTCAAACAAAATTGAAAAATCAATGCAAACAGGAAGTTTGTTGGTGCGAGGTGGAAAAGACGTTGGCGGCCTCCGAACGTGCGGCTAAACTTCCGAAATAAATATATTTGTCTACGACCTTTAAACCTGTTATTATTTAATCATTAAAATTATATACTTGAACACTGTTGGAACAGCAAATCGCCTTTTTGTCAGCTTATGAAAAGCCCTCCGTTAACAGTACTTTGAACGTATTCACCCCGAGGCCATAAGTACTAAGTGGAAAAACTATAGAACAAGATATTCCTACCTCTCATGCCCCCCCTGGGGGGCCTTGGGGAAAACAGAGATGCCAGAGGTATGCCATACTTGGCCTCCAAGCTGTAAGACCTGGTTTGAAATCCCAACCCCAGCTAGAAACTGCATTTTTGGTATTACAGGCAGGGTGATCACAGTGTTTGTGTGTTGTGTTGTATTGGTTTTGTCCGTGTACTGTCCTGCTTGTCGGTGCGTCGCTTAATGGGCGTTTTCTCAACGACTTCATTACGCGCGAGCTCATATGCGGTCCACTCCACGCACTCCTGCGGTGTCTTCTCCGCCGAGAGTAGCGTGCGGTATTGACCCGCACCATGGCCCCAAATCTCCATATTCCTGCCCCTAACCATCAGAGGGCCATCTACAATCACAGCACAGCTGCACCCCTCAGCCAATGATGGTAGACCGTAATCCGGCAGCCCTGGTGCTGCAATATATAAAAGAAGTAGAATATTCAATCCGGCTCACAGATAGTTTACCCCCGTGTTTTCCTTCCTTCATCAAAAGCATTGGGGTCCCGGAGGATTACCAATACCATCATTGGTGAGCTGCCCCTGGAGAGGGCAGCTCACGGAGTACTCCCATGGAGAGGGTTGCAAACTTGTCTTTAGCGTTTTATGTGTGTTTTTGCAGGCATGGAACGGTCTTTCTTACGTTGGCTGGAAGTACAAATACCTTGCCACCAAACTCCTCAAAACAAAGTAACCCAACTGCAGGAAGACCGCTCACGACCACCGTTGCTCTGGCACGAGTTATGGATGCGCCGTCTGGCTCAACACTTCGAGCTCCTCTTGCGCTTTGAACGTTTTTTTTTTATCCTGCTGATTCCATATCATCACTATCCCTCCTCACAAAAACCCTGTTGGGGGAGATCGTTTAGTCCGCCGCCAACCCCGACGCATGAAACAGGTTAGATAAAGTTTTACATGATACCTGAAGCAAGCCACAGATGTCATCAAATTTCTGGCCTTGATCTCTCAGCCATGTGCAGATCGTCGTCGAATAAAATAAATATTCTCTCTTTTTTTAAATTGTTTCCGCAAAACTCCCTCCTAAATAAACCCGTCATGGTGCTACGTTGTCCGTATCATGTTGAGAGAATCAACAGCTGACCCCTTGCTTTCCTCGGTCGACATTTAAATAACACCTTTCACCGGTTACCGAAAAAAAATTAATACTAAACACATACCAATCATTGATATTGCGAAGCTCTATGTGACACCAACAAACAAGTCGAAGGAAACAGGGTTTAAACTTCTTAATATTACCGTACATACAACATGATTAAAAACGCTATGACTGGCCCAGCTACACCTGGCAACAGTGATGAATCTTGACTTGTCAAGACGTAAAGTAAGTAAGTTCCAGTATGCTTAAACTTTAAACCCTCAGCAATCTGAGCACCCATCAAAGCAATCAACTTTTTCTTTGCCCCTCGTGAGCTGGTTTTAAAAGCAATTGATTTTAAATATAATCAATCGGTGTATGCTTAGAAATCTCTGTGCAGTCATGCAGTCGTGTTCCAGTATTATATATACGATCACTCGTGTATAATCACACCGGCATTCCATATAGCTAACATTACCCTGTACGAGCGATGCGATGATTCGTCCTGTAACAGACCCCATACTGAATCCCGCTTTAAAACAAAAATATTTTTAATACACAAGTTGAAGTTGGAAAGTGAAAATAACCCTTCTCAATCATCGGGGGTGGGAAGCCCTCGTGTGGGAATACTTTGAAAAAAATACCGTGTGTCAATGTAGTGTAAAGTCATATAATGAAACAGTTATAGGACCTTGGCAGATTTTTGGAACCTGCGTAAAAAAACAGTATATTTATTTATATATTTAAATAACATCGAGCGATATACGTATAGTACTGGTTGTGACGTTTCACCAGGGGTACGATACGGAAAAAACATACGCATACACCACGACCATAAAAAAAAAAAAATCGCTAACACCTAAGATAGTGAATGAAGTTCACATACATTAAGCGACTCGAGTTAGACGCCCTGAAACGTCCGATTTGATGTCTGTAATGGTACGTGCATGCATTGTTATCTGTTTGTCCAAAAGGCGTGCATGGTCTGTCAGTGGTGATTGTGGTGAGGTCTTTGTGCATTGAGTGTAATGGTGTGGTGTTTGATGTTGGTGATGCTGGGTTTGGTGTTGTGTGGTGTTCTTAGGATGAGGTGGCACGTGTAGATAAAGTGACCTGGGTAAGTTACAATGAGTGTGGTTGATGATTTTTATAAAGGTGTGTCATAATTGTTGCAATAATGTTGTGTTGGTGGTGAGAGTAATGGTGAAGGCTGAGGTGAATAGCCATTGAACAATGGGGCGTGATTCAAATGAGAATTGGCGCACTGCAAGTGCTGCAAATGAGTGTCCAGTTTCCTGTGAGCTAGTGATGCATACATGTGTGAATAACGGTTCATGTTTGCTGATAACACAGATAGGAAAGGACATGGGGAAAAAACTGCAATCCACACAATGCATGTTCTAATCCATAAACCCATTACACATTTAAGGAAGGTGCTTCTAAAAACGAAAAAATAAACAATAAACTACTCGCGGAACCGCTCGCTATTGTTGTGTGCCATTGCACTGGGTGCGGATGACGTATCGCAAGAACCGCAACAATATACCACTAGTATATATTAATATATATTATATATATTATATTTAGTATCTATATATAATGAAATGTGTAGCATGTATGTAAGATGTATGTATGATTGCATGTATGTTATGATCTATTGTATGTATACGCTCTTCACCCATGGATGACTGCTAACTGATATTCCCACAATGTAACAAACATACCTAACCAAGTGCCCAGAGACCCTCAAAATATGCCCACCCCCCCCGCCCCCCCGCCCCAGACCAATAATCAAAAGACTCAAAGACCCAAAAATGCCCCAAAGATCCTGAAGACCACAAAAGACCCCTGAAGTTCACAAGACAAAAACACCCAAGAAGCCCAAAGGACCTAAAAAGACACGAGAACAAACAACCCAAGACAACCGATACTGGAAAGATCCCCGAGACCTGAAGACATAAAATACGCAAACGATTCAGAGAAACCCAAAAGCCCAGAGGAACAAAGATCTCGGGGACCCGAACATCCCAAAAGATCCAGAAGACCCAAAGACGATTGAGATCCAAAAGACCCAGGATCCATAAATGACCCCAAGGACACAAAAGACCCAGAGGACACAAAAAAGACCCGAGATGCAAAATGAACCAGGGGTATACAAAAAACCCTAGGACACGAAAAGACCATAGATCCCAAAAAGCCTAGAAGACCCCAAAAGACGCCTGACGGACCCAAAAGACACAAAGGGACTATCCTAATCGGACCAATGGAAATCGCTGCATAAATAAAATGTGATTCAGGTCCTAACCTTCCCTACCACACACAAACTTCTGGGACTCCCCTCCCCTTTCTTTAAATCCTCAAACGCTCCATCCCAATTCCATCCCCTCTCTTCCTCCATCCTCAAGGCAACTCTGTCACCCCATCCCCTTTCTTCAGCCTCAACTGCCCCAAAACCACAATTAAACTCAATCCCTACCAATCCCAAGTCCATCCCCCTATTCCAACCGTCTGCAGTCTCACCTTTCGAAATCCATGAACGGCCTCACCCCAACTCCACTGTCTTCCTCCCCATTTCTTCTATTCTTACAATGTTCACCAAAATACAAACAGGGAACTTGAACGCATGAAGAAGCCATTCAAGCCATATCATGCTCGATTGTCTGTCCTGTTGTAAGACAATGTTAAAAAGTAAATAAGATGAATTGTTAACGTACTAGCAGATCACTCATCACTCCTTCTTCCTTATCCTAACTATAATTCACGGACGCGGTGTATTTGTGTTTGTTTGTTGCGCACTAAACTCCTGCCTACAGCTGTGGGCCGATTCTATCCAGACATTACTAGCAATGATCCAACAATGCGCCAATTAGTGCAAATGGAGTGTGTTTTATATTTCTCGGTGACTGGGGGTGGGGAGGACGCAATTAATTCCATGAAATGGTATATCTTCGTGCTGCCTACAGGTAGGCGGGTATCTACAAGTTTTCCAAACATTTACAGTCTGCTATTCCTTGTCCCACATTTCTCGTACAATTCAAGTAACTTCCATGTTTTCTTTTGCCAACACAGATGTGTCATTGCTTTCTCCACTGCCCAAATAAGAAGTGTGCCGTCCAGAAAAACGTGTATGTTATGCCTTGGAAGCAAAATTCGCTTCAATGGCGGGTATCCTGCTCTTGTAGATAATGATAATGATTATAACCATTTCCTTTCATGCTAATGACACATAGGCTCCGAGGCACGTTTCATGGAAAGTGCAGTCCTGGACGGTCAGCCACTCCGACGCAAATTACCCCCAAATAGTTTATTACCGCCAGACACTGGTACCAATTTCACCAACCTGGAGAAGAATATAGCAGGCTGATTCAACTCCACCTGGGTTAGTTAATTCAACACGATAAAAAAAAGCAGGGGCTCAATCTAGAACTGGAAGGTCCACAAGCCGGCCCACCTTAATCACAAAGCAAAACGACGCAGCCATATATTATATATATATATATATAGCATAAATATATAATATATATAATACACATATATATATATTACATTATATATATTAGATATAGATATATAAGAATATAATAGATTAATCTATTATATATATATGATATATATATATATAATAAATATATATATATCATATAATTATTACTTAAACATACCTTTGTGGTAATAGCCGACTACAACACCTTGGCTATAGATATCGCCTAATTGCTCCAAGGCCACAAACTTCTTACAAGTAATGGGTCCCTTTACTTAATACTGTGGCAAATTGTAACACAATAGTAAGTATTTGTTAATAAATCCATGACTAAACATAGAAAAGGTACAGTTAAATACGTTTTAAGATAAAAAAAAATAAAATTTGGTCACTTCTGTTTTCGGGCACTTTACTATTGAATTGAGCTCTGCAGGATCTGAAAGCTTGCTCTGGAATGAGTCGTGAGTGATGAATGTGCAGCCCTAACACTTATGTACACTCCTGTAGATTTAAAACACTGTCACACTCTCGGCTACACTAAATTCAGCC
>CM068954.1:86945633-86965070 GCA_035128595.1 Eptatretus atami | reverse complement strand
ACTAGTATGTAATTATATAGCGACCACCCATGTCGCCTACCGCTTGTGTGACTGTTTGTGACTCTCTCCAGAGCATAGCTCCGTGACGTTTGATGCGATCTTGATGAAACTTGGACACAAGCTAGATATCATGGTCTAGTTGTGTCTTTTTGTATGAGGGGCGTCCCATGCCCCTTGTGGGCGGAGCCACGCTCACTTGAACTTTTTGCTTTCTTTTTTCTCGATTTTTTTTTCTCGCAATTTCATTTCCTAGAAGCTGTGCATAATGTCCATAAGTACAACATATAAAAAATCCGATTTGATTTGGTCAATTTTGACGGAAGAGATAGGTTTTTTACGGTAGGGCTTCCTCAAAAGCTTCCGCCAACTCAATTGTACCTATCGTGGCATTGTTCAGTAATGTCCGCGAACCATCGTCGCCTCCCGGCTCGTCTTCTTTTAATCTCACTTCTAACTGCGCATGTGTGAAAGCGTACAATTCAGAGCCAAAGTACTGCTAAACTGCAGGTTCATTGTCCAACTCATGTTCCGATTTGTGTTCAAAATATAGAGCAACATTCAATTAAAATCAAGTTGTTGCTGATCATAAACTGACGTTTGTACATAGACAGACAGAAGTGAACCCATTGCATAAACCCCAATTTTCACCTCGCATATGCGGGGTAAATATCACCACATTGAATTCTCCACCAAAGGTGAGCTGATGCTCGTTAACACTATTTCTGTTTCCACAGGAAGGCTGGTTGAAAACATCCTATTTAGCTGTAGTGCTCGGCTTACATACCACACATGTACTTGGATAATGTTCGTGTTTTTTGTTTTCTCTACTCGTTGTATTGAAGGGAAAACACACTGTACTTCCCTTTGTTTCGGGTACGAAACAGCTCCGAGTGAAAACAAAATAGGACCGCACGTCCTGAAGCTGATCTGGATCAGGAAAAACCCTTTTCGACCCTTTTCGACCCTGATTTATTTTTTAATGCCATGAACAAAATTGAGTATATCACGGGTGATGAAAGTTGTGGTCAAGTTTCATCGAAATTGTTTGTGTAGTTTTGGAGAAGAGACCAAATACCTATTTTTTTGGGGGGGGGGGTCAAACCCCCTAACCCCAATAAAACCCCCGAATGAGCGCAGATTTTGATGCAGTCGATAAACGTTGGTACATTACAGGTGATGAAGCTTGTGGCCAACTTTCATCGAAATTGTGTGCGTAGTTTCGGAGAAGAGACCAAATACCTATTTTGCAGGGTCAAACCCTCCCCCCTCCCCCAATAAAACCCCGAATGAGCACAGATTTTGATGAAGTCGATACACTTTGGTACATTACAGGTGACGAAGCTTGTTGTTAGGTTTCATTGAAATTGTGTGTGTAGTTTCGGAGAAGAGAGAAAATACCTATTTTTTTTTCTGTCTAAAACCCCCTCGTGTACCTCCTTAATGAGCGCAGATTTTTGATGCGGTCAATATACCTTCGTTAGACATCAGATATGAAGCTTGTGGCCAAGTTTTATCAAAATGATGTGTTTGGTTCAATCAGTAACTAGCATAACCCGCGCTCTGCGCGACATGTTGGGGTGGGTGTGTTTGAGAAAGGAACTGATGCAGAGTATCAGTAGTAATTTTACTTTAATGCAGTAAGTGGAATACGATTTCACTGTTTCAGAACCATTTTATTTACTTTTTTTTGTACCATGCACCTCATATGGTCTTTGAGATAATGTAAGCCGAATATCACGTTACTCGAGCGCAGAACAAAGTCGAAGATAGCGCGACACGAAACCACAAACTCGGAAATAATATATAAGATGACTGAAGTGTTTACGGACTGACTCACTCACTCACTCACTCACTCACCTATGGACCCTGCTCGACCGTATCAGCTCACCTGACTAAAGTCCACGTGAGCTAAAAAATCAAAAGGTCTTTTAAGTTGTATATTTTAGAATGTCTGGATTTCAGCTTCGATTAGATGTTGATGTACAAATTTCCACTCGATTTCAAAGCTTCCAGATGGGACGAGGAGATATATGAAGGGAAATTGGAGCACTAAAAAAAAAGAAGTGGATTTGCAATGAAAATTGCTTTTAATTAATATCTGTATCAGTTGAAATGCATTGCTATTGGTGAAGGATCTGTGAGGCATGAAATCATACAAAACTTTACAAGAGGCACTGATGGTGACAATTCAGCTTTGATGAAAGAGAAAACTAAGGTTATATCGTGTTGAGTTTGACGCGTTAGATCAAGGAAGGCGGCATCTCATTCACATGAAGACAATTATACGCTTTTGCTGAGGCAGCATCAGAAGGCATTGCTGAGCTTGTTGAGACAGGAAGCAGAGTAACTGGGAGATGCTGCAACAACCGCCTTGACCTCTCATTGACTTCCTGGCACAGACTCATTGTGGTTGAAGCATTCCCATCTCCTCGGCAGTGCATCTCCTCTAGAGCCCAAGGCAGGTGGTTGCTGGGCAGTGGTGAGTCCATGTGAAGAACCTTGGATGACTGGCATTTAGAGTTGGTTCATACAATGAGATAAAATCCGCCAAGTGCCTGATATTTTCCATGATTCAGAATTACTTGCCACTGACTGGTGAGCTCTGCTATTTGTTCATCTGTTATCTATCATTTCTGGATGAGATGAGGTTATCATTTTGGTGTTGCTGTATGTACATTCCAAAAGTATGATCAGTTGACAAGATTTGCTATAATATGTGTATTATCAGAAATATGGCACATTCAATCTATTCTGTACAGAATCGGTTGTTTGCTTCAATCGGCAACCATTTAATGTGTCTCCGAATTATCAAAATGGCTGCTCTTATTCCCTTTCTCGAGTGGTCATTGTGCAGGCCAAAGGCGCACCTGAACAGGCACGTTGTTTGTTTATCTTTGTCTAAGGAGCAGCTGTGTAAACCGCCAGCCGCGCCACATGTCTCGGGCATCTCTGTTGGGAATGGCGATCAATTAGTCACCCTGACGGGCCAAACCCATCCAACAGAAGAAGAAAGGCCTAATAACGAAGTAGTAATGGAGACCACTGTGAACGAGGAAGACAAGCCCGTTGTAAGTGGAGGGTTGGTACCGCAGCAGGGTGCAGGAACTGGTCTTCAGTTACCCGGTTATAATGTTTCCAATTGTTCCCTCTTCTCACAAAGCCAGAGGGTGGTTGCGAGTGGTTATTGGAATTGTTGGTCATTAACAGCTCATCACCAAAGCGATCAACTTTTGCTGCAAAGCATGTTAGACCCTATGCACTGAAGGTCATGCCATCTCACAATTCCAGAAACTTTTGCTCTTAATAATGTTTTCATACGAGGATGTGCATTTCCAACGGGGATGGAACTCTGGCCGAGAAAAAAAGAGCAGGTTGTAACTAAGAAATCCTTCGTTGACCAAAATAATTCTGTACAAACCGGAAACATCATTATTAGTATTGTTATTATTATTCCTCTATAAAGTTGAAACGGAGAAAATTGGAAGCAAACAGCATTCCAGACCTCCCCCCACCCCCAAACCCAACAGTGTGAACCTACCCCCCCCCCCCACTCCCTCTACATCCAATTAATACGACCCCCACTTTATGGGATCTCAGCTCAAAGTACAGGGCATTAAATACCATACCGCGTACATGTGCTCGTAATATATCCCCAGAGGCCGAAAGCACGCTTTCTTTGTACAGGGATCCGTGTTGCTTGCAAATGAGCAGAGTTAATAGGCTACTCTGTGTCTGACCAAAGGACAATTAGTGTACAATTGGATAAAGCTTCATTCTCTCACAAAGCAGGCCTCTGACTGAATAACTCCAGGTTTGGCGGTGGCAGGCTTGCCATGAAAATTGCCCCTATGTACCGTAATGCTGTTTCAGAGAAAAAATTCCATTCGACTCAAGCTTTCATCTCTGTTGGGCTTTCCAATATAGCGTCCGGGTCTGGAGGAACAGCTATGCGGTTGCAACATCACGACAGTGTGAGTTGGGGTTGTGAAGGAAAGCAAGACTATGGCAAACAAAATGGTTCAAAATTCTGTTTGAACCCAGGGAAGCTCTTTGGCTGCAAGGCACAGTGTCCTGTGGTTATGTGCAGCCAGCAGGCTGCACTGGTTTGGAGGCATTTGTATGCAGTCCGCATGATAGACTCGTGAACACCAGTAGCACCATGGGATGCGCGC
Organism: Eptatretus atami; assembly: GCA_035128595.1. Classification (NCBI taxonomy): domain Eukaryota; kingdom Metazoa; phylum Chordata; class Myxini; order Myxiniformes; family Myxinidae; genus Eptatretus; species Eptatretus atami. The sequence continues at coordinate 86,960,898 of CM068954.1, read as the reverse complement.
GTCTTGATTATGGAATTGCTAGAAATTAAATCATCCTCTCCTCGAACGGTAGAAAGCACCGAAGAAATGATTTTGAACAATCCACTCCCCGAACGAGAAAAATCAACAATGACAGACTTCCACCACTAAAAAATGATGCGCAATGCTTTCTTCTGATCAATCGCCTAATAACCCACGCAGTTCCAATCCACAGTTGATAGAATTGCATGAGACGTTTTTAAAAGGGCAAAGTTCATTTGAATTCAGTTTTCACTTTGCATTACTTGCTCCGTGGTTTCCATGGTTATGTCGATATTATGGCTCATCCAACTCCCTGTAGGTTTCAATGAGCTCCTGCATGCAGCCATATAATCATCTTTTATGATAGCATTGTCTGCAAATCCTTCAGGAGAACTCTCAATACGAGTTTGTCTGCAATTGTAGTAATTGCAATGATATAACCAAGTCAGTAGCAGGCCCAAAACCCCCATTGCTGAGCTGGAAGAATGTGATTGAAGGGACAGCAGGATAAACTCGAGCTATGCAGGCAATGAAAGTCGGTTGTTGAGTGGATAAGAACCTGGTGACCAATGATATTGCAGAGGCCTAAAGGGATTTCCGAGTGACAAAAACTGAGCATTGCTTCAACGATATCATTTGTGGATTATTTGGCAGTGCCATTATTATAAACCCCAGAAGCTCACACCCCTGTCAGTGGTTTGCGTTCTCAAGGGGATCTTCTCTCGCTAAAAGACAGGGATCGCGGGCACAATTTCACCAGCGACATGTCCAGTACCTCATTTATGAGGCTTTGTGTGAGAGCACGAGGGTAGATCCCAAGAGTACCGTATAGCGCTCTTGAGTCCGATGGGCCCAGATACCCTTGTGTCTGGTTCAGAGGTTCAGTCAGACTCGGTGTGAAAACAATGGCTTTTCGGAAATTCATTTGCAATGCAATGTTGATCGAGAATGCTGCACTAGTTAATCCCAGAAGGCTCAGCATGACATTGAATAATGACTGGGTACAAAGGAGTGTAGCAGTGTGAAGGCGCACAAGTTGTGCTACGATTTGGAACTTGTTGCAAAATGTCGGAATTGTGCTCCGCGTGCTCGCGTATCCATTGCCTTGTAACTTGTATGAAAAACAGACGTCATTACACAAGCTTTCAACCTACCTTAGTTGGTATAATGATGTAATGATGAAGCTGCAATGACAATAAATAAACAAATTCGACACCCGATACTTATAATGACAGGTGTGGCAGATAACTTTCACTTATTTGTTATTTTATTTTCCTTCTCGAGTTCCAACAGGCACACTTTGTCGTTTAGGGACAATGGTGACTCGATGGATGCGCCCCCTGAATCAAAGCAAAATGTCTCAGCATGATTTGCAGGTAGACAGCAGTGGCTTTATATGGATTCGAGGCACAGAACACTGCACCCATGGTTGCACAAGTTGGCATTACAGAAATGCTTGTGTGTGAAAATTACAACTTCGATTATAAATCAGGGTCCATGTGAAACCTGAGACGTCTCTGGCAGAAGAAAGGATGGTAAAAAATCTCTCGCATAGACAAATTGAAAAAAATATATATTTTGAAAAAAAAAAGAGTAAACATGAAGAAACTGCACATAGGAAATTGAACAACCATAACATAACAAATACACAAGCACATTGTGACCAAAACAAACAAGGAACGAGAATGTAGGGGTGGAAGTGGGTGTGCGTAATTCCTTCTTCAAGCCCCCTGGAACTCCAAATTTCAGGAGAGAAAGAGTCTGAAGAACCCTTGTGACTTCCCAGATGGACTGAAGACAAACCTGACCTCTTTAAACACACCAGGCGAGCGGCAGCGCTCAGTTGCTTTGAAGCAACACAGTTTTTTTGACTTCTGCATCGAGTTAGCATCTGCATTAGTGGTCGCCTTCGCAAGTTAAAAAAAAAAAAAACTTTCAAAGGGTGAATTAAAAAAAAAATATTTGAGAAAAAAAAAATAAAGCATCTGGTTCAGGGGAGGGCTGGAGTGACCAGAGGCCTGGCCACTTGGGATGGAAGTAATTTGCTGAAAGGACAGTCTTTTAATGTGAAATAATGAGATGGATGCTGGAGAGGGTAATGGCCCATGTTTTTTTAATTGGCCAAAACACACTGACGACTTTCCAAGCACCCTCCTGCTGAGAAACAAGAAGAGAGTTCAAATTTTTTTGCTTTTCAACAAAACACCTTGTAATTAAAGCAAACTTTCTGTTTCCAATATCCACCCCTGACACCTTTCACGCCCACATCAAGAGGATTGATAAATGGGGGAATTTTCAGGGTGGATTTGTTGCTTCACGTACGTACGTACGTACGTACGTACGGGCATGCTTTCCATTATTTTATGCCAATATTATAAACTCTTGCTGTTTTGTTATCGTGAGAGCGATCGGCACGAAGGTTGCTTTTCTTCACCTGAAAATATATCCAGAATGGACACTTATGAGTACAACGACATGCGTCAAATGGACGAGCTCTGAATAATCCCAAATATACAGTTTGGACATCATCAGAAAAGCAAAGGTTCGTCACTGCTGGGAAAGTGGCCAAGTTGAATGTTTGTTCAGACCCGCCCTAGATCCATGTCCTCCTGCAGTCTCCTTACAATGCACTCAGGATGTTACTGGATGTTTGATGTGTGCCCGAGACACCACGCTCAGACATCATGAGCCGCACGGAAGGCGCTTTGCCCCGAGATCAAAACTAGGCCAAACAAACAGCTTCATTCTTTTGTCCCATCACATGAATCTTGGATGAAATATGAGATGTCTATTTTTTGCTACAGCAGACAAAATTGTTTGTTGCATATTCTGCGCTGAAGTATTGGTGATCGGGTGTTCTGTCCGAAAGAAGGTTCAGTACTACCGAAGCAGTTTCTTGGTAAGGGTTATACTGGGTGACTTGTCATTGTCTTCCCAGCAGTAGTTCGGGCAGGAATTTGGCATTTGTTCAGGGTGCCTGCGAAGGACAGCGTGGGATCTTTAGCGTCCACTAACTAATTCCAGCGGTTAGACGGGACGCCGGTTTACCGTCCATACGAGGGACGGCGCACACATTGATGGACCACCCGACCTGTGAAACACCGTCCAGGATGACAATTTATAGCTCTGTCGGGATTCAAATCGAGACGGGTATGCATCATACCTCTCGGCCATCGTGCAAGCCCTCTGCACTAAGTAACATCCAATAAAGGTTATAAAAGCAAAAAAGTCAAATCATGCATTTCATGGATTGTTTGATGATTATAAAGAGAAATTTTAACTAAAAGTATATGTATACTTTACGTTCACTTAATACCTTATCCAGACAATATCGTACATTGATCTTCTTTTGTCTGTCTGCTTGTCTTTAGTCTTTAGTGGTGAATTTTTTTTCCTCTCTTTTATGAGTTGTACAGTGTCCCAAACTTGTAGGGCAGGTTTAATTACTGCGTAATTACCGAATGTGCTGTTGTAGCAAAGCATCGGGACATTACCCAACAATTCAGTGTCGTGGCCCAGGAAGCAGGAATTTAAACAAAAGTTGTGCAAAGGTTTTTATCGTTTGGGTGGTCGTGGTGAGTGCGTGATCTCATTGGCGGAAGTCCTCAGTATCAGCTCCGAGATCCCTCTGGCATGCTGGCTGAGCAACAAAACACAAGGATTAGTAATCAAGACTAATGAAGACGTTGCGCTGTTGCCAATCTACAAGCAATGAGTCCTGCACTTTTGACCTCTCTGGTTTTTGTATTCTTCGATGGAGTGGACATAACAGTACATGCAAGCATACCGAGGCAGATGACATCACCTTCGATGTGGCCCCATCTCGTTGGATCTCAGAAGACTATTTAATCCCATAATCAGAGTGCAGAATATTTCATATACTTAGATGTTAATTGACAACTTTAAAGGTGGATAGCAGCTATGACTGGGTGCTCCACAATTTCTGTAAACTCGTCACAACACCGCAAACCATGCTGACATCTTTTTCTTGTTTTTTTTTGTCAATTAACAATTATTTAGAATTAGTAGCAACCGAGAGGAATGCACGCTCGCCTATAAACCATCTACCCTGGGTTCGAATCCCGACTCTGCTAGAAACTGTCACCCGGTGTTACACGGGCGGGGTGATTCATCAATGTGTGTGCCGTCTCTCGGATGGACGTTAAACTGGACTTCCTGTCTGTTGGCATGAGATGGTGGATGTTAAAGATCCCGTGGTGTCTTTCTTGAAAAGTAGGTGAGCTATCGCCAACACCATGGAAAATGACAAATTCCTGCTCTAACCTTTTTTAGTTCATATATAAATACTAGCAAATACATGACCACTTCACTGACAGGAATATTAAGAGGGGGGGGAGGGAGGTAATAAGAAGGAGGGGACGGAGAGAGGAGGTAGAGCGGAGGAGAGAGAGAGGAGAGGAACAAGGAGGGAGGGGGAGCGAAAAGGAGGGGGGCCAATGAGGAGTGGGGGAAGGGAAGGCAGCGTGAATGGAGAGGAAAGAAGTGTGAGGGGAGGGGAAGGGAAGGCAGTGTGAGGGAGGGCAAGGGAAGGCAGTGTGAGGGGAGCAAGGGAAGGCAGCGTGAGGGGAGGGAAAGGGCAAGGGAAGGCAGCGTGAGGGAGGGCAAGGGAAGGCAGTGTGAGGGAGGGCAAGGGAAAGTAGCGTGAGGGGAGGGCAAGGGAATGCAGTGTGAGGGGAGGGCAAGGGAAAGCAGTGTGAGGGGAGGGCAAGGGAATGCAGTGTGAGGGGAGGGCAAGGAATGCAGCATGAGGGGAGGGCAAGGAAGGCAGAGTGAGGGGAGGATCCATCCAGAAATAACCACCATGCAGACACATATGGAGGGTAACCACCAATCTGGCATAACCACCGTCCAGATACATTCGGAGACAGAAAGACAGAGAGAGGTGTGGAGGATGCTGCACTGTATTCGGAGGGGGTGGAGTGAGCATGGGATAAAGAGGGGATGGGGTGAGGGAAGTGGGTAGGGGAGATAGCAGAGAATATGTTATGCTTTATGAACAACACAAACACACACACCACACACACACACACACACACACACACACCATGTGACAAGTGGAAAAAAATTGGCTCTGTAATTGAGAAAACACGTTAATTCAGTGAACACCTCAGAAAAATCCCGTGTTATCAATTTTATTTTGCTTTGAAACTCACAAAGAGAAACCATTTATAACCTTTGTAAAGCACTGCACCGAGTCACATAAAATAATCAATTGCTTTAGAAACAGTCACTTGGACAAAGGAAAACATGATCGCTCGTATGCTGTTGAGGTTAAAAATTAAAACCTCCAAGATACGGGATGAAACTTTGCAACCACAGGGCCTGTAATCAAGCATGCTGGCATAACACACACAACCACACAACACACCACACACACACACACACACACACACACCCGTGGAGAGTCCCTAAATTACAGATCCAAATATACCCATAGATGTCCCTCTACCTTATAGCAACTGCCGACCGTACAACCCAATCGGGACACGAACTGTACTGGCGTCAACTGTGGGGTGCTTGGCAAGGGAGTTAAGCACTCAAGCAAGCACTCCAATTAAATGGTGGGCAAGCGATAGCTCTCTCCAAACTATGTCGGAATTAGATCTGAAAACATGTTTTTAGTAGATGGAACAACTGCTAACTTCAATTCTGGAGCTTACCTTTTGTAATTCTGTTTAGTTTAAGACATTCTTGAGGTTAGGGCATGTGCGGAAATGAAATAAAGCCACGAACGCTCATGTCTCTGGATGTTTTTAAGCATTGTAATGTACCCAACGATTCGTAGCTATGGTGAACAGGCATTCGATAATACGAGTGAGGAAAGTGGAAAAATAAACTTTATCATTAAAACAATTGCTGCGGCCTGTTCCAAGTCAAGGCATGGTTAAGTAGACCAAAAAAACATGGCGGCTTCAGACCACAGCGAGGTTACCCAGGATATGCCTTCAGACCCCAGAGAGTGAGGTGACCGATGATCGCCTGATGAAGGATATGATTATATAAGGCCATTAATTATCTTCAATAGGGGTGTTTTAATTAACCCAAACACCAAATTTTCACTCTTGCACTTCCTTGGAGTTTTCTTAGTATGTATGCAAAGTTTCAGGCTGCAAGGTTTTATGGTTTTGGAGTTATGGAGGAGACACACTGACTTACGCACATTGTCATTTATTAGTATAGATTCTAAGATAAAGATCATGGGATGGGTGGAAGGAATTGTTGTTGAAGGTATGAAGAGAGGTCGTACTGCAGAAACCTGGAGGATGGATGACAGACCACGTGACAGGTTTGCAAAATAAGCCTTGTGAAGAAGAGGACTAAGAAAAGAGGAGGACTCGATCGTGATGAAGAAGAACACGTGGTGTGCTGATGCCAGAGAGATATGGGAATTGGAACATTTTAATACGTTTTCAAAAGCTTTTAAAGGAAGAAGCATTATCTTCAATGAAGACAGTGAGAAAATGAAAGAGGAAAAGGAGAGACGTCTTCACTGAAGATTAAAAAAAAACAAATAAATAAGGAGAGAAATCTTAGTCAAACATCAGGCCTGGCCGGCCGGTTCGGAGAACACTGAGGCCAAGCTTCCCTTGGCCAACCCCACAAGAACGTGAGAAATATTTTGGCCCTTAAAGAAGATATAATTATTGGAAAATATGTAAATGTTTTCAATATAAATTATATTTATGTCTTATTATATTTATTTTTTCCAGCATGTCTTGGACCCTTACAAATATTGTACCTCGTTTATAGAAAAGTATGTACATCCCATGTAAACTGATAGATTAAGTTATTTAAAGACCCCGTAGGACTTACCAATAGTGAATAGTCGGAGAGTTATCTGTGGCACCCTCAACAAATTCCAAATTCCTGCCCTGAGTGACTGCTGCGAAGGCAACAACAAATCATGCAGCATAACCCTTGTCCAGGACCTGCTTCTGCAGCACTGACGCTCTTTAAAGAGTATGGTACGATGATGATGATGATGATGATGATGATGATGATGATGATGATTATATATGTGGGAGTTGTTTGCGTTGGCATACTGCACATACATTCCCCACCAACCACGGGTTTTCCAACCACGGAGTTTTCAAGAACGTAACCCCCATGCTTGGCAAGGGATACCTGCATATGAAACATTTCACATGATCAGTAAATCGTTCACCCTACAAAGAAGCTTTAAATTCAAACACTTATTTACTTGGACCAGGGATGACATTGAACATGAGAGCAACAAACAACGATCTTCTTGAGAAATTGCTTCCAACAAGCAAGTAACTTGATCTCAGGTCTATCTCGATACGTGTCCTCTTCCCATACGTATTGCAAGGCGCTTCCTGGGAACTCAGCAAAAAGAATTCAAGAGCCCAGAGAAGCTTCACAATCAACTGAAACTAGAAGTAAAGCCATTGTTGATGACAATGGCTGATTCTTTAGAGTTTAGGGTTGCCATATTGGAGGTGCTTGTACTTCTAACAAATATCTCATGAAGACGAAGTCATTGAGACAGATTTATGATAAGTTAAGAAATCCTGATCAGATATTCACAAAAGGCCAGACGATTCAAACTCTCACTCTTTGTTCGTTATTTTGAAAGCTTTTCTTATTCTGGGAAATTAACCAATTTACGCTGTTGATACCTGCAGCGATGTGTCTCGTCAACCACAGCTGGTGCATCGCAGGAAGGCACAACACAAAGGATGATTGGTAAATGGGACATAAAGCCACAACAATTTCACAGATTTGGCTTTGCATCGATGGTGTTGATAATGGACGTGTAAAGAAAATCATTCTGTCAGGTGCTTGCAAATTACCGCCACACCTCCACGACGGTCCACGCCTGAAGGGTCCCCCTCACACTCTGCAACTGCCGCTTACCAACACCGCCTCTCACGAATTTTCAACACACAATGAACCAGCAAAACAATCATACGCTTCCTCGCCCACTCAACAAAAACTCTTATAAATTCCCTCCATCTGGAATCCTCTGCGGTTCACTTCCCACATCTCCCATGGCAGGCAGGGCACGCTGCGTCCATTTGCACCTTCCAAATTTGGGCACACGTCCAATCAATGGCCTTTCCAAATTTGGGAACAGCAAGCGGCCGCCATCAGACAGGAGGGGAGAACGTTCTCTCGTTCCATGGTGTGGCTGACATCGTACGAACTTTGGCGAGTAAAATCTGGCCCAAATGCCACTGCGATTTCGACACGAGGCTCGTCAGACTCCCACGAGCATGTCTGTACTGGAATTTCAACGTGACCAGATAAACACAAATGATCCGATTCTCAAGGGTGTTTACCTGGTAGTGAGTAGGTGCAATGCACTTTCCATTAGGCTCTGCACGATGAACTGCTTCTCACATGATATTTGTTTATTTTTGTTTGCAATGAACAAAATATATATATATTGTTTTTCTGTTTTCTTTGACTTAAATTGAGGATGTATTGTTCATATCCATCAATGAGCGATGGTATGTCTCCATACGCAAGCTGTACCAAGAGTTCCCCGAGAGCTCACAGACTTGCTTGGGCCATGAACTTGTACGCAATGGCTTTTATACACCATAGCGTACAATCATGGTCCATTCATAACCCAGCTTCGCAAAACATCGAAATGTGGACATGACATGGAGGCTTAAATCGTGATGTCTCCTTCTTCGCAGTATGAGACGATTTGCATTGCATCTGCAGTCGATAGTCGATAGTCCCACAGCAATGTGCCCTTCAAATCCTCAATCCCATACCATGGAACTTCCCATTATCTATATGCGGTAGCGTTCGGGAAATGCAGAGGGTTTTCTTTGTATCATTTTCAAACAATACCTCTGTGTCAACGCAAAGGTCGCTTTGTCAAAAGGACATGATACAAGACATCCGAAGTCCCCCCAAAAAATGCAGAACAGTGATTACACCCTTATGGCATTATTACACGAACTTTCATCTCACTGCTTTCTCACAATTTCTTTTATAAAGCAGAAGAGATTTTGGAATTAGCAACACCCTGTCATTGAGACAGTTGTGTTTGGGACGTCTCCCGCAGAGATGGTTCCCTCATCAGGAACGCAGTCCACGGGCGTCGATTTACATGCGTGCCGGAGAGAGAGAGAAAATGAGGCAGAGATGAAAAAAGAGATTGCACCATGAGATCAATCAAGTGTTTGTAGCTGGAATCAAAAAAGAAAGAAGTAAAAAATATATATATATTCCTTCATTGAAATGCAGTGACACTGCAGGGAATGGCGTGTGTGGTTTCACAAAGCGGAGGACGTTCCGGCAACCCGTTTACTGAACCTTGTACGTGGGGATTACATGAAGCAGTGAAGCGCGTATTGTTATTAACCAATCTTGTGATGTGGAGGGACACTAGTTTCCCCATAGTTCATTCTTAGCTTAAAGGTGAAGAACAGGATCCAAGAAATATCAATCACCACTAAGCCTTTACTGAATACACAATTCAGCAAAGGAAACACTGAACGAACAGGAGTGCAGTGATGCCAGCGAGGATTAATCTTCATACCCTTGCGGTATGGTCCCTGAGACGTGACCACCGTAAATTGATCAAGTCTTTCACTGGCTTGTATTGTCGTGGTGGTTCAGTCTGTCCCCCAGTTCCACGCGCCATAAACATCTGTGCAATAGGTGTCAACAAAAAATACATCTTATCAGATAAAAACACAATCGTGGAAATAATCAGACTATATATATATATAAATTCATATTCCCAAGGGGTTTAGGAAGGGTGAAGGACCCCAATTTTCTCATGTAAATAAATGTGTGTCATAGAGCACCATTCAAGATGGGAATTACTATTATGTGATCCTCTCTGTAATTCTGCAGGAATTAACTCATCCATAAGGACGGATTTTTTGATAGTTATATTAAACTAGCAGAGTACCCACTCTACGGGCGATCTTGTTCCAAGCGTGCAACACGCTCTTCTGACACACCTTTATTTGGGCGGCGTATAGGCTCCTGACAGCTGCTTCAATCGCTCCCCCCCCAAAAAAAAATGACCCTGGTTACATCCATGAAGCAAAAACATATCTATTTCTTATAATTCAAAACATCTCAATGGACTGGAAATCGTGGGGACAGGAATACTGTGCTGTAAATGTAATGGTGGAGACTTGTAATACCCTACTCCACCTGAAGGTGGCACTACACAATACACATTTACATAGACAACTTGCATCTCTCTCCCCTCCGCCCTTCCCCCGTTCCCCTCCCAAGACCACTGGCAAAGACAAAAACACCCCTATACATTAATTGGGGCCATGCTGATCCTATGTAGCAAGTCTGGATGTAATCAGCCCAGAAGCATAGGAGGAGGAGCGCGACAAACAAACAAACACACAAACAAACACCGGCCAATTAATTATAGGAAGGTTTAGTTTATTTTCAATGATGTACAAAAGCTGTGTGATTTTTAAGATGGCATACAGAAAGCAGTGCAATGCAAAAAAAAGAGCGAATCCATGGAAGCTTGAAAGGTATTTGGAAAAGGAAATGAGGCTTTGAAAGGCAATTGAGATGCAACTTTTACTGGCATTGCTCCAAAATGCTGCACCACCACTGAACTGATGTCCCCCCCCTTACATCGTTGTGTTTGATCCAAACTTTTCATTACTTATGAGATACCACTAGTAATCAGGACAGGAAGTTGAAATTTGGCCAGGGTACTGCACACACAGGGTTTATTGACTTTATTGCTGTTATGATTTCTGAGCCCCCTCACTCCTCCCTAAATAGCACCAAAAGAAAACCATAAAATTCTATGTTTCATGCTCCACCATGAGCCTAAGATGAATGTAAAAAACGAAAACAAAAACCACATTATATCAACGTGAGAGATTTAAAGATTATTCGAGTCACACCGACTCCTTTCTTTCAGAGCGACGGAGCATGAAAACATATGGAAAAATAATACTCGGTTGAAAAGCAAAATTTCAAAATTCCTCTTGGATGGCAAGAGGAGAATGTTGCCAAATGGTGCTGTTGTGTCATTAATATGGATTGTGGATTGTCCCAGCCAAAAGCAAAAAAACACACCATTCAATGCAATCTCAACACCGTAAGGCCGTTACCCGAACCTAAGCTCTCGTATCAACAAGGAGCACGCACAGGCAGGCCTCTGCTACAGTTTGTTACAACCTTTTGCTGAACCATGCTTAAACAATCTGTTTTTGCACATGTCTGATAACCTTGCGTTTGTACAGTTTATTTTTATTTTTTTTGGCAGAACATGGTTCTAGCCAACCATCGGCTTATCGGCATCTGTAGTTGCTTTCCAAAAGATTCCTTTTCATAAAATGTGCTTAACTTTAACTTGGCCTGTTTTTATTTGTTTTGTTTTTATTGTTTTTTTAATTTTCACATTGATCTACGGCTCATTGAGAAGCTTGTACATATATCGCATGCGGGACAAAGACATTAGTCTCGGTGTACTATCATGTGAATTGCAAGGACATTGACAGACAATGGACAAATATCTATAGTTTGTGGGATTTGGGGTTGTCAGGTTGGCTGAGAGGTTCGCATACTTGCCTCGAAGCTGTCTAACCTGGGTTTGAATCCCGACACAGCTATAAACTGTCTGTCATCCTGGTGTTTCACAGGCAGGGTGATTCATCAATGTGTGTTGTCCCTCAGATGGACTTAAACTGGGTGTCTTGTCTGCCAGCATTAGTTTCTGAACGTTAAAGATCCCACGGTGTCCTTCACGAAGAGTAGGCAAGCTGTCGGTGGCACCATCAACAAATTCCAAAATCCTGCTCAAACGACTACTGCGAAGGCAATGGTACCACCCAGTATAACCCTTACCAAGAGTAACACAGTATGGTACATCAGAATCAGAATATGGGATTTGAACCCGAGTCCAAGCATTTTGAACCAGCTTTTCAGATGAGAATACTAAACAGTACAAGTCATTCTCGTGTTCCCATCTTAGCATGTAACTCATGGTGCTGGGAATCCGACTTCAATCCTGGTTGCTGTATCTCCCCCCCCACACCCCCCATTGTCAACTGTAATTCAATATCCCTGTCCTACACATGATGATCATAGATACATGCTCCACCATGAAGCTCAGATAACTATAAAATTGTAAAGTATCACAAAGGAATTGTGCTTATATGAGTGTTGCTGTCAAATTCTTGTAAGCCAAGTCCAAGTCACATTTATTTTTACTATTGCAGAAAAACAATGTTCAGGCCTGGCAGAAGTGCCGGTACATGGGGTTTGACTCCCACATTCTCTTCATTGTCTCATTCCCTTGTTGCTCAACTAAAATAAGTCGACATCACCTTATGTTTTGTACTCTATGTGAACTAGTGTGTGAGCCAAGTTTATAGAATCTGGTTAATTTGTAAGTAATCCACCTAAGAGACGAGAAGAAGACAACGTCAGACATAAAATATAACAAATCCTATTTTGGGCATCGTTGGCTTCTTTTGTTCTGAAGCTGAGATGCAGGCTCACTGCTTTCCCATCTCAGGCATCTCAATGCTTTTTTAACCTTCCAATGTATATCTTGTGGTATCATAACCACAGCCTTTTCTGCTCTCTGACCTTTTCAGGCAAACATGCATTTAGGACAAGCCAATCTTATTATATTTGGCATGTTTGCTCACCTTTGCTTAGTTTTGTCCCCCCCTCCCCCTACCCCCACCCCTTTGGTTCATTAAATCATATTTATAACTTGCTGACCTTCAAGAAGGCAGCTTGCATGCCATTACATGTCACACCTCACATTCATTGATATGAGATCTCTTCCGGAATTGCAGCTCCATCTGGCTGCCTGTCTAGTTTGAAGTTAATTATCATTCCAATAATTTTTCGGACTTGTTCCTGTTCATTCTTTCCACTCTCAAAGTTGAACAGATTTTGTCACGATTTTTCCCTTTCTTTTGTCCCTTTATCACAGGTTGTTTTCTTTAACCTGTGATAGACCGACCAGCAAGTCATTTTCACCATTTGCGAGGCAGCATGAATGCAGAGTTAAGAAATAGGAAAGTCATAACATCCAACCTTAAGGATATTTTATGTTCTTGCTTGATTAAATGCCGACAATTTAAAATGTATGAAAATATGTCAGAATTTTGATCCTCAAGACAGCTCCCCACTACCCTCCTTTGCCCCAAACCCTTATCTTTTCTTCTCTTATCCCCTTGGAACCCTTCTCTTTTATCTCCATGCTTCTCCCACAGGTCCCTACCATACCTTCTCTATCATATCATCCTTTCTATTCCATTTCTAATTTTTAATTCATTCTTTTCACCAACTCCCCCTGCCCCCCCCCCCCCCCCCCCACCCACTACCCCAAGTCCATATATCATAAACAGATGGCTCCTTAAAGTGTAAAAATCTCAAAACAAGAAGGCAGGTGTTTCAGTATAAAATTCTGGTGGGGTGCAAAGCGGTTGAAGTGTGCAAAACCTTAATTGATACTTGTTCGTTGATTTTATTAAGTGATCTCACTTTGAATTCGAACAAATTGGTGGATGTTTGTACTGTATACCTTGTTTTAGAATTTAGAAGGTGCATTCGAGAAAGAAACTGGTCTCTAAAAGTCCCAACAGCCTCGGTGGTGTTCTGGCAAGAGCGCTCTCTCTGAGTGGGATGTTCATGGTTTCATCCTTGGCTGAGTCATGTCAAAGACTTTAAATTGTAAGTGCTGCTTCCTTGCTTGACGTTCAGCAATTAAAAAGAAAGAGCAATGGACAAACAACCATACGTTGATGATAATGGTAATAATAGCACAGTGTTTGATGGACCTGATGGCTTCCTCCTGGGTGGATGTTCCATGCAAGGGAACTCCTATTATTATTATTATTATTATTATTAAGATTGCCATGTGGCTGTAGAATCATAAAAAAGGGTGAAGAAGAAAACAAAGTGGCAAAATATATGCAAGCTTTGCAAGATTGTATGGACTATTAATAATTTTAATGCAAATGAGCTTTTTATAAGATTTTCACTGTCACCGGTTTGCACAGGTTTTCCAATAGGTATCATATTTTCAATATACTGGGAGTTGCACCAGGAGGAACCAACATATTTACGAGGCGGGAAACTCAGCAACATAATTGTTTAACCTGTGACTTTGTGACAGCTCCCTCACTCCCTTGGGAAATCTACAGACACAGCATTGCACTCTCAAACCAAATCAATCTTCAATAGCAAGTAAACTCGTTTAGTTGGCATGGGAGAGAAGTCAGCATCTTGCAAGTTGAAAATAGCTGGTCCACAGAGACCAAAAGTGTCATTTGCACGGCAAACCATAGGCTGGAAGTCGCTTTATTTCGGGAGGGGCGGTTTTCATTAATTGTACTAGACAATTATTTGCATAACAAATCACTTTCAATAAGTTACAAACTAAAAGGAATCCCAAAGCACCACCATCTTGCGTAGCTTCTCAAAAGGAAAGGTTCATGTCCAACTTTCTGACCAATGAGTGGTCTTCATCTACACCGAGCAGGCATCATGTACCCGGTGTTAAGTATCCTCCCAATGGGGTAGGAGGCAGCACATGAGTGCGATAAGCAGAGTGTGCCATGGAAACCTAACTTTGTTGTGTGTGTGTGTGTGTGTGTGTGTGTGTGTGTGTGTGTGTGTGTATGAGGCTTACAATTAAAACTAGAAGGGCACTCGGTAGTGTGCATACCTCCGCCATGTAATGCCTGATCCAAGACAACATATCGGGCCCAATACATTTTTGAAATATCATGCTAAACAGTATTATATCGTGTTTATCTCTCTCTCTCGATGGTGAAGAATCACTTTTAATATTAAATAACTCTCGTATCCAGATCCGGATTCGGATCTTCACCAAAATCGAAACAATTTGTGCATGCCAACACCCAACGTGACCACAAAGTTTCATCCAAATCCGTCCACAACTTTTTGAGATATCGTGCTATATATCAGTTTTTCCTTATCTCTCAATGGTGAAGAATCACTTAAAAATTTCCAGCAGTCGGATCCGGATCTGGATCTTCACCAAAATCTAATCAGTTCGTCCTTGCCACACACCCAACCTGTCCACAAAATTTCATCCGGATTCGTCCAATTTTTGACATATCCTGTGCACAGACAAACAAACAGACAGACAAACAGACAGAAAGGGGTGAAAACATAATCTCCTTCACCTTCTGTGGTGGACGTAATAAAGTTGAATGTAGTGGTGTTGTAAAATTAACATTATTTACAGGAATCCTTTAAATTACAACACTATTATGTTTTT